>JASSKH010000001.1:16118335-16525862 GCA_031763025.1 Macrocystis pyrifera | reverse complement strand
GGGGGGAAGTGGTCCCGTGCGGATGGACAACAAATACGCACCTGACTACTTAAATGACGCTTTCCTTTCGCACACGACAATAGGATGTGGAAATGTTGAGCGCAAAGACTTAAGAGTAGGTTGAGTGTACGTGGCGTTCATGACTCATAATGATGATGATGTTCTTACATCACCTCAATTTCCTGAAATCTAGCGCGGGGACACGATAAGAACCAGGCGCGAAAACGTTCCGTCGGGAAACAAAGTTAACAATCACGAAAATAAACCGTACGCTCGTCAACCATTCTTTGCGGGAATACATGCTCCATTAAACGGCGACTATATTCCCGGACGGAGTGGTACGTATTGGACCTTAACCGATTCACTCCAATTGCGAAAAACAAATTACTTGTAAATAACGCCATTTCCACGTTAGTTTGATCCCGAAACTGTTGGTGCGAAGCTCTGAAAGGACTGAATCAACATCTTTGGGAAAGGGATCAACTGTATTACGGGGGGATCCATAGTAAATAGGACCAAATATTGTCAGTAAAAATAGGTAAATATATAGGTTTTTATGTATACCGCACGTCCTACTAACTATGGACCCCCGTAAAATTAATAGCAGTGCAATCCCGTTTTGGGGATAATTTTCCAAGAATTTTCGTGGTTTGTTCCGAACACGGGATTGCAGTTCCAAAAGGGTCATACATGTTGGGGACCCGAGCTTCTTCGTTTCACGAATATCATGTCTTAAATGAACATTTTCGGGGGAAAACATTTCTTCAGGTCCAAGCATAGCAACTCAACCAACGCCAAGGAAGAGGGGGGGGGTGTACTCGACAGGAGAGATGTACTCGATCTCATGCATGGCCGTCAGTCGTGTGACCATAGTTTTTCGATCGTCTCCCACGGTGTCGACGCGCAGCACCGCAGTACGTGCGAGCATTCACCTTAGCGAGGGAGCGTACTATTCCGGGGGACCATAGTAAATAGGACCTACGGTACACACAAAAAACTACATATTTTGCTATTTTTACTAACAATATTTGGTCCTATTTACTATGGTCCCCCGTACCAATCAGAACTCAATACCGTGAGTGAACATAGGGGAATACATGGACTTTTGGGCCCACCGTTGGTTCTGATTACTACCATTCTGTCCCACAATATAAGAACCGGATTTACACTAATTGTTAAACCAAATTTTTCTTATATTTCGGGACAGAGTGGTACGTATTACTATGTCCCCCTTGAAACAGTAGCATGCTGTTGCGTTGCACTCACGCGTGCACAATGTGTCTAAAATCTGGGACACATGATCAAACCACAACCAGCCCGGGCTGTGCCCCGTGCGGCTGACGCTGCATTCTCCTCAGTTGTTGTCATCACTTTCCCCTCCTCTCATTTTTGTTGACACACTAAAAGCCTGAGTGAACAGGAGAGATGCCTATATTAATTCAAACGTACCCGGTATATCTTACTATTGCGCGCACCACTACAGTACACAAAATTTGCAGGCAGCTAGAGCTTCATTTTCACGCCCATCACTCATAAGCGCTTCTCCCAGAGAGAAAAATAAAAAAACAAGGCTAGTATCGGACACCACTCTGTCCGAAAATATAAGGACCATTTTGGTACTATTACGGGGGGCCATAGTAAATAGCACCAACTATTCTTGGCAAAAATAGGCAAATATATAGGTTTTTGTGTGTACCGCAGGTCCTATTTACTATGGTCCCCCGTAATAATGTGACACACACCTAAACGGTCCTTAGGGACGGACCATAGTAAGTAGGACCAAATATTGTTAGTAAAAATAGGCAAGTATATAGGTTTTTGTGCGTACCGTAGGTCCTATTTACTATGGTCCGCCGTAATAAATGTGAAACACCCAAACGGTCCTTAGGGACGGACCATAGTAAGTAGGACTAAATTTTGTTAGTAAAAATAGGCAAAAATATAGGTTTTTGTGTGTACCGTAGGTCCTATCTACTATGGTCCGCTGTAATAATGTGACACCTAAACGGTCCTTAGGGACGGACCATAGTAAGTAGGACTACATTTTGTTAGTAAAAATAGGCAAACATATAGGTTTTTGTGTGTACGTAGGTCCTACTTACTATGGTCCGCCGTAATAACGTGACACACCTAAACGGTCCTTACATTTTCGAACAGAGTGGTACACAGAAGAGAGAGAGGCGTGATGGAGGTTCAAACGTTCCTCCGGTTCAGAATTCCGGTGTGTTAGCGCCAAGCGTGTGTATCAGGTCAACTGCAGGTGTAAACAATGGACTAAGGCATGTCCATGGTAAACGGGTTGGGTGTACTCATTGTCTTGCATGGCCATAGCCGCATGACCATAGACCCTCCTCGCATCCCCACAATGCCGGAGCGGGCGGGGCACGTCAGATTTTCACCGACCACAAAGAAGGCATTTGCTTGTACTAAAACCGCGAAGCGAAACGTGAGATGTTGGACGAGTCGCACGGACGGTGAGCCAGCCGCATCCCAGAAAAGAACCGCTTAAGAGGCGGACTTTCTTGCATACGAATGACAGCGTCGAATTTATTGACCAAGGGCTTATTTTTAGGCACATACGCTGGGAGATCGCGGTTTGACCCCTTGACTGACCGCCCCTGGCACTAAAAATAGTGTATTAAGATGAAACAGAGGCCTTGACGCGCCCCAAAAGATCGGCCTCCTACTAATAAGCACCTTTCCTTCTAGGGCCTCATTTTTTGTTGTTGTCCGAAGCCACTCGCTGGCCTGCACGTAGTGAGGTATATTCTTCCACTCCAGAGTTATTAGAGCCCGTCTTGTCATCAACAACGGACTAGGTTTTGGCGATGACTTATTGCGAGAAGAACAACAAAAACAGCGCTTCCTGCACAAAAAAAACTTGTACATTAAGGCCTGAAAACAGGCCTCGACGCGCCCGAAATGACCGGTCTCCCTTTACGTTAAGAAACTGCTAATCAGGACCAAATTTGGCGTATAAAGATGAAGAAGATGGATGGCTTTTGGGCCTGTAATGGGTTCTGATAACTGTAGGTCGTCCGTTATCACTCTGTCCCGAAATACAAGCACCGTTTGGTTTAATAATTAGTCTAAAAACGGTGCTTGTATATTGGGACAAAGTATAGCGTCTTGTGACCACAGGCAATAAATAGGTCGTGCCCACGAGTTATAACCTTTTCAGGGCTGACGTCCCATTTTTTGGACAAACTTGTTATACACTGTGACCGCTTTGTCCCCAAGCGGGTTAACCCCAGAAGAACAACGAGCGAACATGGGGTTACCCTCCCCCTGCCGTACTCTTCGGTCAGCAGCGAACGGACAGCGGGGGACCAGCGAAACGCGGTTCGAGCGGAAAAGACGACGGTTCTACGATGTATAGACATTGTACAGTGCAACGCTCGAGCCGGCGGGTTGTAGACTCTGGAAGGAGAGGAGTGAAGAAAAATATAAACGAGGCGAACAGTGAAAACTTTCACAAACCGGCGTGTTGTAGACCCCAAAAGGAGAGGAGTAAAAAAAAGCAAAAACAAAGCCGTGTGAAAACTGCCACAAACCGGCGTGTTGCATGTAGACTCTAAAAGGAGACGAGTAAAAAAAAAAACTGTCACAACAAAACAAAGGCCGCCGATATGCCAACCCAACGCTTGTGTAGCTCAACAGCCCTTTGCTAGAGCAGACGAGGACAAAAAAAATGCCGACGTGAATGTGCTACTGCAAAAACTTGTCGCAGCGCCAAAAAATCGACACAAGTAGTATAGCGCCGGAATGCCACTTAGCAAATGCCAGCGGAACCTTGTTTTCTACTGTTAATGGGATCCCACATGAACGCCCAGTAGCTCGCCTCCAAAAACTCAAAAACGCGTGCGCATTTTGAGTGTTTTCCCCTGCTGCAAAAAAATTTCGTCGCGCCTAGATCGTCACAAATAGCATATTTAGCGCCGAACTGTCTCACCCCTGACCCTAGCTTAACTATTTAGCTACAGTACACCAAAAAGTATCGTGGTGCTAAAACCACCGCCGAGACTACCGGTAGCAGGTAGATAGCGCAGATACTTCGTGCGACTGGCCGGACCCTCTCTGCTGCCGCAGAGAATATCGCAAATGCTGAATCACCGCTACCAATAGCATAGCGCCGATAAGCCACCCCTAGCGCTATATAGCTCAACAAGTTGGACGCCGCAAAAAAAAGCATCGCAGCGTCAAAAACGGTCCCGGATACGTAGCATAGCGCCGATAAGTCACCGCGACGCCAGCTCAACACCCTTGCCACCGAAGAAAAGGTGTCGCCGCGTCTAAACTTTCACCGATAATATACGCCGATATGCCACCCCAACGCCAGCTTAAGTCACTTTGCTGCTAGCAAATGTTATCCGACCGTACTACAGTTTGGTTCCAAGCAGTTTCATCTCCGAAACCTTGGGTCCTTTTAGATACCGCTAACAACAAAAATCGAGGCGCCGAGAACCAGCACAAAACGCATGGCGCCGATATGCCACTTCAAGGCCAGCCCAACACTTCCCATGCTGCAAAACCATCGCGGCGTGAAAAACTGTCACAGAGTAGTACAGCGCCGACTTGTCACCCCAACTCGGCTGAACCACTTCAGCACCAGAGATATTGTCCGACCACACTGCACTATTTCCAAGCAGTTTTATACAAGAAAACGTGGGTGCAGCTCTCCAGGGATCAACTCTTTGTTTTTGCTACTGCAAAAAAATGTCGTAGGGTCGAAAACCGTCACAAATAGCATGGCGCCGATATGCCACCCCAAGTCTCGTAGTTCAACCCCTGCTGAACAGCTGCGGCCACGCTGAAGGCGACAGATTACTCGGAACAGGGTTGGGCTAACCATTTTGCCGCTGCGAAAAGTATCGTAACATAGTGGACAGAACCATCCACACATATGTAGCATATCATAGCGCCTGTATGCCACCCCAACGCTGGCTTAACACCCCTCTGGTAAAACTGCACAGACGGAAAAAAATACCGCCGACATTCCACCCCAACCCATGCAAAAATGTATCGTACTATTAATAGTAGTGGTGCGGAACCGCCAAAAACATATACATAGCGCCGATATGGCCACCCCAGCGCTACGAGTAGCTACTGCAGATAGTCTAGCGCCGACCTGTCACCCCAACGTTGCGTAGCCCAAAACCTCTTTTTCGCAGCTATAAAAAAAATTCCAAGAGCCAAAACCGTCACAACTATTACGGGGGTCCATAGTTAATAGGACCTATGGTACACATAAAAACCTATATATTTTCCTATTTTTACAAACAAAATTTGGTCCCACTAACTATGCACCCCCGTAATAGTAGAGCGCGAATATGCCACCGCAATCACAATTCTGCGACCGTACTGTCATTGGACAAAATCGCTTGAAGAGTTCAGATTCATCTAGACGCTGTAAAAAAGGGGTTTCAACACGGCGACCCCGGTGGTACAGTGTTTAGACCCCCGTGACTTACCGAATACCGAAGTCACGCTTTCGCGTCCAGTCCTGGGCGGACTTTCTTCTCGTGAGAACAATTGCAGAAAGCAGAAAGCGCCCATTACGGGGGGCCATAGTAAATAGGACCTACGGTACACACAAAAACCTATACATTTACCTATTTTTACTAACAATATTTGGTCCTGTTTACTATGGTCCCCCCGTAACAGCTAGCGTGAGTTTGCACAATTCGAAGCGAGTCGACGAGGGAAGAAAATGGTGAAGTCTTCCCCGCGACGAAAACGCAAGGCGGTACGTGCCGCATTGGGGAGAGGGGGGGCAGGAACGCCCACTAAGTGGGCCCGTATCTGAGATACTGCTGGGAGGGAGCGGGAGAGTAGGGCGAGGATAACCAATGGGATGGGAAAAAAAAAAAAAAAAAAAAAGACACACACGCAGAGTGGCGAAGGTGTCAACAACCCTCTCAGGACTTCCGAGAGGAAAAATATCTGTAGGGGTTGACGACCGCAGCGACGGCCACGTCGTGATGGCGGAACGATACAAATCGGTGTGTCCGAGTTACAATGGTTGAACGCAAGGACTCGTAACGGCACACACGGGGCGCAACACGATCCCACCCCCGTGCGTTGCGCTGGGCGCTCGCGCTTCTCGTATATAAACGGTCGAATGACACCAGACGTACATATGTTCCCCATTGTTTTGGTTGCTCATCACTATGACGCGAATGCACCCATCGGGTTAACTCGAGGCCATACACGCCCCGGGGTCGGTCGTCCCGGCGGTCTAGTGGTTGCCCTCGAATGCTGTCGGTGCTAGCGTCGATCCTGGAGTAGGAACCCCGCCGTGGTGAGAGAATGTGAATTTTGTGAGCTAAAAAAGAACAAACAGCAGTATCAACTACTGAGAGCGCCTATTGATAGCGTGGGTAAGGAAGGCGCAACTAGACGCGTGTCGACGAGGGAAGAAAGGGCTGAAGTCTTCGCGCGATTAAAAAAAAAAAGCAAAGCAAGTACCGTAGTTGGGCGGGGGGGGGGGGGGGGGGGATCGCCTGCTATGTATTCGATCCCCGGATCTGAGTTCCGACTAGGCAGGGAGGAGGAGACGAAAGGAGGGCGAGGATAAAAAAGGAGATGGGACAAAAAAAAACAATGAAAAAAGAGTTTTTTTCCTAGATGTGCACAACGTATCCATTGAGCACGGCAGTCAGAGCTGATTGCTGTGCTGTGCTGTGCCGTGCTGCCGTAATGTAACCCTAACCCTGCCTGCGACCACGGACAGCATTGTATTGAGGGCGACGAGTTAATGTGAGAACAACAACAACAACAACAACAACAACAGCAACTGGGGGTCATAAATTGATCTGGCACACCACCGCCATACTATTACGGAGGACCATAGTAAATAGCACCTGCGGTACACGCATGGCGGTACAAAAAACCTTTATAGTTCTCTATTAACGCCAACAATATTTGGTCCCGTTTAGTATGGTCCCCCGCAATAGGCAGTCCTTACCGCATACTGTAAATATACAGTACCCCAGATTGTGGTTTTCCTGGATATACACCATAACCACTGAGCACAGTCAGCGATGATTGCTAGTTCAGTGGATTATTGGGTGGACCAAGGTTATGGGGGGGGGGGGGGGGGGGGGGGGGGGGGGGGGGGGGGGGGGGGGGGGGGGGGGGGGGGGGGGGGGGGGGGGGGGGGGGGGGGGGGGGGGGCCAATTGGGGGGGGGGGGGGGGGGGGGGGGGGGGGGGGGTGCATTCATGGTGTTTTCGTTCAGCCGCACAGAAGTCACTCGGTCGAGTGGGTGCTACACCTTGATGCCTCGCAGTCTTGAGAGCTTCAAGCTTCTATTCGTTCCGCGATATCTATCCACCGCCATGGCATTGTTTTTGCTACTCCGGACCAACAACATATTTTCCTATGTATGGTCCAATTCTGAGTAAGGCACAGAGTCGTTCGCCAGAGTGGCCCTCAGCACGAGCGTGACCATGGCGGTACCCCCCCCCCCCCCCCCCCCCCCCCCCCCCCCCCCCCCCCCCCCCCCCCCCCCCCCCCCCCCCCCCCCCCCCCCCCCCCCCCCCCCACTGAATTGCCCGGACCGATGCCTGACGAAATAAAGCAAAGGAATTGCGCAATCCTCGAGTAAGCTACAAAACGGCCAGCGCCGACTGCTAGCTCAGCGGTCATGGCGTATATGTATACCAAGTATCTGACAGCTACAAGCTCGACCAAGCTGACCGCTACGGTGCGCTGCTATTACGGGGAAATATAGTAAATAGGACCTACGCTACACACCAAAACCTATATATTTCCCTGTTTTTGCTAACAATATTTGGTCCTATTTTCTCTGGCCCCCCGTAACAGTCGCGCTCTATGATACAGGGGTGCACCTACTTTTGCTTTCTTCTGGGGCCCCTCACTTGACAAGCTCGACACCATTAGCAAGTCCTTCGTAAGTCGCCCAAACGTTTGAGACAGAAAAAAAAAAGTGCACAACCTGATGGCCTACAGAAAGTTTGCAACGAATACAACAGCAGGTAACATGTAAAAACACACACACTAATGGTGGTCCTAATGGTGGTCCAACGAGATTGGGTTCGTACTGTAGGGTTCCTCGGTTATAAGCGTTACTCGTATAGTACTGCAGTCTCGTTTTGAGGACAAGCTACTCTAATTCTAAGTAAGTTGTCCCCAAAACAGGACTGCAGTCCTAAATGGGTTATAAATAAACCCTTTAGGTGCTGCACTGTCCCTCAAACACATGTCTCAACTCTAAGTCTAAGTACATTGTCTCCAAAACTGGGGTGCAGTTTTAAATGGGTGGAGCAGCCCCCGCAGTCAGAAATGTTTTGGCAGAAAAAAAGGATACTATTAATAACACCCCTTTTGTTAGCGCAACTCCTAGCCGCCAGCTCGGCGGTTACGGTGTGCGTCCAACAGCTACAAGCTCAACGAAGAGCGACGGCGCCACAAACAGAGTGCCTTGTGTGCCACATTCCCTGTTATCTCTACGAGACACGCCGTACTGAACCCATTCATGAGTAGTACTGCATGTCCCATTTGGGCGACAAAGTACTCAGAACTTGAGTGGTTTGTCCTCAAAACGGGACTGTAGCCCTAAAGTATGCTGGTAAGGGTTAATTAACCCCCCTTCACTGGAACTACAGAGGGGGGGAAAAAAATGGCGACAAAAAAAAGGACGGATACAGCGACGGCTACTGCGTGATTTTGGGGAACGATACAATGGTTGGTGCCCGCCGAGTTACAATGGCTGAAAAGGTTAGCCGCGCGGCACGGGGGCAAATGTGATCCTGCCCTTATTGCTGTGCGCTCAACGCTGCTCGTAGGCTGTTGATAACCCCAGATATATGCCGTATATCATCGTTTTGGTCGCTGCCTTCAACACCGAAAGGGGTCGAGAGAAACGTCGCAAGCTTCTTGGCATTTTCCTACATGTACGAAACATCCCGGATTGAAGCTGCCTGCGCACAGGGGAAAACTCCGGATCTGAGTTATGAGAGAGAGGGAGCTGGAGAGGCAGGGCAAAAGACATCAGATGGCACGACACAAAACACAAATACAAAACAAAACATTACGTGCCTTATGCGTACGGACGAAGGATTTCCTAAATTCACGACACACCACGCTGGATTTATTAGGGTTCGAGTCTGCGCACTGTCGGCGCTCTGGCAAGAGCAGCATGACAACGAACTCATCACACAACAAAAAACCGCACGCGCGAGCATGTGATCCTTGTGTATGTCCACACAGGGACCTAAGAGCGTTTCCAAGCACAACACGACCCGACGGCGTGCACCCAACCAAGCAGACCCCTGCTTAGGGATAGGGCACAGCACAACGACTCTACCTCGCTGCTGTGACAGGATCAATGCATGCCTGCACAAAAATGAGTATTGTGCCTGCGCCCGCGCGTAGATCTATCGCGGCTGTAAGCAACAAAAAAAAAGAGGGTGGTCGAAGTTCAGCCAGAAGGGAGGTCACGAAACAAGCCGAATAGGCTGCTGGAGGCACCACAGGTCTCCTTCTTTAGCTTTTTTTTTCATTGGGTTCTCTTTGTCTTCCTATTTCTGCAGTAAGTCGAACTTCAGCCGGGAGTACTGCAGTTCACGAAAATGGCTGTTAATAGTAGACCTTTTGAGGGTACAATAGGCTTCCAACAGGCTTCCCCGTTCAGATTTTCCCGCCTTTCTTTTCTCTTTTTTGTACGAGGTAGGCCCAAGTTCAGCCGAAAGTAGGTCAGGAAAAGAGCTACTAGCAGACAAATGATGTCACAATAGGCTTCCTTCTACGTTTTTCCGGGGTTTCTCTTTTCTCAGTGTTTTTGCAGTAGGTCGAAGTTCGGCCGGAAGTACAGCAGTAGTTCACGAACGGAGCTACTGCTGTAGTAGTGGACTACTACTGCTGGCACAACAGGCTTCCTGGTTTTGTTCTCCTGTTGCTTTCTTTCTTCTCTTCTTTCTCTGGCTGTTTCTTATGGGTGATCGTTCACAAAAGCTTTTGTGCGGCGCACTCTGCAGTCAGATGGCAAATACGATCACCACTCCTCCGGCACAACCCGTGAGAGCGAGGATTTCATCGAACCTCTACGTGATACTTGGTTCGCGCGTCATCAAGCAAAATGACACATGCACGGTCTACACGTTGAGGGAAGCACAATCTGACAGCCGTGGAACTCACGGGGCGGTGGTGCACACAAAGTCGAAACGAAATAAAAAACAAAGCAACCTCATTCGGCTGTGAGATCGGAGATTTCCCCATACCTCATATTCGCAAAGCTTGGTGCAATAAACATTTTCGATCGAAGCGTGCTCGTACCGCGTTTGGCACGCACAGCAGTAGTCTTAAATTCTATTGGTATCGCAGTACTCTAGTGATCCTTCCGTAGTGCCGGTTGCCTGTAATAGTTAGTGCCTGTGGAATCGATTGGCCCAGGCAGATGGGATTCACCGGGTATGGTGGTGCGCGGAGTAAATAGTGCCGGTTGGCGCGATAATAGTGCCGGTATTGTTGACTGGCGCATACATACCGGCCCTATACCGGCAACCGTTACGACTGTAACATGTTAACGATCATAGCGGCTCCGACGCAAAGCAGGACCAAGCACGGAGCACATACCCTATCTGTGGGCAAACAACGGGAGACAACAAGCATAGGCGATTTGCTTTTTTTCGCGGCATGTATACACGTGCGACGTTTCTCTTCATTTTCTTTTCCCGCCCTTTTTTTTTTCACCGCCGATAGGAAAAGAAACGTGAATGCCACAACGAACGGCCGCCAAAACGCATGTTATTCTCGTATTGTCAGGAGAAAAAAGTCCAACCAAAACGCGTGTATTTTCCTGGCACTATCAGCACACGAGCACACCATCTTCATCGCCTGGGGAACCAGCAAACAAAACGATATTGCGGGGCGACTGCAGATTATGAACGGATTAATGTTTTCTTCAAAACATATCATCTTTTTTTCGTGAAAAATACAGAAATGGCGCATATTGTTTTTTCGTTAGCGGCATCGCTTCTACCCACCGACCTTGAATAGCACATATTTGTATGTCCTTTTGTAAAAAGTTGTACGGAGTCCATACCATAGACTATTAATAGGTAGATAGATGCGACTCGCCCAACACCTCACGGCGCATCGCGCTTGGTGCAAGCAATGTCTGCCTGGTCGGCGGCAACCCGACGTGCTCCGTCCCGGCATTTTAGGGATGCGAGAGTCTATGGTCATACGATTGAGGCCATGCGTGATCATGAGTACACCCCCCCCCCCTCCCAAATTTAAGTTGGAAGCGGAGAGAACATTATTTGCCGATCGTAGACCAGCATACATACCTTGTCGAGATATCAAAAGACTGATCTTGTGATACACACACAGCAAAGGTAACAGGAAAGGGTGAAGCATACGTTGGCAAGATGGATGAGATCCTAAGACTCGCACCTTGACACTAGGATCGAGACACGTTTCCCGATGAGTGTGATAGCACCAAAGCTAGAATATGCAGGACAAGTATCGGAAGGGAACGCGAAGTTCGTAAAACAGTTGGAAACAGTACAGATGACAGCAGCTAAAAAAAATAGCAAGATGCTCACGTACCACTAGTAATACAGCAGTAGGAGCAGAAGAACTGGTAATGTACCCATTCAAGTTAAATAGATACATGAGAAAGTTGGATGGAACATGCCACAACAGAGGTTGCCAGCCATAGTTGACAGAGCTGTATGGGAGAAAGCAACAAAAGGGTGGGCTGGAATAAGGTGGGATGGCGTAGTTGAGAAAGTATGGGAGGATACATAGGGGGAAACCAAGAAGAAGTGATGTCCGCCGGGAAGTTTGAGGTACAAGGCAGAAGTAAAATAGAAGAAAGGATAGAAAGAAGGGAAAGGCTAGCGCTAAGAAACAACGTGTAACGGAGAAACACTTACGGGAGATTGAACTATGGGATAGGAATGGAAAGGTATTTGCACGGCCCAATGAACTTCGCGAAAAAACGCTGAAACTGCGACTTCGTGCAGGTGACCTGGATCTGGCAGAAAGAAGAAAGAGGTATGCCAATAGTCGGGACGAGGAAGTAGACGCAAAGATGTGCCCGTGTGGCGAAGCAATATAGAGTAGAACTCACATAGTAGGTGAATGTGAAATGTACAAGGAGGAACGGCGTGTGTTAGAAGAGGAGATGAGAGAAATAGACGAATGTGACATGGAGGAGTTTGATACAATTGGTAGAAACGAGAAAACGATCGTTATCCTAGGAGAGATGGTGGCCACAGGCGGCCAAACAGGAAGGGGATAAGATTAGCAAAAAGTTTGTATCTGTAATATATGGAAACAACCTGATGAGCGCCCAATTGTTGGAGGTGTCTCTATTCGGAGTGGGAACGGTGCACCGTTTCGAAAGGGATGCGTGGTCAATGCTAAAATGACTAAGGCAAGCAATAAATGAGTACAGAAATTAAATCAATGCATTGATGCTGTCATCTATACGCAAGAACATCCGCCTCTTAAGCGGTTCTTGGCAGGATGCAGCTCACCCTTCGTGCGACTCGCCCAACACCTCATGGCGCTTCACGTTTGGTGCAAGTAACGTCTGCCTGGTCGGTGAAAACACGACGTGCTCCGTCCCGGCATTGTAGGGATGCGAGGGTCTATAATATACGACTGCGGTCATGCATGAAAACGAGTACCCCCCCCCCCCCTCCCCCTAATTCTGGAGATAATCGCCTCGGAATCCGTCGCAGCGGTGGGTGTGTCCTCTTGCGTGTTGCGATGTCCCTCAATTTCACAATAGTTTTCGCCTGAATGTACAGGGGGACAGAGTGAATCCACTCTGGCCGAAAATACGAGTATCGTTTATAAATCAATACAAAGACCAAGCAAATACTATATTTCCGCCCGCAGCGCTACAAGAAGGTAAAGGAAGCAGACTCTAGATTATAATACTATTACGGGGGTCCATAGTCAACGGGACCAAATTTTGTTAGTAAAAATAGGTAAATATATAAGTGTTTTATGTATACCATAGGTCCTATTAACTATGGACCCCCGTAATACCAAAGCGTGTTGTCCTCTCGAAACAGCTTTGAAGACAATAAATACGCCAACACTGTAAGCAAGCATCGTTCTGACCCCTTTCTACTTTGTTCCGCAGCAGTAGTTGTAAGCCGAAACGGCCCCAGCTCTCTGTTTTCATTTTGTCGGAAACGAATCACAAAACAACAAACAACGACAAACACACAAACACACATCATACCTAAAACAAATCCCGACAAACGAAACCAAGAACAACAACTACAGGAACAGGAGACAGGCGCTGCGATAGGGGGTGGCGCCTGCCACTTTCTCAAGCCGCCTGCCCTTAATTGATGCGCCACGATTGGGCTATTACGGGGGGGCCGTAGTGAATAGGACTTACGATAACACTAAAACCTATATATTTCCCTATTTTTACCAACAATATTTGGTCCTATTTACAATGTTTCCCCGTAATAGGATCTCATTTTTTCTGGGGCACTTGAGGAGATCCATACTATTAGTAAGTCACCTGTATGTGTGTATGTATGTATGTAGTTCATTACAACAACACAACAAAAGACATACGCCTAGGAAGCGGTGGACCTCACATGAGGAGGTCAATGTGACATCACCCGAAGAACGGCTTTAACCCTCTTGACACTTCAGAGAGGGGGGAAAAAAATGACGACACACAAAAGTTACGATTTCAGCACGGTGACTGCATCATTGGGGGGGGGGGGGGGGGGGGGCGTACTCATTTGTTGCTTGCCCCAAGTCATTTGACGAATGAACACACGGATCCCTGTTCGAGACGGAGCAAATAGGGCGGGGGGGGGGGGGGGGGGGGGGGGGGAGCTGATACACAAATCGATGCCCGAGTTTTGCCATGCAAGGCAAGGAGCCGTACGGTACGGGCGCGGCGGCATGATCCTACCCGCGTACTTCTGGACGCTCACTCTGCACGTATTGGATACGATTGATAACACCACAGTTACCAACCATTGTTTTGGTCGCCATGTTTTAACACCCAAACGGATGAAGAGAAGCGTGTATACGCCTTAACCCGACAAGCAAAATCCCATTGCCTGCGAGGTTCCTTTTGATCGAAAATAAAACGTAAAAAACAAAACGATATCATTGGGTGTGATGATGCGTGTACGGCAGTTTCTCAGTCGCAATGGTTGAGAAAGCCACTCATCTGCCAGAAATATTTCGGCCGGAAAATGCTATTAATACCTCTATAGTAGTAGTATTATCACCCATCAAAAACCGACCTTAACCCTTTATAGTACTGCTGTACTGCACAAAACCTTAAATCTGATATTAGTTCCAAGTGTTTTCCCGCCACAATGGTCGTGCAGTCCTACAGTACAGGGGTCAACCAGGGGCAATCGAGAAGGGAAAATAAAAACGGAATCACACTCGCCACCATGTCGAAGCTAACCAAGAAAAAAAAAACACACCGTTTTTATAATAGCGGGTTGGGATTTTTTGTCAGAAATAGCAAAAAAAAATTAACTATAAGATGTATCGGGTTGGGATTTTGTTGTCAGAAATAACAAAAAAAAAAGTTTCTTTTTCTCCAGTTTTTTTTTGCTTGGTAATATATATGTGTGCCTCCCTAGGTCTGTGAGACCCAAAAACAAACACAGTAGTGGGGTGTCGATTTCTTTTCTATGTTTCTTTTTTTTCGTGTATACTTCGAAGTATGTACAGCATGTGCTTGTGACCAACCTGTGAATGTCATCGCTGCGGGAGATGCTGCCGTCCCGGGACCTTTGATCGTGAACTCCACCCACGTGTCGGGCTGGAGGGCGCAGAGGGTGGCGGAGAAGGTGTCCCCTCCCCCTCCACAAGAACACGAGAACACTTTTCCGAACTCTTGGCGAGACTCTTCCTCCGTCGGGATGAGGGAGTCCCCGCTGCAGCTCGAAGCGGCCAAGAGCTTTTTACCCAACACCGTCCGAAAATGCGGGGAGTTGCAGAGAGGGGGGAGGGGAGGAAGGGGGGGGGGGGGGGGGGTAAGGTTTGGTTAGCGGCACATATGTTAGGAAACCAGTTGTTTTTTGGGGTGCGCCAGGGCGTTTGGCTTGTGACGTGTTGGTTTATTGAGTGTAAAATAACCATTAGGCAAGGGGGGGGGGGGAAAAAGAGGGGGGGAAGGGGAGGGGAGGGGGAGGGGGGTTACGTTTGGATAACGGTGAAGGCGCGTCGCACACGAAAGTATAGACACCAAATGAATAGTACATAAGACAGACGAGATAGAGACAAACAAGTAGATGGGCAGAGAAGGGGGGCGAGCAAAACATTCCGCCGTTCGAAAAAGGGGAGTTGTAGAGCGGGGGGAGGGGAAGGGAAGGGGGGGGGGTGGGGGGGGGGGGGGGGGGGGGGGGGGGGGGGGGGGTAAATTTTGAATAGCCATGACGGCGCGTCGTACACGAGACAGACGATACCGACAGACAAACAAGATGGACAGGAAAGATTGACGCAACAGTTGAACAGACAAAAAACATCAAATGGACGCCGAACACAACACAGAAAACAAAACCAAGAAAAAAAAACAGACGAAACGGTCAAGATAACCAACATCAGCAGCAGTGTATAGTGCGACGAGCCACAAAAAGAACAGCAGCTCAGGGCTCGACAAAACACGCATATCACGAGGGCGATGAACCAACGCGCGCCAAAACAATGCGTACCAGGACGAGTCAAAGCTGAAAATAAGCATAAAATTGTCGACGCCAACGAAGGGTGAAAAAGTCTGATCGACGGAAAAAAAAAAAAAAAAAAACAAACTGTTGACCCCGGGAACGCAGGTTTACGGTACGCTTGATACCAGGTACCATACTCGGCGATTGTACTCGCACTGGAGTACGCGTTGTCCTATCCCACTGGAGGCTGCCTCTGTTCCAAACAAATAGACGCATGAGAACCATAACAACCACGCACCAATTTGCTAGAGAACCCGCTCCGCGCTTTCAACCCACGTTCCCTCAACTTTGCGGCGACGCGCGCCGACGAAAAGAACAGAACACGTATCGGCGGGGAAATCAAAGCATCATCACCATCACGCGTCATCATCAGCAGCACAAACACGACGACAGCATTATCATCGTCAACCCCATGTAAAATCACAGTACGGTAGCCCCAATGTAAATCACAGTAAGGTATCATTTGCACCTTGTTCTAGACGGACTACACAGTGGGCACCGCCCCGACTCGAGACAAGGTGGCCCGGGAAGACAGCAGTACACTCAACAGAGGTCGATTCGGCTGAACCCGCCTACTCTGTGGGCGTAAATATTAGGCCCGCTTGCTCTTCCTATTAACGCGTGAACGCTCGCTCTTTCTCCGTCCAGAGCGCTATATATTTCCCACTGTGGATAAGAGAGAGAGGCTACTCGTTAAAAGAGGCGTTTTCGGTCCGTACCACGCCTCTCTTAAGTCGGGGGTACCCACTCTAATAGCACGTTGGGGGTCGGAGGCCCCTTGCATGCGGCACCAGCGCCCCTAATCAGAGTTGGTACAGGTCCCTTGTATCTGATACGTGGTCAATGGTGGGCTAAAACGGCGCGCATAAATTGAGGTGTGCCGCCGTATCACACGGGTGATAACATAACTTGCTGTATCACACAGGTGGTTAGATAACATACCGTGTAAGATAACATACCGTATCACACGGGGGATAAGATAACACTACAGTATCCCACGGCTGGTAAGATAACACACTTACCGTACCACACGGGAGATAAGATAACATGTCGTATATCACAAGGGTGACAAGATATCACACCGCATCACACGGGTGAGATACGATACCACACCGCATCACTCGGGTGATAAGATATCATACTGCATCATACAGCTGACAAGATATCATACCGCATCACACGGGGTGATAACGAAACAAACCGTATCGCACGTGTAACAAAATAGCATACCGTATCACACGGGTGATAATATAACACCCCCCCTCCGACGGATTTCAGAGCTATCGATAGTTTTCTCTTCACAACGGGGACAATGAAAAGATCAACGCATGCTGCTGTGTGGGTGCACCCTGATTGTTCTGAGCCTCCCTTTACCCGAGGAGCTCGATATACCCCACCCTCGAACTGATTTTGAGAAGAGATAGAACTTCGACCCGACAAACAATCCCATAACCTACGCTATACCACGAATACTATTCCAACTTTTTTTTTAATGGTATTCCCACAAAAATCGGTTGAGGGAGCCCCGATAGGCCGGATTTTTTTTCCACCCAAGAGGTGCTACCCCTGTCATACAGTAAGCAACACGCGTCACCGCCGAGACCTTTCCACGGTCGCAATGTTCGACGTGTGTGCCCGCCACGGTTAGGAAAAAAATCGGCCTCCGACTATCTTCCTGGGTGGGGGGGGGGGGTGTCATATTATCACCGGTGTTGTACGAGTGCACCGTTTTCCCTTATCGTGGAGTCTCTCAAAAGGAGGAAGTGTCATACCATCACCCCCTGTGATACGGTGTACCAGCAGTACACCGTTTTCCCTTACCGTAGAGTCGTCCCTGAAAAGGGGGGTGATGTTGTAGTATCACCCCGGGTGATATTATATTATGACCCGTGGTATGCGGTTGTACCAGTAGTACGCCGTTTTCCCTTATCGTGCAATCAGCCGTCGCCGAAAAGGCGTTACCTACTCCTGCATGTCCCAAGTTGGCCCCCGCTGCCACTGGAATAAGTGTCCCACTCAAACCGAACGCAGTTTTGTTGTCGGAACAAACGCGGTTCCCGTCTCTGGTTTCCTCGTGGGTTTATCTTTTCCCCGTATACCAATAATAGCTCTACCGGTGTGAGGGTGGATCGAGGTTTGAGCCATTGGACATTGTCGATAGAGCAAAAATAATATTAGCAGGGGGAGGGGGTAGGGGGGCGTACTCACTACCAGGTATCACGCATGGCCGTAGTCGTACGACCATAGAACCTCACATCCCTACAATGCCGGGACGGAGCGCGTCGGGTTTTCACCGACCAGGCAGACATTGCTTGCACCAAGCGCGAAGCTGAGGGGAAGGGGGGGGGGGGGGGGGTGGAACACTCATCAGCTCCTCGCCTTAGTCATGTTACCATTGATGACGAAGCCCTTTTCGAAGACGGAGCACCGTTCCTACTTACTCCTGATACAGGCATCTCCAACATCTGGGTGCTCGTCATTTTTTATTTCGCGAATGGTACAACAGTTGTTGTTTGGTATTTTCTTATCGCCTTTTCCTCTTTCGCCTTTTGTGGCCACTATCTACTGTATCTCCTAGAAACATGGGGGGTGATGGGACCTGGGTGCAGTTTAGGATGCAGACACTGCTTGTAAGATAGAGAAAATAACATCGCCTTTATTAGACCCTGATACTACTTGGAACTAGTATCGGACCATTTTTGCAGCATTAATAGTAAAGATGTTCGTATGATACCAGGTATGTATATTTACGTAACAAAAGGTAATGTCATTCTGGCCGCGAATATAAGCTACTTTTGATGTTGATATTAGAGTCCAAAAGGGTACTATAGTCGCGGCCAGAATGGTACTAGTTAGCACCAGGCACACAGGAAGGGCAACAATAAAAAAAGGAGATTGATTTCAGGCTGGAGGCAGGGGGGAGAAATCCATGCAAGTCGTCGAGTTTAAGGTCCACTTGACGTAACGTAGAGCCTCCAAGGCAACGACAAATAAATGCTCCATACATACCTGCTATATACCGCGTTTGTTTGTTCGTCTTCCTGTTGGGATTTATTCTTGCTATTATTATTGGCTACTACTAATAGGTCTGAGCTACGTTCAACAAACTATTTTCGGGTGGGGAACTGCTGTATGCTGTTCAGAGACACTTGTCACAACAAAATGAAAATAACGTCACACGAAAAGAAAGAAAGTAAGATGGAATCATCGCACAGCAACGTCACCATCAGGATACGTCACATCACCACCATCATTAATACACTTATTACGGGGGACCATAGTAAATAGCACCAAATCTTGTAAAAAAAATGGGGAAATATATAGGTTTTTGTGTGTATCGTAGGTCCTATTTACTATGGTCAACCGTAATAAACACCGTTACCATCTCCACCATGGAAAGGTGGAGACATCAGCGGGACGGTGATGGGCTCCTCGTGTGCTTGGCGACTTTTCGGCACATTTCACGACAGCCGATGTGGGCGGTATTTTCATAGCGCGGTAGGTAGCAGACTTTCTGGCAATCAACGATGGGCAAAACAAAAAAATGTGAGAACAGATATTGACAGATACACCTTGACACCACGCATGCACACGCATGCAGCCACGCCACGTACGTGTACGAATTAAATATGGAAAACGACAACCCTATCATACATACATGCAGCAGGAGTAGCTCTGTAGATTATATAGTCTCCTCCCAGAAAACGAAACCATACCTGGTACCTCCTGGTATTGGTTATTCCCTTTTGGTTTTCTTCTTTCGGGCAATGTTTTAGGGGGGTCAACGTTGAAGCTTACGCTGCACATCGTCGGATGGCGAACACACAAACGTAGCACAAATTAACTACTACGGGGTAACATAGTAAATAGGACCAAATATTGTTTAGTAAAAATAGGTAAATATATAGGTTTTTACGTATACCATAGGTCCTGTTAACTATGGACCCCGTGATATGAAGCACCAATAAAAAACGTTACTATTGGTATGCGCGTACTCCATTTGCCGCCTGACAAGTGTGCAGCGCATATTCCACCAGTGCCGTCCACATATCTGACCGGGGATATAAGCTCCGTTTGATACTATCAATAATAATATCAAAACTAAAACGACGCTTATATTGGCGATCAGACTAGTATATTAAAAAAGAGCAACAGGGATCCGATGGCTTAAAACACGTGGAAGGCGCTATCATTCGGACCAGAATACTTGACAAAAAAAAAACTAAACCAGTACCTACAACCCACAATGGGCAGTTTCCCTTTTGAAAGCCTCCACTGAATCCCAACCGACGTTTCACCAATCAAAATCTGCACGGGTATTGACATTATACTTACCTGGTATGTCCTACCGACCAAATCGAATAAGTGATTGATTGTGATGTTGCCATTCGAAAATAATTAGAGCGTGTCTTTCGCAAAAAAAGAATACGCGTAAAAAGAATCACGCCCAAACCGAATGATCCACAAAAACCCTCGTGAACAAAGAAACGCCCAACCAGCATCTCACCCGTCAAAACACCGATTGACCGCCCCCCCCCCCCCCCCCCCCCCCCCCTCGAGTGAGATCATTTGTGCGAAGTAAAGGACCTTTACTCTGCACAAGGGAATTGATCGTATCACGTAGTGTTCAAGGTAAGGCACCCAAGAGGCAGTTACATAGTACTCCCATTGCTGTCTCTGGAAGTGGCTACACCGGAAATTAAACTAACTCATTGAGGCTGTCATCCATATGCAAGTGCGCCTCACAAGCGGTTCTTAGTAGGATGCAGCTCACCCTTCATGCGACTCGCCGGACACCTCACGGCGCTTCCCGCTTGGTGCAAGCAATGTCTGCCTGGTCGGTGAAAACCCGACATGCTCCGTCCCGGCATTGTAGGGATGCGAGGGTCTATGGTCATACGACTACGGCCATGCATGAGATCGAGTACATCTCTCTTATCGAGTACCCCCCCCCCCCCCCCCCCCCCCCCCCCCCCCCCCCCCCCCCCCCGCCCCCCGTCTAGGCTCCGTCTCGAAAGGGATGCATGGTCTATGGCCTTGTCCAACAACGAGTACGCCTCGCCCTCTTGAGCATTCCAGCGAAGCATATATACTGCTACTGCTGCCAAGTAGGATATACAAAGGCTATCCTACTATTATTGTTATTTGTAGTACGAGTGACATTATCAATCGTATTCTTGATAATTTTGCGCTCTGAAACGATGATGATCGTATACCAGGTACCAGGTATACACCTTCCGCTCCGACTCGAATCGAATAGCGCTTCTTATACCGTAGTAGTATCACGGGGGGCCATAGTAAATGGGACCAAATATTGTTAGTAAAAATAGGTACATATATATTTGTGTGTACCGGAGGTCCTATTAACTATGGTCCCCCGCAATAGTCTCTCTTCTATCTCTCTGGACCAATGAATAAATCCCCCTTTCCTTCTTGGAGGCTCCTATTATTACTAACTAATAGTGTGACGACGTGACGACGGGGTGAATGAAACAACAAACCTTAACTTTTGTTTTGGAAACGACATTATACATCAAATGCGCAATTTTTGCGCATTTCCGCGCGAGTCGACGAGGGAAAAAGGCTAAAGTTCTCGAGGTAAAAATGAAGGCAAGAACCGTGTTGGGGAGGGGGGAGGAGAGCCTGCTATTTTCAAGCATATAAATGTAACCCCGGATCTGAGGTACGACTATTTTACGGGGGACCATAGTGAACAGGACCAAATATTGTCAGTAAAAATAGGGAAATATACATGTTTTTGTGTGTACCGTGAGTCCTATTTGCTATGGTCCCCGGTAATATTATAGGAGGGGGGCAGAAAAGAAAGACCGAGAAGAAAATCGCAAGAAAGCAAAAAAGAAAAAAAGGAGCCTCATCTGGAACAAACACAAACTGAACCTTCTTGGGTCCCAGTTGTTCAGGTGGAAAAGTATGGCCCCAATGCCCACACAACACCATGCGAACATTCAACAATTACTTGCGGCGCTCCCCTATACACTGAAACTATTAGTACTACTACCAACTGTCTGTATTAATAGTATATATTCGAATCTGAAATCCTCTGGTTCGTCCCCAAAACGTGGGGGGGCGGTGCAGTGTTGTATGCACCTGGTATAATAGGATAAATTTTACACATGCACATGTTACCATTACGGGGGTCCATAGTTAACGGGACCAAATTTTGTTAGTAAAAATACGTAAATATATAGGTTTTTATGTGCACCATAGGTCCTTTTAACCATGGACCCTCGTAATACTAATAGGTCGTGCGAAGGTGTTGCCTACAGCAGCAGCAGTAGGTCGTGTCCACCCAGATCTATCACGCCCCACTCTGGATATACCCCCGTACTACTCTGTTCCGTTAAATAAGGAACGTTTGTATACTGATATTTCTCACGAACGGTCTTATATTTTGAGACAGGGTGGTATCCGTTAGATTCGAATGTCCGTTGAAATCAATTCTAGGATCCAACGACAGATGGATGCGACCTCCTCATTTACGGGGGACCATAGTAAACAGGACCAAATATTGTCGGTAAAAATAGGGAAACATATAGGTTTTTATGTGCACCGTGGGTCCTATTAACTATGCACCCCCGTATTAGTAGAACGTACTTTAGGACGGCACTTCCGTCTTGCGTACGAATTACTTGGAATTAGACTGAGGTATGCGTGCCTGTGTACAGGGGCTGGAAGGGTTACAACAGAAGTTACCGGTATTTCACACGATGCTTATTACGGACGATGCGTGCGAGAGACTAAATAGTATTAATAGTAAAGTAGTAGAGCTACACTTACCACTCACTGCTGTACGCCTATGATACTACGGGGGTCCATAGTTAACAAGACCAAATTTTGTTAGCAAAAATAGGTAAATATAGAGGTTTTTATGTATGCCATAGGTCCTATTAACTATGGACCCCCGTAATAGTAGCAGTGTCCCTCTGTAGTGCTAGTGTGGGTTGCCAGCTATAGTGAATACTTTGTGGAATCTCTTGTCACAGATGGCATTCAACTATTTACGGGGGACCATAGTACATTGGACCAAATATTGTTATTGCGGGGGTCCATAGTTAACGGGACCAAATTTTGTTAGTAAAAATAGGCAAATATATATGTTTTTATGTACACTATAGGTCCTGTTAACTATGGACCCCCGTAATAGTAAAAATAGGAAAATATATAGGTTTGTGTGTCTGTTTATTTTTATTTTTATTTTTTTTTATCCATCACTTTTACTTCCCAGCCCACTCGTAGGAGGTTTTACCCTCGACGATCTTCTGGACAAGCCGTGGTCACAGACAGGTAGGTGTCGTCCCTTCTCCCCCCCCGGTACGTGCCTTTGTTTTTTTATCGCGCATAGGGTTCAGCATTCCCACTGCTCGTCGATTTTCATCGAATGTAGCCAACTCACGCTTTCGCGCTTTCCGCTTATCAATTTTTTATGCAAGAAAAAGTCCCTGTGACCATGCACTCGGTTGGACTTGAACCCACGAAATTGATCTTGACAGGCACGCGGACCACCTACCAAGCCACCGGGGACGCAGGTCCTATTTACTATTACGGGGGTCCTTAGTTAATGGGACCAAATTTTGTTAGTAAAAATAGGTAAATATATAGGTTTTTAGGTAAACCATAGGTCCTACTAACTATGGAACCCCGTAATATACGTAATAGTGTGTTAATGTGCGGAGTAGTTAGTGCCGATTGCCGCTATATATAGTGCCGGTATTGTTGCCTGGAGCATATATATATATAGATACCGGCACACCGACACTATAGAGGGACTGCTACTGCTGTATTGGTATTTGACACGATGGTCGAGACGCACGCTCTGTACGAGGGACATTTGTAATATTATAAGTTGATTACCCTGGGCTGGATAATCGACCGATATTTTTACCCCTATTATTTTGGTTAGAAACGATTGCGCGTGCGGTCTCTAAAGACATTTATTTCTCCCTGGTTCCCCAGCTATTGAAACGAAGCGGGTAGATCAGCGTACGGCCGTATACGGTACCGGTGCCCCAAACATCCCGCCGTTCAGGGGGGGGGGAGGGTGTCACATGGATTACCCTGAGCTGGGTAATCGGTCGATCTTTCACCCCTATAGCTCAGCAGGTAACACCCCCACAACAACAGGAGAGCGCACCACTCACTCGTTGGTACTCGACAGACTTCCATCAGTGAAACTTACCACTTATTCGACACTACTATGGTTGGCGCGTCGCGTTGGCGCACACGGCTGTGCGTGTGCGAGAGTAGGAATACTTTCCCCCAAACAATGGTTGATTGGGTTGGGGTTAGTGTTTGATATAATGGTTGTGTACCCATTTCAAGACCACCCCATGGCAAGCCCAAAAACGTGGTAGTGTAGTATTCTCATGGTTACATCTTTTACGGCTACTGAATAAATGATTCCATACTAATTTCAAGTATTTTTTTTCTCGACGACGAGCCGATTTACTGATGTATGTACCTGTTGTTATCTCTACTAAGGCCTTACATAAACCAGATGGTTTTGAAATGGGTACAAACACCACTACTGTAGTACATATTAGTTGTTAGATTCTATCATTATTTTTATGATTGTATATTAGTAATATATATGTATATCTTCATATTATTATTGTTATTATTCCACTTGCCATCCCACAACGTGCCACGCTTATTCCGTCCACACCATCTACTAACGAAAGGGCAACTATTAACACCACTACAAGGTTATTTAGAAGAATCCAACTACTCAAAACATGGAAGGTGCTATCAGTCAGACCTGAATACTCGACAAGAAAAATATCCACCAGGTGTATATATATTCTTGTCGAGCACAGCAGTACCTCTCAACCGTAGTGTTTATTTTACACTGGGACTGACGAGGCTCCACTGCTGGGAAACTCTCCGAGAGCACCCAATAGCGCACGCCTCATCGCTGAAACCATCAAATAAGGCATGCCTTACATCGTTGAAACTACCCAATTGAAGCATATGCCTTACCGCTGGAACTACTACCCAACTAGGTCATGCCTTAACGCTGAAACTACCCAACGAAAGCATGCCGTACCCCTGGAACTACTACCCAACTAGGTCATGCCTTATTGCTGAAACTACCCAATGGAAGCATGCCTTATCGCTGGAACTCCTACCCAATTAGGTCATATGCCTCATCGCTGGAGCAACCATTACTTCGTGTTTTACGATACCCACCCGCAAAATAGCATTGAGCGAGTTCTCCCGGGCGTGCGATCGCTTTTCAGCGATTGTTTCCTCGACAATGGTAAGCAAGGGTGCCTAACCCCTGTTGGACTGCAGTCCCGTACGAGTATATTGGGGACAACGCACATATATAAATCTGATTGCTTTGTCCACCGAACGGGACTGCAGTCCTAAAAAGGTTTTAACATCGAACATTACATTTTCGGGAGGCTCTCTCTCTCTCTCTCTCTCTCTCTCTCGGCCAGATCTATCCGAAAAACACCGAAAACACCTTTTACCACTCTGTCCGAAAAAGTAAGGAACGTTTGTGCGCTGTTATTACATCAAAACGACCCTCATAATTGGAGACAAATGTGTCATTGTTCCGTATTGACAACCTCCCCGGTTCTGGAGAAGAACGGGCGCTGAACAAACGATCGCGCACCCACCCAACCACCCACTCCGCTGTGCGAAGTCAACATTTTTCACGGTAAAAGCCATGGTGGTGCTGTTTGCCATCTATCCATGGGGATGCTCTTTTCTTTTTCTCCCTTCTTTTTTTCTCCCTCCAGGTGAGAGGGTCTGTACAAGCTCGTCAACCGAGGTGGGGGCCTCGGGAAAAAAAAGAGGTGCACCGAAGCGTGTGCTACGTACGTACGGTAGAACGTATAGCACCTACTCTTGGCCTCCTAAGGCTCCTCGCTTACGGCGCTATGTTCTACCAAATTCGTGTACTTCGCCTGAAAACGGTACATCTTTTTGAGACAAGGGCGAAAAGGTGCAAAATACCGTGAGCAATCAATCAATCCCCTGGGAGCTTTTTTCGTGTGTGTTTCATGGAATCACGTTTGTGAAACACTATGGAAATTGTGCCTGCAATATTTGGTTGACCCTTTTACCACTGCAGTCTCGTGTCGGGGACAAACTACTTGGAGTTAGAGTGGTTTGTCTCCAAAACGGGACTGAACTCATAAAAAGGGCTATATAAGGAGACCGGCCAGTCAGCAACATTTGCCTTAAAATGCAATAAGTGATACTATTACGGGGGACCATAGTAAAATAGGACCTACGGTATACACAAAAACCTATATACTTGTCTACTTTTGCTAACAACATTTAGTCCTATTTACTATGGTTCCCCGTAATAGGTGTAGCATCTATTAATAGTACCCTTATCGTGGCACGCGTCCACTTCAACCATAGCATCTAACCTCAACCATAGTGCTTAATAAAAATGGTCAGGAGACCTCGCCGGGGAGAGAGGAAGAGCGCATAAATTTCTTCGACCAAAAAGAAGGTTTCAAAATCCACACGTATCTCTCCCAAGACTGTTGGGGAGTCCAGGGCTGTACGTGTATAGGCATTTAAACTCAACGAGTATGATAGCTGTCAACCGTTTTGTTGTTGAAGCTGGGTCGGTGTATACTGCTGTTGTAGATGCCCTGTTCCTGAAACTGTCTGAAAAAAAAACATTTCTGAAGTTTTTTTTTCCCCTGAACTATTTCTGACCTGAGCTTTAAAGTTAAGCTAGCGAGCAGAAGAGGCCTCTCCGCCCCAACGGCGGGGCGAGCGGGCATACCTTAACGTATAAGGTGCACATTAAATAGACATACACGAACCGTCCACACTACTAGTTTATCCAAAAGCTCAAACCCTTGAATGAATCGGTTGACATCCTAGGTGTAGTAGATTAGCATGGTGTTCGGAATCCCGGCTGTAATGAAGAGCCTGTATGCACTACCAGGCACTCATAATGGCTTTGTCGAAGCGTAGCAAACTGGCATGGTGCTACATGTACTGTGCGGCAAAATCAGCGATTGTCTGCTCGTTGTGGCAACAGCTGAAAGAACGCCAACAGCCAACAACTCCCTTTCCCCCCCTGCTTGCCCCCTTTCCCCCTCCCCCCCCCCCCTCCTCCGTCCCTCCACCCCTCCTTCTTTCGGCATCCTCTCTCTCCCTGTCTATTCCTTCACACACCGCCCCCTTGTCAGCCCCCCCCTTCACCCCCCCCCTCCGACGATTCACCGTGCCATTGATGGTCTGCTCTGGGCAGGCGAAGACATCAATGCAACGTCCCTCCCTCCCTGCCCCCCCCCCATCGCAAGCGGTTTTTAGTAATAATAAGGTGCAGCTCACCCTATATGCGACTCGCCCAACACCTCACGGCGCTTCGTTGTGCTTGGTGCAAGTAATATCTGCCTCTGCTCGGTGAAAGTCCGACGCGCTCCGTGCGGCATTGTAGGGATGCGAGGGTCTAGGGTCATACGACTACGGCCATGCATGACAACGTCCCCCCCCCCCCCCCCCCCCCCCCCCCCCCCTCCCCCGCCATACGACTACGGCCATGCATGATGTCGAGTACCCACCCCCCTTCTCCACTCATGACTCACCGTGCCATTGATGGTTTGCGCTGGGCAGGCGGATACATCAAGACAACGTCCGCAGTCCACCCCCTGCCACCCTTCCTTGCAATCGCAGGACGAGCAGCTGTTACGCCCGGCGTCACTCGCAGCGATGTGCAGAGTGCCGTTGTTGAGGCAGACGGGGTTTTCGTACTTGAAGGAGTTGGGGCAGGCTGTACGGGGGAGCGCGTAGGGGGGGCGAGGGGGGAAGGGCGATGTGCAAAGTGCCGTTATTGAGGCACACGGGGGTTTCGTATACAGGTGAAAATGAGTTTACATGGGGGGGAAGGCGGGGCGATGTGCAGAGCGCCAGTGTTGAGGCACACGGGGTTTTCGCAGGTGGAAGAATTGGGGCAGGCTCTGCGGGAAGGGGGGGGGGGGGGGGGTGAAGGGTGAAGGGGGGTGCGGAGCGGGGGGGTGATGGTGCGCGGGGGGGGAAGATTGGGGCGGGGGTGGGTGAAGGGGATGGGGGGGGGGGGGGGGGGGGGGGGGGGGGGGGGGTACGGGCAAGCAGAGAGAGGCAAGGAAGAGACAAGCAAGACGAAGAAATAAACTTTTCGCTGATTTTCACACGTGTCTTACTCGTACCAAGAGCACTACCTGTACCAAGGTACTTCGAAGCACGAGTATGTGCGTGCAATGGCGTTGCGTGCTAGCCTTCACGCACCTGGTGTACCACATCGATACTGCGCACAGACGTACCGGTTTACCATAGGAGCCATATGGTGCTACTGCCCTTCAAAAGTTTACATGTGCTGTGTCATCGTTTTTCTTCCCAGCTCATCTTGCACGATTTCATACGCTCGGCGACTCTCTGGAATACCCGTGAAGGTCACAGGCAAGAGAGAGGTAGGCGTCTTCCCTTCTTGCCCCCGGGGGTACACGCCTTGGTCTCACTCTTATCGCGAAGAAAGTTCAGCATTCCCACTGCTCGTAAAAAAATAATCAATCCTTTATTGTCCCTCAACACTCTATCACGGGGGTACACAGTTAATAGGACCTATGGTATACATGAAAAACTATATATTTACCTATTTTTACTAAAAAAAAATTGTCCCGTTAACTATGGACCCCCGTAATATTTTAGCTCTCTTTTGATTCCGGCCACCGAAAATGTTTTTCAGGCATCGTGGACAGAGCAGCCCTCGCATCCCATGATCTATTATTACTGGGGACCGTAGTAAATAGGACCAAATATTTTCGGTAAAAATGCGTAAATATATACATTTTTGTGTGTAACGTACGTCCTATTTACTATGGTTCCCCGTAATAACATACTTCATTCAGTACATGTACATACAATGTTGGAGATCGGGGATCGGGATCGAGATCGCCGTGAAAAAAATGTCGCCATCTTGAATCACCTCGATCGGCTGGTGGATCGAAGGTCGAGATATGCGATTGGCTGATGGAAACAAGGCCGCGATATGCCGGTGTGGATCTCGAAAATGTTGTGGTCTTCGGAAATCGTGTACATGTCACATCACCGTTTCATGATCTCGACATTATTCGGAGAGAAGACAGAAGATACACACACATCCCTGATCTCTTCGATTTCTCAGCAGGCTCAAGGAGATCGAAACACCTGGGGAGGGGGGGGGGTCGAAGCTCGAACCCTCAATCCTAGAACGCGTGTTTCCGCAAGTTATTTAATATACCTATAAACGAGTGAGAACTTCGCACTTGAGAAAAAAAACGCTACTACCGCAAAAAGAAAAACTGCGGTAGGGGATGGATCGCTATCATCCCCTTGGCAAATACAACTATAATTGGGAATTTTTCAATTGAAGATAGGGGAGGTGTTCCTTATCTATAATGTAGGGGCGGTAACCAAAACCTCCCAAGGAAAGCGCATTTATTTTTAGAACTTTGTAGTACAGAAGGATTTGCGAGAAGTTCGCGAACCGGACCCGGAAAAAAGCATCCTCGGTTCGAAACCTCGGATTTCCGACAGCGGGGTGTGACAAGTCAAGTGCGTTTTTAATATTACTCATACTCGTATATATGGGAGGACGGTCTTTCGGGTGCGTTTGAGGCATCTATCTTTTGGCTTGGGACTTGGGCAGAGAAAATCGACCATAAAAATGTGACGATTACAGGAACGGCGGCCACTGCCTGATTGGTCGGTGTCCGGGTCACAATGGTAGAATGCAAGGAGTCGTGTGTACACGGTACACGGCAAAGATGTCAGGAGACGCGTCAAGCAAGGCAAAACGTGTGCTGTCAAGCTAGGGTGTACGGCCGGTTGTTCCCCGCTGAAAACCTTGAAATCTGGCGTCAGTCAAAGGCATGTCAGTCAAGGCAAAGTTGCTGTCTGTCACGAGGTGGAGTTGTCATCTGTCCCAGCAAATCTTGATATTTTGTACACGGGGCGAAAGCATGATCCTACACCCGTATTGATGGCCTCTCACGCTAAAAAATGTATCGCTGCTGTGGTCACCGTCTCGATAGTCCTACAGGGGTAGACGACACACTTCGTACGCAGACCCCCCCCCCCCCCCCCCCCCCCCCCCCCCCCCCCCCCCCCCCTCCCCCCCCCCCCCCCCCCCCCCCCCCCCCCCCCCCCCCCCCCCCCCCCCCCCCCCCCCGCTGAGTTCCAAAGCTTCAGATCGTGTTCCTCTCGACAAGGGAGGGATGCATCTCTTTTCACGGGGACACTTCTAAGAACCCGTAGTATCCGCGGCCGAAACAACTGAATTCTCCACGAAATCCTTGATCTCACGGTCGATGTTTTTGGTTCGAATCGTTGTGAATACCTGGTACCTGGTAGTTTTTTTTGCGCATGGGGGGGGCGGTCAGTGCGTGGGTCACCGCGCTGGTCTCCCGGCACCTTTGTTGACGGCGGCCAGTCCATCCATCGGTTAGACCACTTAACCCACCATCTATGGCACAATGCCACACAGACCATCGTGTGTGTACGGGCATCGTAGAACGTACCAGGTATATATTACCAGCAAGAACAACCATCAACCCTTCCTGTTTGCAAAGCTTATCCCGCTGTCGCCTCAAGTCGTTGGCCTACAAGAAAAGCGGGCGCAAGACTACAATGGTAAATTGTGTTGAACACGAATGCAGGTCACTGTGGGGACGGGTGCGGGTCGGTACTCGCGTCGGTGTTGAATGCGATCAATAACCTGGGGATGGGACGTTGACGAGAAATAGGATATACTATACCGGTAGCTAAAAATGAAGTGACGTGGGGAATGGAAATTGGGAAACGGCTGGCAGAGAAGCGTATGAGGGATACTTCTGATTTACGGAAGGGTATTCGGTTTAAGTAGGAAGGGCATCTATCTACGCTATATTGTCGGAAGGCAAGCACAATAATAATGGGTACATACTGTTGAAAATATGCCGGTACTGCCGTATACATGTTGGTACAGCACCACACATCAGTTGTATCACATCATACGCGCACAAATATGCTTTTAAGGAATGTTTTGAGTGATCAACGTTGAAGCTCATGCCGCACATGTTGTCGGATGGCAAGCACGATAATAACAATGTACCAGGCACTTACAACAGCCATACCACACACCAGGTACTACACACTACATACAGTATGTATTCCTTATCTAGAACGATGCCATAGACAATGGTGCATGCGTCTCGTACAACACAAGACAGCACCTGTGATCCCTGCACCAATGCATCAACAGTCGCGTCGACACACCAGGAGGTATTACACATGGAAACTGCCAAGTCTAAAATACTAAACGCGTTGGAAAACAGGCATCAGCGATCAGTTCGACGCAGACTCACAACTCACAACCTACAACCCACATACTTCAAGTATACATACATAACGACCAGACCGATGACCGCCCAATAGGAGCGCGCGGCAGAACAAGTACCGTCATGCCTGCTGAGACCCGTGCCACGAAAACCAAAACAACGAAAACCAAGCATGGCTGACGCGGCTCCTTACTCCTTCTATTACGGGGGTCCATAGTTAATAGGACCTATGGTACACATAAAAACCTATATATTTACCTATTTTTGCTAACAATATTTGGTCCCGTTAACTATGGTCCCCCGTAATAGTACCGCAATCCTGTTTTCGGGACAAGGTACTTACAAATAGAGTGGTTTGTCCCCAAAACGGGACTCTACTGCAGTCCTAAAACGGTTAACTGAGGAACTACCCAATAATGCACGCCTTATTGTTGGAACTCCATTCATGGCTTCCACTACAGTAATATTCGTTGTATACTTTTGATATCTGGTACCTGGTATGTACTATGTCATCGGGATGTTTATCTCGATTTATGCTTTTTTTGTCAGTTTTTTTGGATGATTATTCTTGAGGAGAGCTAAAAAAAAAAGTGAGGGAGAGAGCCCCAGAAAACATCAAAAACAGAGGAGCTATACGCGACGCGTGTTACATACGATGTGGGTTACAATTAGGGGTACTCCTGTAGCACTTTTTGGCCTTCCTCCGAGGCAATAGTTGTGACGGATAAGGCCTCTCAACTGCAGAAACCAAAGCAGCACAACATAATTACTGTATTAATAGTATCGTTTGTTTCTATTTATAACGACGATGGGTGGAGCTTGGATGCGGCTTAGGATTCTGTCGTATAATAACTGCCGTGCTTTTCTGGAGAGTTTTTCACTTTCTGTTAGTCTTTTTTAGAACAACACTGCACATTTTCGGATGGCAAGCACAATGATGATAAATTTAAGAATAGAAAGTCAAGAGTACATACTGAGATAGAGGAAGGAGCAAAGACAACAAACAGAGAATCGTGGATGAAGGCATAGGAGAAAGTCGACAGAAGGCAGATAGACCTCGTGCATGGATAGATTTCCTTTGTGTCCGGGGATTTCTTCTTTCAGGAATGTATTGAGTGATCAACGTTGAAGCCCATGCTGCACAATGTCGGATGGCAAGCATAATAATAATAATAATAATAATAATAATAATAAAAATAATAATAATAATAATAATTTACTGTATTGGTAGTAACTTGTTGCTGAGGAAGGAGCACGGCGAGAAAATTGGAAAAAGGTAGAGGTATAACCCCTTTTCGGTGTGTTCGAGATATAAGAGGCAAAAGCAATGATAATTTTGTTTTTTCCGACCGTTTACGAAGGAGCGTGAGCGGCGAGTAGTAGCGGTAGAGATGATCATGTTTCGCCCGTGGCGTCCACCTCCTTGCCTTGCATGGTAGAAAACTCGGTCACCGATTTGTACCGCCCCGCGACTACGCAATGACCATTGCTGTTGTCTGCAATTCTTGTTGAAGTTTTTACTTTTTGAATTCCCAAGAGGATAGAGCAGGAACTATAGGCGTATATACGGAAGGGGAAGTAAAGAAGACTACTACAGTACGTGATACGTATTCTTGGGCGTGCGCTGTGTGCACCTACATCCTGCACAAAACTTTGTGCTTTGTGCAGGACCTGTGTCGTCAATTTCAATGCACGTGGACCCAGTCCAACCCGACCCCAGGCCTGACCCTAACCCTAAAACCCCATCCCTTTTGGGGGGCTCGAGGTAGGCAGGGGCAGTCACGCGGCTCCGCCGCGTGTTTGGTGGCATTTTTACAAAAACTTGCCGGTCGGTCGAAAGATGCGCCTTGACTAGCAAGACTCGCATCTTCTGCGAAGTGTTTTGCGCAGGGTGCAGCTGCACATAGGTCGAGTCGTATTCTTGGGGTTTTCCTTTTTTTTTTCGGGCTTCGCAATCTTTTCATTTTCTCTCTTCGGGGAACGTTCATGTTTGCATGTTTATGATTCATCAACGTTGAAGGTGATGCTCATGCTGAACAAAAAAATATCGTCCGACACATGGCAAACGCGATGATAAAAAATAGTACTACTGTAATATTAATAGTAGTTTTATCATGGTATAGCCATCCCACAATAGTGTGCAGCATGAGCTCATAAATAATCATTCCACACGACCTAGACAATGACACATAGTATTAATAGATCATCATGTAGATCATTTACTGCTAGATCATCTACAGGTCCTAACCTGACGTTGCAACATACGTCTTGTGCGCAGGAGCTATCTATCTGTGCAGTACAGATCCAACCCAGGAAGCATGTGCTACATCATGCAGATTGTACGGCTCCCACCCGGAAACATGGAGCTAGATCACACAGATCGGGACTACTTCTCCCCTGAAATACCTACAAGGACAGCAGTAGATGGCTTATTGCGTTGAAAGCGATCATCCTTCCGATGCGAAAAACATTCCCAGAACGTAAAGCAAAACCATGGGTGGGAAACAAAAAAAAGCGAAAGTTATACGTACACCTTTCGTGAGGTAGCCAGCCCACCATGGGCACTACGGGCTTGCGCATTGGGCTTAAGCTTGCAGTTTTCATGAAAGCCGGTTATTGACACTTTTAGGACTTCAGTCCGTCTTCGGGACAAAACAGTCAAGCTCTAAGTAATTTTTCCCCCAAACAGGACGGCAGTGCTAAAATGGTTAATGGGAGAGATATTGATTGTGTAACATACCAGGCAGAGATTATCCAGCGAGGAGCGAAAACAAAACTCGCAAACAGAGCTCATGACTCCACTCGTTCGACGAAATGGTTGACATGCACCGCCGTGTGGGAGACAACGGGGCTATTTGTAGCGCAATGACCACTGGTTGGTTCGTGAGTCTTGTTGGTTTAGGCTGGAAGATGTTTGGAGACAGCATTTTCACCCCTTTGACGGACAGCAATTTTGCCTTGGCATGCCTTGACTGACACCTAACTACTAGCTTTTAGTGTAGAACGCTCGGCCGTCTACACCCTTGACAGCGCACGGTTTGCCTTGCTTGACTTTTCTCCTGACACATTCGCCTAGGCTTCGTGGTACTTGTCTCGAACAACAGCGTGTGTCAACCATTTTCTCGAGTAAAAAGTGAAACCCGTAAGCTACTATTGATATCAACAAACACCCGCCCGTATCAATAATATTTTAATATTTTAATTATTCTTGCCATCCGACGATGTGTAGCAGCATGGGCCTCAGCGTTCATCACACAAAAGCACACCGAAAGAAGAAAACCACGGCCACGGAAAGAAAGGAAGCCCTACGCACAAAGTTCCAACACCCTCCTGTACCCTGCACGTACACATACATCCTACGTTTATTTACTCCATTAATGTTAATAAGCGACCCCAGCTGAAGGGCGCTCGCTATACCCTTACCATGTCACGCGACTCCCCCTCCCGTTGTGCACTACGGTGACGTCTCTTGCGTACCTCAAGAACAACCCGTGCTATATTACAAGAGGATGGAGGCAAAACTATGACTGACGGGGTGGTTTTAGTACTGCATTCCCGTTTTGGGGACAAATCCACACAAATTACGAGTAGTTTGTCCCCAACACGAGACTGCAGTCCTAAAAGGGTCTTAACCGAGGAGCTACGGTACCGTACCGCAACATACCCCAAATAGTTGGAATGCCATTCATGGTGGCTTCCTCTACTATTATTATTATGCTTGCCACCCGACAATGTGCAGCATGAGCTTCAACGTTCATCACTCAAAAACATTACTGAAAGAAAAAATCCCCGAAAAACAAAGGAAAACCTATCTACGCACAAGGTCTGCCTGCCTTCTATGTCTACTTCCCTTTATGCTTTATCTACGATACTCCATTTGTTGTCTTTGCTGCCTCCATCTCCATATGTGCTCTATACGTTGTATTCTTAAATCCTAAGCCGCATTCGAGCTCCATCCCGACGCCATCGGTGTGAGTCTGTCACCCCCCCCCCCCCACACACTGCTTCTTCTCGTTCCCTGGCGATCCCTAAGCTCGAGTTTGAAGCGTGACACCCTCCTCGAAATGGCGACCTGTGCAGTCACCGAGACGATTTGAAGTAGGCGTTTCTTCACCACTCCTTTCCTTCCCATCGACCCACCATTTATTGCCCTCCCCCCCACGACATTAGCTGCCAGCTGGTCGATGAACTTACTGCCCGCTACCCCGAGACGCCCAAAGCTTTCCACTGCTAAAGTGGCAAGTGTGTGACTCCGTTCGTCAAACGACTACTGCCATTACGGGGGACCATAGTTAATAGGACCTACTGTACAGACAAACACCCATATATTTCCATATATTTTTACTAACAATAATTGGTCCTATTTACTATGGCCCCCCGTAATATTAACATTCGTTTTGCGTCGTCTTTTTGTTCTTATTTTCTGGTCAGTCCTGTGCTGCTGTGTTCTCGTACCCGATACGTCGGCACTTCACTTGCGTTACCGATTCATACGCAATTACTGCCTGTATTTCTGTTGTGGTTTCTCTTCGTCCCACAGCCTATGACCACCTACCATAGTTACTACGGGGGTCCATGGTTAAGAGGACCTATGCTATACATAAAAACCTACATATTTACCTATTTTTACTATTACGGGGGTCCATAGTTAATAGGACCTATGGTAAACATAAATACCTATATAATTACCTATTTTTACTAACAATATTTGGTCCTGTTTACTATGGTCCCCCGTAATACTGTAACAATATTTGGTCCTATTTACTACGGCTCCCCGTAGTAGTACCAGGACAGTCTGTGACCAGGCATCTCTCTAGGCATTAAGGAATCAGGACGGACATTGACTGGGTGTACTGATGTACCTGGTACCAGGTATGTAGTTGGGTAGAAAGAACGATTTAACACAAAGACAACACACATACGTAAATACCTCTACAGGTAGTGGTGGCAATAATATCAATAGCAGCAGCCAGTACAGTAGTAGTAGGCCATGGGCCTGTTCATCTTGATTTTTTTTATTTTTTGTCGTTTTTTGGGTGAGATAGAGAGCTCCTTGACCACGTGAGGAGCCTCCCAGAAGCTACAGAAGCTGTATCACTCTGGTGGACGGAAATATAAGGACCGTTCAAATATTAACAAGAAGATGAAGCAGTACTTACATTTCCGCCCACAATGGTACACCCCTACCACCACGGTAGCCCGCGTCGCACCCGCGGCTGCTTCGTATATATGACGGCACGTATGTAAGTTACGTAACAGAACACATAATTGATACGTATGCTGTTACGTACTGGTATAATTTTCTCGTCGACTTTTTTCGACGCCATTTGTTTTAATGCCGCAGCAAGTTCGTTCCAAAGGGTTTAGACCTTTTATCAATAGGACTGCAGTCCCGTTTTACAGTAGGAACGAACCACTCAGGTTCTAAGCAGTTCAACACGTGCGTGCCCGTCAATAATACTCAAGAACCGCATGCTGTCGGTGTTGCTCGCTCGTCTTTTTTGCCTTTCCATTTACCCATCATTTCTATTTATCGTACATGACGGTGTACGTACATAAATACATACATACCTGGTACAATACATACCATATCTGGTGTGAATACGTACGAGCATCAACACGTCTCCTTCAAGAGACATATTCGACCACTCTTGTCCCTGAAAATAACGACCCGTTTTCATCTTTATGCTAATAAAAAAAGGTGCTTATAATTTGAGACAAGAGTGGTTATACCGATGTGAAATGTATGTATACACCACTCTGTCTCATTATACGCACCGGTTTTAGACAAATTGTTAAATCAAAATGTGCTTGTATTTCGGGACAGAGTGGTACCTATTTCGGAGGACCATCGGAATTACCGTAAGGACCAAATATTGTCGGTAAAAATAGGGAAGTATATAGGTTTTTGTGTGGTACGTACTACGGGGGACCATAGTAAATAGGAGCAAATATTGTCGGTAAAGATACGGAAGTATACAGGTTTCTGTGTGTACCCTAAGGTCCTATTTCATGATTTACTACGGTCCCCCGTAATAGGACAGAGCACTCTAGGGTCCGTGTGTGTGATGTAAGCACCATCCCGTACACAGATGACACGCCCGCCCCTGACGAGCTTCCAGGCCGAATGTCTCGACAGCGGAGAAAGCAAAAACGCACAGCGAGCGGTGTGCCTATGAAGAAGAGAGATTTCGACGAGTTCGCTCCAAAAGCCACCGTTTTGGTTGTGTTGTGCCTCCCCCCCCCCCTCTTGTTTGGCAACGACACTGTAAAACATGCCGCTCACTACGTGAGCTAGACATCCAGGGTACCGTTTTTTTTGTTTTTTTGTTTTGGCGGTCGCCCACAGCTGGTCGTCTAGTTAGATCATTTGTGCGAAGTAAAGAACCTTTACTCTGCACAAGGGAATTGATCGTATCACGTAGTGTTCAAGGTACGGCACCCAAGAGGCAGTTACATAGTACTCCCATTGCTGTCTCTAGAAGTGGCCACACCGGAAATTAAACTAACTCATTGAAGCTGTCATTCATATGCAAGTCCGCCTCACAAGCGGTTCTTAGTAGGATGCAGCTCACCCTTCAAGCGACTCGCCGGACACCTCACGGCGCTTCGCGCTTGGTGCAAGCAATGTCTGCCTGGTCGGTGAACACCCGACATGCTCCGTCCCGGCATTGTAGGGATGCGAGGGTCTATGGTCATACGACTACGGCCATGCATGAGATCGAGTACATCTCTCCTATTGAGTACACCCCCCCCCCCCCTCTTGTTTTGGAGATTATCTGCTCGGAAAATATCTTCCCAGCAGGGTGTGTTATCTTGCGTTTTATAACTATTAATACGGCCTTTTGGTTGTGTGTGCCTCCCCCCCCTGTTTGTGAGATAATCAGTTCCGAAATCCGTCCCAGGGGGTGTCATCTTGCGTCTTATACGAGTTTGGGTTGTATGTACATACTATTATTAATAATAATATTAACAAAAGGACATGCTTGTATGTACATACGGCAGTTCCGTTGTGCTTGCCCCCCCGTATTCTGGAGATAATCAGTCTATGTACGAATACATCCGTCCCGCATGGGGTGGTGCGTCATCTTGAGTGTTATACGTACAAAAGTCGTACGTACGTTTTTATAGCATACGGCATTTTGGTTGTGTGTGCCATACTGCTTGTTTTGGAGACAATCAGTTCCGAAATCCGTCCCCGGGAGTGCGCCATCTTAAGTGTTCTTTATACACATGTATACGGCATTTTCGTTCTGCGTGCTGATTGTTCTGGAGATAATCGGTTCCGAAATCTGTCCCATGTGTGTCATCTAATGTGTAATATACGCCGTTTCTTAGGGCTGTGCACTGGCGGTAGTAATATACTGATGATCTGGCCAGTGTATTCGCCGGTAGTTTTTATCTGACGTACGCCCAAGAAACGTCATAGTGCAGTACGGAAACCCACCAGATGCGATGAGGGAGTCGAGAAGAGAGACAGCAGTATACTGCTGCAATCCAGTACACTAATTGATTTCAACGACAGAGTCATCGCCACAGAATGAGTCAGCCAGTACACAGCCATACCAATTGCGTTGTGTCTTATTCAAATAGAAGCTTTGATAAAAAGTGTATACATTCGCCCGTTTTTTTTTCGGTCGCTATTCTTTACCAGGTATATGTATATATGTCATCAAGATGCATGGGTACCAGGAGGCATACTACACGGTACTATAGGGCTTTAGAACAACCTAAACAATTCGAGGCTTTTCAAGGTGATGGGGTCTGTATATCCCTCAACCGACAGCGCACTTCATGAGAGTGATATTATTAATATTATGCTTGCCATCCGACAATGTGCAGCATGAGCTTGAACGCTGATCACTCAAAACATTCCTGAAAGAAGAAACCCCCGGAAACGATGTTGTAAAAGCTTTTGTAGAAAGCCTCGTTACAGAATCAAATGGGCTTGTGCAAATAAATATATGCGGTAGGGGTGTGGCACTATTTTCTGGCTCGTTATTTTTCTACAGGTTGAGCTCCTCAAGTGAGAGACTGTTCGTATACAACTGGTCAATATTATGTACCAGGTGTATACTTTCACTACTACTGCTGCTGCTACTACTACTACTACTACTACTACTACTACTACTACTACTACTACTACTACTACTACTACTACTACTACTACTACTTGCTACTACTACTACTACTACTACTACTACTACTACTACTACTACTACTACTACTACTACTACTACTACTACTACTACTACTTCTACTACTACTACTTACTACTACTACTACTACTACTACTACTACTACTACTACTACTACTATACTAGTACTACTGCTACTGCTACTGCTACTGCTACTGCTACTGCTACTGCTACTACTGCTACTGCTACTGCTACTGCTACTAGTACTAGTACTACTACCACTACTACTACTACTACTTCTACTTCTACTTCTACTTCTACTTCTACTACCACTTCTACTTTTACTACCACTACTACTACCACCACTACTACTACTACTACTACTACTACTACGGTTACGTAGCAGGGCATATGATGCAAGTGTTGGTCGGGCCGCGCGAACAACGACCTTCGTGTGAAAAAAATCAGTAGAATAAGGAAAGGGGCATTGCTCGGTATGTAGCGCATCCCCCGTTGAAGAGAGAGCCCCATCAGTGGCAACTGTTTGAGCAGTACTGGACTGGGATCAAGTAAAACCCCTACCTCCTTAGCACGGCTCTTTTCATTACACTATTGGCCCCTCTATAGTGCCGCTATATATGCGCCAGGCAACAATACCGGCACTATCGGCGGCAAACGGCACTAATTACTCCGCATATTATCACACTAGTCGAATCCCATCTGCGACAAGCGATTCCACAGCCACCATGGCCGGCAGCCGGCAGTACTCAACCGGTACTACAGAGGGATCACTTCTGTTAAGTAAATGGTTGCACCTACCACTCGACATCCGGCACATCCAGTGTCCGGACGTGGTGAATGAACCCAGGGCAAAAACCGGTCGAAAAAGCGACATCAGATACGGTCTTATCTACCCCAAACATAGAAGGGGGAGAACGCGGTGGCAGTATAACTATCATTGCGCTGCGCGCGCGCCGCATCATAAAATGCGCCAATGGTGGAATAGAACTAGAGCCGATCGGACAGGGAGTACGGGATGAAGCATGTGACAAACCGCCACCGCCCGTAGAGAGGGAAGCACGTAGCACGAATCGATCTATGGAAGGAAAGGACCGCAGAGTACGGGAGGGGTGGTAAGCACCCACAGCGGGAGGTGTTCTCCACCCTTTCATCCCATACTCTCTGAAAAGAAGAACTGTCCACAAGAGACGAACGGAATCCTCGTAAGAGGGGAGACACAAAACCGTGTAAAGCAATCACATTTCCCCGTCAAGAAGAACGCTTCTTCCAGGAGCACTCTGTGGCTTTCAGGATTTCACTCGTGGTAGCAAGCTCTGCTTCTTCGCTACATCTTCTCCGTTTTGCGCTCCTGACGCATCCCCTACTGCCGCAGCCGGGACTGCTGCTGCTGCTGCTGCTATTTCTGCTACGTGTGGTCTGTATATGCTTCGCATGTATGCTGTAATCCTCATTTGGGTTCGACAGTTTCCCCCTCTGGAAGACGATGCATGCTATGCGGTACGGGTGCGCCTGAAGTTTCTAAACGTTGGACGGATAGATCATCTGCAGATAGATCATCTAGATTCTACATGAGATGCTTGGTGCAGGATCTGTGCAGTACAGATCCAACCCAGCAAACACGTCCTGCAGATCACGCTGGCTGTAACGCTCCCACTCGGCAACATGAGCTATATCATACAGATCATAAACTTACTGTCCCCGAAGTATCTACAGCATATCATGAAGCGGGAATGGATACTTTAGATCATGATCTGTCTGAGCTGCTTTGTAGTTCGGACGTGAATTTGTATCACCTCCCAGATCACGAATCGGCCGATGCTGTGGTCGTCCCCTTTTATCGTCAATTTTCCCCTTTCAAGGTCCCGAGGGAGCTATGAGGAGCGGCCCCGCCCCGTCAGCCAGGTAATTTTTTTCCCCCTGAGAAAGGGCTACCCTCCATTTATCGTAGAACGGGTCAGCCCCAACGGGGTAAACCGACCTAGACACTTTCATTGTCCAGCTTAACTCATACTGGTCAGGAAGTTTTACCCCCAGCGACCTTCTTCTGGACAGGCCGTGGTCACAGGTAGGTGCCGTCCCTTCCGCCCGGTACGTGCCTTCATTTTTCATCGCTCATAGGGTTCAGCATTCCCACTGCTCGTCGACTTTCATCGAAGGTTGCTAGCTCACGCTCTTGCGCTTTCCGCTACTCAATTTTTATGCAAGAAAAAGTCCCTACGAGTAAGCACTTCGTGAGACTCGAACCCACGAGATTGATCTTCCTAGGCACGCGGATCACCTGCCAAGCCACCGGGGTCGCCGGCGCCATGTACAAGTAACCGTGGTCACAAACCACAGCTACTAACACAGGGAGAGAGGAAAGGGCATGTGCAAGGGCATGTGCATCGCAAAATAACATTCACGGGGGGGGGGGGGGGGGGGGGGGGGGGGGGTGAGGGGGGGGGGGGGGGGGGGGGGGGGGGGGGGTGGGGGGGTGGGGGGGGGGGGGGGGGGGGGGGGGGGGGGGGGGGGGGGGGGGGGGGGGGGGGGGGGGGGGGGGGGGGGGGGTGGGGGGGGGGGGGGGGGGGGACAAACCCTCACCATTGCGTAGAGACTGCAGGGCGCGGCATAGGATTCAAGGGGAACAAAGAAGGCGGGGGACCACGCAACGAGAAACGGAGGAAGGACGTAGAAGTAGGTGGGGTAGATCGATATCAAGCCGGAAGCACCGCGGGTATAGGGTGCAGAGGAAGGGAGCTAGACCTGGTGAGTAGGTTTCCGTTTTTTTTTGTTTCCCCTTGGTTTTCCTTGGTTTCCTTGTTTATTTCCGGGAATGCTTATGGCTGATCGAAGTCAAAGATACTGCAAGTCCAGTAGTCCACATCTAGGACAGATGATCCATTCTAACTTCATGTTCTAGATCCTTCCAGGCAGAATTATTCTTGATCTGTATGATCTAGCTCATGGTGCCGGATGGGACCCGCATAATCTGTATGATCTACAGTAGTAGCACATGTTTCCTGGGTTGGATCTGCCCTACCTCTGCCCTACAAGGCAGATCATGTACAACCTCTCACAACGGCAGCTGAGGAGCTAGATGATCTATCTGTAGATCACGATCTATCCCAGCTGTGCAATAGTCTACTGTACTCCAATAAGTCGCCTTTTTTTCCCCCTTGGCTTCCTTCTTTCCGAGAATATGTTCGAGTGACTGCGTTGAAGCTCATGCTATACATTATGGGACGGCACACACAACGCAGCAGTAAGAATAAACACCAGCAACAACCACGGATGTTTCACGGAGAAGAAGCGAACGGCAGCGCCGTTGTTGCTCCAATTGCTGCTGAATCGTACGGTACTATATACGTATACGGTTGCGGAATCGTTTCCTTGAGGATCGTCCTGCGGCGCGGTTCAATATCGTACCGTGCGGTTGTGGCATGGTACAAACCGCACCGCACCGCACCGTGATATGGTTCTCGCCCTCATGGCAAGACGGGCAGGCAACGAAAAGTTCGTGACGGATGTATAAGTTCAATTTCAATCTTGCACGTTGCCACAGACGCACAGGAGGTTACACGCCGCATTGACGGTTGACGATGACGGCATGAACGAAGCAGACTGACTCGCCAGCAGCAGGTCGGGGGCGCAGCACCCTCAGGGAAGCCCTCCCTATGGATGAGAGTAGGGGGCGTCCCGCCAAAGAAACCAACTTGGCTATGTCGATGGCGAGCTGGTTTACTCGGCGGGAGAAGCTCCTACGAAGAACCCAAGTGGCGGGTTTCCCTACGGCCACCCTCGACCTTCTGCTGACGAGCCAGACTACGTACTTCACGCCATCATCGTCAACCGTCAATGCGGCGTGTAACCTCCTCATGGCGGTAGGGGAAGAGCACCTCTAGCATTTGAGGCTCTGAATCGCCCCCTAAAACTGATTTTGCGAAAAATTGGACGCTCAGAACCTCGGCCTATCACATAACCGGCAGGTATTATCAATTCATTAACCTTTCCGACAATGTGCATTTTCATTCAGGGAATGAACAAGCTGACACCATTCGTGGAATACTGCGAATCTCAATCCAATCAATCATGTCAATCAATTATCTTTCCTCGCGTACACTTAATTGAGTACGGGATTGCAGTACTAAAGAGGACAATAATCATGTCCCCGTCACTCCGAATTGTTTCGGCTAAAATATGCTTCCGCTCTGTCCCTAATTAAAAGGACCTTTTGCATACCAATACTTAATCAGAACAGGGCCAATATTTAGGACAGAGTACTATTCAAGCTGAGCGGAAATATAAGTGCAGTTTACACGTTAATATGGATACCAAGCGGTGCGTATATCTCCGGCCAGAGCAGCACATAGCATGCCCGATCGTGGCACGCGTGTCATACCACAACACAGACCAACCCGATCCCAGCCCCTCTAGCTCTACAACCCTGACCCCAACCATTTGGAGGGCTCTAGTTCGGCAGGGGGGTGGGGGCGGGGGCGGTCGCGCGGCTCCCTCCGCAAGCGTGTTTTTGGTTGCATCCTTGAAAAAAGAAAAAAACACAACTCGGGGCGGGCCACAGGCCATGTGCCGCCTATATCCCGATCAGACAGAGACATCCGCCACGAAAAATCGTCATTGCCTACACCGTTACACCCGTGTCAATCAGTCCCGTTTTGGGGACAAAATGCTTTTATGACTGCAGTCCTAAAAAGATTGAGCGCGTTAATGCGTCTATCGATGTAGTGGGCCTTTTTAGAGAGCCTTTAGTGGGCCTTTTAGAGAGCCTTGCACGGCGTTTTTTCTTTAAAGAATCGAACGGTGCGGTGGGGGGTGGAGTTTCGGTGCGGGTTTTCATTTTCTTAGAATCGTACGGCGTGCGTGCGGTGTGGTGAGGATGATGCTGGTTATTGGTTATCATGCATATATACGGCGGTACGGCGCCGTGCGGATCTCTCTCTCTCTCTCTCTCTCTCTCTCTCTCTCTCTCTCTAAACGAATGCTAGGGTGCGGTGCGCTTCGATAGAACCGTACCGTACCCCACTGCGAACCACCGCGATAAACAATCGCACCATAAAAACCCCTGAAAGTAGAAAGAGATTCACGCGCTGTAGTTAGTGAGGCCAAGCGTACTGAGCAAAAAAGAGCACACCACAAACCAACCGAAAGCAGTCAAGAACTACTGACACTCGTCTGTCGTGTGGTCCGGTGAACTGTATTGATACCAGCGCTCTCTAGCAATACCAGCAAGGGAGCACGTATAACAGGTGTGTATAGGCATGCCCTGTGGTGAGCGCTCGAATTGTTGTGCTTCAGGAAGAAGCATCAGTGCGGCCAGATCTCGCGTGTGTAGGGCACTTCTTGTCGATGTGGCGAAACAAGCGCCTATTACTTGATCGTGATTTTAACAGAGCACAAGCAGTAGTGCAAATACAACACCAAAACAGCATATACGTACAGGGTATAGGGCTCGACGTTCAGTGCGGTGGCCCATTCACAAAGTTTCCGGATGTTTTTGCTTGCGTACTGAAATCATGCCGAGACAGACCCCGAGCAGTACGGCGGTGTGAACCACACTCATGCTGCACAGCTGCCTGACAGCTGTCCAGCGCTAGGATACGGACGTTTTGTTACAATCAGAATTACAATATCTCCTTTCTGCTGCAGTTGGCGGGACGACTTTTAGCGTACGATCATACGAGTGGTATCGACGCGTTAATACTCTTTGTCAAGCAGGAGATAATGTGTTCGTACGTATGATATGATGTGAGAATATCAATACAGAGATACCATAGTACAGCCGGACCTGGCGCATGACACATGCATGGGAGACACAGCAGTGTGACATTGTGAGTATGACACGAGCATTGAAGACAAAAAAAAGGACACGTACCTTGCACACACGATACGCAAGTGCAATCAAGCGAAGCCTATGCGGCCAAAATATCATCTATTAATAATACACATGCTCCTATTAATACCAGGTGATATCACATGCATGTATCAGAGTTTTTAGAGTTCAATCCTTATGTACGCCGAACATACGCATATACCCCAGGCACTCGTACTTGCAGCACCAGGAGCAATACCACGCCAGCATCTCAAGAGACATGAAAGAGCTCATCGCACAAGACAGGTCACCGCCGCTGTACAAAGAGCTCACAATACCGTCCGCATACCACAGGCTACGGGGGTATTGTAGCATATCATACAACACGCAAGATATCACCACCCCCTGGGCATTAAGGGAGTATATACAACAACACGCGAGATACCACACCCCACAGAAAAAGAATACGAGTCGATTGTCTCCACAGCAAAAGGGGGGGGGGGCACACACGACGAGAAGCGCGGCGTTGGAAAGATTCTCGCCGACGTCTTTCCATTGACGCACCGACCGCTCGGCGTTAGCACCCGCCCCCCCCCCTCATCTTCGAGAAAATCAGCTTCGAAATTAGCCCGAGGGGGTGCGTCGTCTCGCGTATTTTACCAGAGGAACCCTGCTGGCACATCATTGTACGCGACCACGAGTACGTAAATAACATTACGCCTCTATGGCTCTTTAGGTCCGTGGTGGTGGGAGGGAGTGCGTAGTATGCTGTCTTGCGTGCCATCACAGGCCGCATGTATGTAGGCTACACGACGCAGCCATACAGACGGTAGGTGGTACATACATATCCTTACCATAAATGACTGCATTTCGTTTGCCAACCGACAATGTGCGGCATGCATGAGCTTCAACGCGTATCACGCAAAAGCGTTCTCCGAAAGAAGAAAACCAATAAGGGAAGCCAAAACGGAAAGAAAAACCTGTGCACGAGGTCACGAGGTCTGACTTCGTTCCGTTTATACCTACTGATTTCTGCTTATCCTTCCCACAGTATTGATACTAATAGTTACCCTATAAGGGCCGATATCATCGGAGAGCTTTATTTGGCGGCGTTTCCAATTTTTGCAAATTTGTATCAAGACACGAAGAAGGCGTTCTGCATCATCTGTGAAATTCTATGCAAGGAAAACTACCGTATCAGGAAAACTAAAATTCACAAATTTGGAAAGAAAAAAAAAACATCCAGGAAAATCTGGAACATGAAAAAATTGCACGAAAACAAAAACCCCCTGGAATTTCTGAAAATTCTGGAAAAAAAAGGCTCTCCGACAAGTAACGGCCCAAACACTCAAGACACCCTAACCCTTTTAGGACTGCAGTCCCGTTCTCGGCACAATCCACTCTAATTCTAAGTAGTTTGTCCCCCAAACGGGACTGCAGTACTAAAAGGGTTGAGACACCCCCTGGGACAAATTTCCGAGTCGATTTTCTCCAACCCAGCGGGGAACAAACTTACACTCAACGGAAATAAATGGGGGCTTTGGGAATGCATTATACGTAGACGAAATCCTTTCATAGAGACGCATCATCGCGCGGCGTTTTTGCGCCATTCCCCGTTGTCGAATAAGATTGTGAATAAATAACGTTGGAGGGGTGCGCTTGTCTCATCACACGTACCTGTTCTGTTGTATCATGGCTATCTCTTACCGCACGCGCTTACATCGCATCATACGGCGGTACAGCAGCAGTTGTTTATTTATAACATAAAAAATAGAAAACAGCTGTGAGATCGAGGATTTAGGTCGAAAGTCATTTAGCAAGCTGCACACCACGTTACCTCAACTGCCATCTCACCACATGCATGTGTTGCATCTTATACATATACCAGTACGAGTATATAACATAATAGGATACGGTAATACGCTCGCGTGGTACAATATCACGGAGGAACATAGTAATCAGGACCAAATATTCTTATTTACGGGGGTCTATAGTTAACAGGATCTATGGCATACATAAAAACCTATATATTTATGTATTTTTACTAACAATATTTGGTCCTGTTAACTATGGACCCCCGTAATAGTATAAAAGCCGGAGTATATACCTGGTAGGTTTTAGTTTGGTTTGTACGACGAGTCCTGATTACTATCGTCCTCCCTATATATTACGGGGGTCCATAGTTAATAGGACCTATGGTATATATAAAAACCTATAAATTTACCTATTTTACTGACAATATTTGGTCCTATTTACTATGAACCCCCGTAATAATACGTATGATACCAGGGTATGACACTACTATCAATACAGCAGTCTGTTGATATCCTTATTACTGCAAGTAGTATTTTGTAATGTTGCATTGGATCTTCACAACCGCCGTGCCGGACTTCGTAACTATCGACCCTGTCGAGATTTCAGAGGGGAAAGTTGACGATAAAAAAAGTGACCATCATTACAGGAGCTGCCAACTGCAGGGTTGGGGGGCAATGCAGAACTTGTCTTGAGCTACTTCAATGCAAGCGGATCGTGCGGCACGGGCATTGATCCTACCGGTACATACTTCTGGGCGCTTACGCTGCTCGTAGACGGTCGCTATACCACTCAAGTTATCGTTGCGTTGGTCGCTACAGTATCTCCATCTCGGGAATCGCGTACCAAGTAACTTTTTTCTTCTCGACCGGGAGGATGTTTGTGGTCGGTGATCGACATTGAAGCTCATTCTGCACACTGCTGTGTCGGTGGTGGATGGCAAGCATGATATATATGTATATACACTACTGCTTGTGATGAGTTAGCCTCCTCGATAGATTTCCATTCCTTTCTGTTTGTTATATGATACCGCTCTGTCCCTATTTAAAAGGACCGTTTTTACTCCATGCTAATACGGAGGGCCATAGTGAATAGGACCTACGGTGAACACAAAAACCGATCTATTTCTCCATTTTTACTAACAAATTTGGCGTCCTATTTGCTATGGTCCCCCGTACGTAATATTAATAGTATTCAAACCGTCCTAATACTTCGAGAGGGGTGCGTACCGACTCTGTTCCTTCCTTTATATTATATGATATCACTCTGTCCCTATTCAGAAGGACCGTTTTACTTCATGTTATTACGGGGGTCCATAGTTAACGGGACCAAATTTTGTTACTAAAAATAGGTAAATATATAGGTTTTTATGTATACCATAGGTCCTGTTAACTATGGACCCCCGTAATAGTATTCAAACGGTCCTGATACTTCGAGAAAGAGTCGTGCGTACTTTGGTACGATATATGAGGTATATTCGTATTACAGCAGTAGGTTTCCATCTAGCTTTGGCTTCCCTTGTGGATGTCTTTTTCTTGCTCTGGAAATGTTTCTGAGTGATCAACGTTGAAAGCTCGTCTGTACCTTGTCAGGTGGCACTATATACAAATCTAGACTAAAAGGGTTTCGGCCAAAGGAGGGCGGCCGGGGGGTGGCGTGTGCAAAAGAGGAGCCGTCAAGAAGATATCAAGGGGGGATACATGAAGAGACTTCCTGCGGTGGTTTCAGAGGATATTCGATTTATGTCGGACTGGAACACGTACGTACCTACGATGCATCGCCGGAGGGAAAAGCAAACAACAAACACTATTAAGGATACACACCAGCTACGAGCTGGTATACACGCCAATCGCCATACCTAATAAACACATGCTTGTCTCTAACTACGATCCTACGCTGAGATATGTACGACGATATGCACCCTGATGGGATGAAGTTCCGAGTCGATGTACGTGTATAATGCTATAAATATATATATATATATATATATATATATATACTCCAACGTGAAATGAATATTACATGGTAATGGTATAATACAGCTTGCGAAAGATCTCGATGCGATATTAGCTCAGACGTTCCCGGTTGTCAACATAATCAGCGTGAGAGTAAGTTGAAGGGAGTACATTATTTGCTGGTACGTTTCTGGTCGTCCACGTTGCTTTTTCATACTATTGCTGTGTTGTATCAGGCTGGTCGTCCACGTTGCTTTTTTATACTACTGTTTTGTATCAGGTTCGTTGGGTGGAGGTGGGGGCGGGGAGGGGCGGGCGTACTCAATTGTTGCTTGTCCTCGCCATTTGAGCAGTGAGTACGCATCCCTTTCGAGACGGAGCACCGTTCCTACTCCTAGTAGGAGGGGGAGGAGGGGGGGGATTGAATTTAAATCATTTCGCAGAATAGGGATTCAATAATGTACATATATACACTTACACCATCAAACAGCGCACCAAGATGTAGGCCTCATGTAAAATTATTGTATCATCCGGGTCGGTTTCGGCTCAAAATCTACCATCAATGCCAGTATAAACTACTGCTGCACGTCAGAAGAAATCGATTTGCGAACCGCTGAGAGCTGACCTCTTGCGTCATGATATCTACACGACCATAATGTTTCCCTCTGGTGTATATTTTTAGTCGACGTATAGAAAGAACGGTTTGATGTGAAGAACACACACATACCTGGTACATTTTTAGTGGGTGAAACGCATAATAATACTTAACGACCCGAGTTATTGATACAGCAGTAGTTAGTGTGCAATTAGTTCATTGACACTGATCTCAAGACATTAATCAGCTTTCACCGCGCACGATATCCTCGCTACCTGGCTGGTATGAACTAACCTTTTCAGAACTGCTGAGGTTCCGTTTGGGGGACAAACTACTTGAGAATTTGACTGGTTTGTCCCCAAACACGGACTGCAGACCTGATATTATAGCGAGCGGAGCGTGCTATCTAGCGTGTTGCCAACCCTTTTATTACATTACAAAAAATAAATAAATAAATAAATAAATAAATAAATAAAAAATAGTAAATAGCACCAAATATTGTTAGTAAAAATAGGTAATTATATAGGTTTTATCTGTACCGTGGGTCCTATTTACTGTGGTCCTCCGAAATAGTACTGCAGTCCCGTTCTGGGAATAACCCACTCAAATTCCGAGCAAAAGCTGACCCCAAAACGGGATTGCAGTCCCGAAAGTGTTGATATTCACCCTTCGAGCACTGCAGTTCCGTTTAGTGACAAAAACACTTGGGACTGGACTTGTTTGTACCCAATTCGGGACTGCAGTGCTAAAGGGGCATACAATTATTAGCGGCTTTGGACAGGCATCGTTCTCGACGGCATGTACATTTCGATGTTTTCACAATCAGACAGACAGACACCTGGCGAGAACATCAGCTTGGAAGTTCGCCCAAGGGGGGGTATGTTTATCTTGCGTGCTAATCGTGCGTTATACGGGGGGCTGTACAAGCAGTAGAAACCCTTCGCAACAATTTCGAAGTTGAGAGGAAACAAATGTTTTTTTTTTCACATGAAACCGTTCTTTCTACCCGTCGACATCCTGCACAACCAGTGTCCGTGCCGATTCTTCAATCCTAGAGAGGTACAAGTTATGTGGTCACAAAGCTACGCCACAGAGATACTACGTTGCCACGTATGCAATGCAATGCCATGTCATCATACTTTTTTGTTTTGTTTTTAATGATTACGACAGGCACGACATACACATTCCATGACCTACAGAAACGAAACGAAACAAAGAGAAAAAAACAAAAGTAAATATGACAATTCGAAAGAGAAAAAGAAACAAGAAAAAAAAATGAAATATATATATATAAGAAACAAACCATCGTGCCCCCCCAGCAGGGGATCTGGCAGACACTTGAAAAGAACGAACTGCAAAAAAAGGAAAAAAAAGAAAAAACCGCTACTATTAATAGTCGTCAACACAGTAATACTAAGAACAAAGGGAAAAGAACAGGCAAACCAAACAAAGCACAAAGCATCCTCCAGGTAGCGGCATCATTTTATGGTACGAGCAGCACAGCCAGGGTCTCCCTGCTGGCCCGCCTGGTACCTTGCTACCCTGTCAGCCGCCTCCGTCCAGCGTTCGTCAACTACGCCCGTGGAATACGTCGACGCATTTTCACATTCTATTCTAGTCTGGCGGGAATGTTTGGACAGAGTGGCGACATCACGACAACTAATAATATGATAAACTTGTAAAAATATCATATAAATACCAGTCTGTGAATCAGGCACCGGTCCGTGTTCCCGATATGGTTCATTCCTGATATCATATACATATGTTCGTGTAAAAAATTCAACATTGTTTTGTGATAATAAATGATACCAGGTACCTGGTATTACGGGGTACCATAGTAAATAGGACCAAATATTCTTGGTAAAAATAGGTAAATGTATAGGCTTTGTCTATACCGTAGGTCCTATTTACTATGGTCCCCCGTAGTAGTAACGATATCTCATAGAATGTGTACATTCCTGTTCTGGTTTTCAGTTTGGGTTAGGCTGTTTCCTATGGGGTTCAGATTTTGAGATTCAGACTTTGACCCTATCGCATTTATTTTCAGCTGTCAACTTCGCCAATCGCAACAGTCTTCCTATGCGGAAAAAACAGATTTATTGAGCGTGCAGAGCCTCAAGCAAACTAAACGAGACCAACTGCTGTTGTTGTGGTTTGGCGCCGCGAAGAGACGCGCTGAGTGCCCTGCACACTGCGCTGACTGTCTCTGGTCTGGGGGCGAAGAGACGTGCCGAGTGGTCTAGAGTCAACCTGTCTTGGTATTTTGTATTTTTACACAATGTGGCTGTGTGGCTGCCCCTGCTGCTGTATGCAGTCTACGACTACGTAACCACGGAGAGGTGCGCGGCGAGTGCGCTTGTAGTCTGGCCACGAAGAGACGCACCGCCCGCCGACTGCGCGTCGAGCGCGACGCAATGTCGCTACACAGCTGTGTCACCATCCAACTCATCGATCGTTCTGCTGCCGCTTTTGCTGTCGTGGATAACATCTTCAACTTAGAAAACCGTGCCATTTTTTCGATTTGACGATCTGATGGCCCAAGTCGTCAGATTTTGACTCAAGCCGTCGGATTTTGGGTCAAAATCTGACGACTTGGGCCATCGGATTCTCACGTCGATTTTTTTCCGGTCAGACTTAGCAGCATATGATTGCATAAGCAGATGCTTTCATTTTTGGCTTCGAAAAGTACAAATCTTGAGCTCGAAAATCGAAACGCACAATATAGGAGACAACCTTGGGTTGAGTATGTCGTAATTTTTAGCTTGTTTGGCTTCTTTTTTCCTCTTTCTGGTTATTTCACAGCTCACCCCGGCATGTTGTCATTCCAATTGCTCACGTCCCCTTGATTTATTTGCAACGACTCATGTTCTGTCTGGCACATGCATGGACAATGGACAGGTTACATACATGGTGACGGCAGCACACAACCGTGCTATTATTAATAATAGTTTTTTTATATATCTCGTATACGTACGAATATATAAACAAGGTAGGTCCGGTTCCTGATATCATATGATGACGTGAACTGACCAGCAACAAATACTGCTGCCGTATACCTACCTGGTAAATGATACCGGTTGCTAAGAGCAAGGCAATATAATAGTCTACACAGATGGTTGCTTTCGTTAGGTTTTGGTTTTTGATGTCGATATTTCGAGCACATTGTGTCGTGCTCTTTCGTACCCGGCACGTGGGTCTTCGCATGCACGTTGTTGTTGTTGTTTTCTTCACATTAAACCGTGCTTAGATTCAGCTTCGACGAAGAGGGTGTTCTTTGTCTCATACCTGCTACAACAGCAGTCTGTGTACTGGCTGGATCAGACCTTATGACAACGTACTGTAGCTTGTTTGTGTCCGTCTCTGGACTCTAGAAAGCACGAAGAATCAGCGCATTAGCACACTGGTTGTTGTGCCTCTTTCATACTGCCATCTGTCATACTTAGTCCTCCGTACGACAACACACGCAGTTGTGTAAATTTGTTGATTCTTGGGAAATGCTCGGGTGGGGGGGGGGCGGGGGTGGCGTACTCATTCGTTGCTTGCGTTAGTCGTTTGGCCGTTGACGACGCCTCCCTTTCTAGACGGAGCGCCGCGGGGGGTAGGCTCTCTGTAGGAGGTGTATAGGGTAGACGACCAACAGAAAAGTAGAATGCAATGTGGGAAGACGGAGGTGCCACAGCGTTCAAGCGAGGGAAGCGAGAAAATAGTGTCGCCGATGGGGATGACAGGAGGAGTTCTACTGCTGAGCGTTGTTGCTGTTCTTACATTACTCATCGGCACAATCGACGACTGCTGCGAAGAAAGAAACACACACACACTGCCGTGGCCGGGGCGTGGGCACAAGACAGGTTCCAACTATTCTGGAGAAAAAGGAGAACTACTCGTCGTCGGTTGACACAAATGTATGTGCTTGTTTTTACCCGTCGACATCCAACACAACCAGTGTCCGTGCCGATCCTTCAATCCTATTAATAGACAGCGGCAAGCTCTGTGGTCGCAAAACTGCAACACAGCAGAGACACTTCATTGTCTAGAGTTGGAGCATGCAATGCCACGTTTTATACCAGGTATCGCACTGGGTGCGACAGCCACGACCTACACGTTCTATGAAAGAGCAAAAAAAAAACGAAAGAGACGAAGAAGCAGGTTGAAAGAGAATACGTAGAAAAAAAAGAGGGAGTAAAAAAAGATGAGCGGCACGTGAAACATAAACTAAATGGAACATCTGGCACCAGGTGACGCAAATACAAGTACGACTCCTGATGCCGATGGCGTTTACCCCTGTTGTACGGACATACTGCATAGGAAGGTTGTCGTAAATGTTAGTGCGTTAGTGCGTAACTACAAGGTATTTCTCTCCGTATATGATACTCTGGTGCTATCTGTTGTTGATATCATACGTTTGACCTATCAGGTATTTCTCTCCGTATATATATGTGATACTCTGCTGCTGTAATATTTATTATTGCCATCATCCCGTTTGCAAGATGCAGGCTCGGATCTCGAATCCTCGGTGTTCTTGGCTGGGAGTTCTCGAGGTACTCTTCTCCGCCAGGAAGAGGCAGGATCGTTCCGGGCACCGGTCGGAAAATGTAAAAATGGCATCCTGCCACCATACGCCACAACAACGAAATAAATCACACAGCAGTCGTATTAATAGTAGTAAAATACGAGGAGGTCAAAACCAAAACCTGCGGACAGCACATGGCTCATCGCGCCGTATTGCTGCTGCTGCTGCTGCTGCTGATGTTGCTGCCGGTGTGGCTATTTCGCCGCCGCAGTAGCTGTGCTGCCCCGCCGGTGCTACACGTAAAAACACGCCTGTCTATTATCTCTATGATACCTTTATCTATACGAGAATATCAGCTTTCGTAGCTATTGATAGTGCCCAGAGATGAACGAAGAACATGGAAAAAACGGTGCGTAATCTGTGTTGCATTTTTCACACATCGACATGCTCCATCAACATACGAGTATAAAATTTAAAATTCAACAAGCACACCATCGATAGAACAGAGAAGCAGTTTATAAGAGTATGTCCCTTTCTATCTTCCCCCCACGACTCTTTTGCCGCTTCCCCTTGCTTGTGGAAGATATTCAGCAATTTCCCCTCCGTCTTTACCTCCCCTCTTTCTCACTGCGACTATGCCAACTCCCATCATTATACCGGTATAGGGCGAGGGCACAAGTCCTCCCCCCCAATAAAGCACGCTCGAAGAAGTACAAGTAACTAAAATCCGCTGTGTCAGTCCTCCGCCCCTCAACTACTACAATAAGCAGCAAACCTGTCTGCAGTCGTTTTTAAACAAAAACATAGTGCAAGAACCCGCTGTAGTACCAGTTTTCCTCCCTACGGCAACTAGGCACTCCAAAAATAATCGAGCGAAAACCCGCTGTGTCGATGGTATCTTTGGTTTTGATGTTGCGGCTACTTTACTCTGCGGGGGTGTTACGGTACACGGTACAGCAGTATGGTGTTTACCAGATATATACTGGTACAGCTCAACTTTATTAGCCATCGACCGCTGCCTCCATTTATAATTTGCGATATACATAGCTATAACTATTAATAGTGTATATACCTTGTATCTAGGTTAGATAATATAATCTGCACCCGTGGTCCCATTTTTGGCCACAAATTACTTGAAAGTAGAGTAGATCGTTTTCCGCACTGCCCAAAAGGGTTACAGAAGTAATACATATCTCCCAAGTTTCAAGTCTGTGGCCACGTACATAGAGCAGCAGTAGCTTAAATCACTGCTATTTTACCAAGAGAATGATCAGCACCGCCGACCTCGGAGTGGTGTGCTCGACAGCAAATGTACTGGATGTCGCATTGGGCAGAAAGAAGGGTGCTTACGAACTGCGAGCTTACTACCTGGTGGTGTATTACCTGGTACGCAACAACATTACGAAAGGCACACACTATTATTTGTATACAGCACACTATTAATAGCACCACACAAACAGGCAGTGAACAAGTCATGAGAAGGCAGTTTTGAGCATCTCGTCAGTCCCACCGCAGGGAGCTCCAATGCTACAACTAAAGCAGTGTAGACTGCCGTCCGCCACAGCCTAAACGTCTGTCCTGACACCTTCGACAGGCGTTCGTTCGCTCGGACATTAATGCAGGTCGCACTTCGAGATTTGTTTTGGACGTACGTACGTAGTCGTCACTTTTTTCACTTTCCGGCTCGGCTCGTAAAATATCATACTCACCAGATGACTGAGAGGACTTACAGCAGAGTACTCAAGTGGCTTCTGGTCTTCTGGACAAACCGTGTGGTCACAGGTGCCGTCCTCCCCCCCCCCCGCCGTGTGACCTCGTGTACCTCGAAGGTATGGAAACTATACCGTAAAAGCAATCAAGACTTAACTCAAGCAAAAAAAAAACTTTGGCACCCACACACAACCAAATTCAATACCATTCTTTGTTTCATTGTCCACAGCAGATCAGGTACACAGGAGCGCAATGCGCTTGTTTCGGCTCATCGAGGGGTGCTATCACAAGCTGTGCCTGTATTATTACGTGTAGAGATTCAGCATTATTACTACTGCTCGAGTGTCGATTGGCACATTCTCTTAATACTGATGGTACTATAACCATTCTATTAATAGGTACTGTGTAGAACTGCAGTCAGTCCCGTTTGGGAGACAAACCACATAAAGTCCACGTACTTTGCCCGCAAAACGGGACTGCGGTCCTAGAAACTGCTTTCTTTGCTGTGCTGCGCTTTATCTTCCTGCTGGCTGTCATCTCTTCAGCACATACATACCTGGTACGATTACCAGAAACAATTGAAAATCGAGACAAAATGAAAAAAAGTTGAACAGACAGTACGCAGGATACCTCAAAATATCAAAATAAATATTGAAAAAAATCGAATAGTTTCAGAGCTAAAAACTAGTGTAGTTTATGATGAGCCGCCAAATCCCTTTACGTACGTAGGCTTCCAGAGCTCTTCTCTGCTGGCCGACCAATTCCGTCTGGTCGCGAGAGGTCTTTTCATAAAGACTTGAAAAAAATGAGGCGAAAAAACTTTTTTCGTTTTCTCGAGCCCTTCGACCTTCTCTCGGCTTTTCGCTGATGATCATTAAATGTGATGAACGCACGGAGCAGAGATCGAGAGGGGGAACAGAGAGGTTGTTTGTGCTGCTTCTCGGGGGGCAGCAGATGAGCGCGGGCGGGCGGGGCCAGAGGGGATGAAGCCCTGCCAGCCTGCCCGCCTGCCATTATGGTCTTGATGTGTGTGGAGTAACATTTCGACATACATGTATATGTGTGTTTGCCTGTGATTGCGTGCGCAATACATGGTAGGATGGAATTGCTGCGCATGGGAGAGGGGAAGGGGGTAATCGAGTAGTATACAGATCAGAGGTATACAACAGGGACAACAATCGGACCCTTCGCAGTATAAAACTTTTGCTGATCCAAAGGCTCCAACTTTGCAACTTTTTCTGCGGCCGTGTCAGAAGCAACGAAAAAGAATTATTGGGAGCGGTATGGAGTAGCATTAAAAAAGTAGTATTATTTTTTTTAACGTCGTATAAGATGCAGGAATAGAAGTACGACGAAAAAGGAGGAGAAAAGAATAAGCGTCCCGACCACAAGTATCCAAGCCAACCGCCGCCCTCTCCCGGCACTCTCGCCGCCATCGGACACCGAGAGAACCGCCCACACCCACCGACAATCTCAGGGACCGTCGCGTGTACGGTGCGGCAGGCGTAGCTGCAAGTGCTCCACCATACGCACACGTTGACCTTTCTGAGCTCGTATCATCATCAGTCACATACACCGAAGACATTGTTGTGCTCGTCCGACGAATTTCGACGCACCTTCTTCAGCGGTCTGGCCCGCGAGCAACTGCCCTCCAGCCAGGTCCCACCACCGAGTAGCCAGCAGAGCGAGAGTCGATAGGTTGTTTCTTCTCCGTGCCATTGGCAGACCGATACCGCTCGGTCGTCGCTTTTGCATGCTCCGTTGCGTGTCTGCTGTTTTACGCAAAGAGGATCCACAGCCGCGCGGCGGGGGGAAATTTTTGGAGTTCACAGTGTTTCATGCTTGCGTGTTTGTCCAGGGGTTTCGGAGTTTTAACCTCACTTGTTCTTAGTGTGAAGCGCTCTTCGGGGACTTGAAACACTTGCCCCTGTGCTCTACGAGTTCTTCGCAGGTTCGCAGCCGAGGCACGCTCACGCGATGGAGGGTGTGGGTCCTCCTCACCAACCCGAAGAAGTGGCGGCGGCAGCGGAGGTGGGGGTTCCAGTGGTGGCGCACGAGGTGGCCATCGCGGTGGACGTTGTGTGTCCCGACCGCCTAGCCCGGCAGGGCTTCGCTGTTGCTCCGTTCTACCTGCGAGCGCCGGCCGCATCTCTGAACTCTCTCGCCTCTCTCTTCGCAGCGCTCAAGTTCGGCGCGCTAGCCGACGAGACGGAGGTATGTCTAGCGCACGGTTGGGGCTGATTGCCTGCTTGATTCGTAGGGTTGGTTTGTCTTCATGAGAGTGCGCCCATATACCTGTGCATACCAGGACGCCAGGCATCATGTACTGTACCCAGCATCATCTCGTAGCAGAAGTCTGGTGGTGTACCTTCAAGTGCACTACCTGGTGTGATACCATCTATCCGTCGCTTTTCCTTCTATAACCGCCATCAAGAGTAAGCGATGCATGGTGCACCCAGAGACAGCAGGCGCAGCAAGAAACGCACGCAATACCTTTGCAGTTGCAGTTGCTGGTGCCAGGTGCAGTGCTTGTTGCAGGCGAGACTCATGCCGCGCTGCTGCTGCTGCTGCTGCCGCCGCTGCTGCTACTGCGGCTGCTGCTGCTGCTGCTGCTGCTGCTGCTGCTGCTGCGAGATAATAAAATGAAGGTAAGGTCACATGCACAGCCGTTTTTGTATGAGCGTAATATTTTACTTGTCTGTTGCGCATTTTTGTACCTAACACGCAACACCCATGGCACGCACAAGTGTCGGTTGTCGGTTATGATTCGTGCAATCACCAAAGGGTATGCTTGAGGTATGGATTATAATTATTGATACCAGGTACGTAGTGAATACCAGGTACCAGGTACCAGATGCCTGGTACACGAGTAGGGTCGTCGTCTGTCTGTTTCGCTAAGGGGACTTGCGCCGTTAAAACCAGTCGCAGACAAGCGCTACGTAGGGTACAGCGATGCCCCACTATCCACTTCCCCCATGACCTATCGAGCTTCCAGCGGCTGTTTCAAGACCACCCACCGCTCTCCTTTTATACTCGCACGTGAAGGGTCCTTCTGGCTTCTAGCTTGGCCTGTTGCCTTTTATTGTGAAGAACGCACACATGCTGGGGAGTGCCATCATGCGAAGTACCAACGACGTTCCTAACCGTTCAGCCCAGGGCAAGGTCGTACTCCTGGCAACGCCACGCAATGCTCCACTTGGTTGGGGTGATATGGCGTTCGTACGGATGACTATTAATACCTGGTGCCCTGGTATCATGTTTTTTGGAGCCTGTCAACGGACTGGATTATTGGCGATGAGTTGTTGTGAACAAACGTCCTCGGTGGCTTGGTAGGTGGTGCGCGTGCCTATCAAGTGTAAGACCAATTTCGTGGGTTTGAGTCTCACCGAGTGCATGCTCGTACGTAGGGACTTTTTCTTGCATAAAAAAATGGTTAGCGGAAAGCGCGAGAGCGTGAGCTATAATAGCTAGATTCGATGAAAATCGACGAGCAGTGGAAATGCTGAACCCTATGCGCGACAGAAAATATAGGCACGTACCGGGGGGGAGGAAGGGACGACACCTGAGACCACGGCTTGTCCAAAATATCGCTTTGGGTAAAACCTCCTCGACCAGAACGAGTTAGGCTGGAAAGTAAAAGTGATGGAAAAAAATCATCGTAAAAGTGTCCATCGAGTACATACTGTAGGTGTTGACGTCCTGTGCTACAATATGCCGATACCTGATACTCACATTTTACTTACCAGGTACTATAGTACTACTGCTGTAGTTATCACACGGTACATGGCAATCAGGACCAAATACGCTTCGTAGAAATACTTGTAATAAAGGTTTTTGTGTGGATGATGGGTCCTGATTTACTTCACGTAGCCCCCCCGTTATAGTTATGTTGTGCACGTTCTGTCGTGTGTGCAAACGTGCGTGCGTGCCTTCACACCCATCACTGTCATCACTCGTATCGAGCACTGCAACTTTTGTTGTTCTGTTGTGCTTGCTGTGTGTGCGCCAGGTACATCAAAGTTCGTAGCTTTATTTTCTTGTCTCTACACCTCATATACATCTCGTGCTGCCACTGTATTAATAGTACACACAAGGTTCCCTTCGGAATGTGGTTGATTTGAACCCCCGGGGGTGTCGCAAGCTGAAAAGGGGGAGCAGCTTTAGGACTGCAGTCCCGTTGTGGGCACAAACCGCTCAAATTATATGTAAATTGTCCCCGCAATCGAGACTGCGGTTCTAAAATGGTTGATCGTCAGGCGTGCCTATTTTACTGCGAGTGCTGCTGCTTGCTGTGGAAGGGTGGGGTGAGATCAAGCTTTATTTTTACCAATCCGCCGAAAACAATACTAAACAGGCAGTAGTGAAAAAAAAACGCTTGTGTGACGGAGGATGAGGTTCGACGACGTGTACTTGGTTTTAGAATTGTACGTGGAAATGCGAACAATAAATTGCATTTGCATGTACTTTTTTTTGTCTCCTGGTGAGCACTGCACACGCATACATCTGCTGTACCGCTCGCTGCTGCTGCTGTTGTAGTGCGTGCCGTGGCTGCGCGGTTCCTTTTGAAATAGCGAGGAAGTGTGAGTTCGTGTTGTCGTCCTGCCTGCTGCGCGCTCATCCAATGTATTGCACCTTTCTTGATATTATGAAAGTGTTCGTTCCTACATCCTAGGTTGACAGGAATAACGCCCCACACACGCACACACGCACAAATTCGCCGTCCGTGGCCGTCACTAAAGGAAGAGCTTGATGTGCAACTGCTGCTGTTCCGTGGCTGCCTCGTGGTAGAGAGCTCGAGGGACGGTGTGATCAGACATGATACAGCAGCAGCAGCAGCAGCAGCAGCAGCAGCAGCAGCAGCAGCAGCGGCTAGCAGCAGCAGAGAGAACCCCTGAAGATTGTGGGGTTTTCATGGTCCTGCTAGGCTCTAGCAGGTCGGAATGCGTCCTTGGAGTTATTTGCCAACATTCACGGCTTTGAACGCCCAGAGCACGCACCACGGGGCCCGGCCGGGACCCACGCTTGCGCCGTGGTGTCCACGTGAGCTGCCTGCGTGCCCGGCAGCCGTGAGCGCGAAAAAAGACCCGCGACCGGAGGAGATTTTTTTTTTTTTTTTCTGCAAAAAGTCGAATTGGTACATTAGCAGAATATACCTGGTAGTCAGTTATGTTAGTGCTACTTCTCCAGCTCCCTCCCTTTCGTAGCTCTTACTTGGGGTCTTATAGCGAGCACCCCCCCCCCCCCTCGCTACGGTACCTCCCTTCGTTGTTATCGCGAGAATAGTCAAGCAGTCTCTTCGCTCGTCGACTCCCGTCGAGTTGTGCGTGCGCACTCTATCAATAGGCGCTTTCTGCAAGCCAGTTTTTGCGCAAGGGAACTCGGTAGATCTCGAACTCGTGAAATCGGTCATCATCATAGTTACGTGGTTTAACCACTTTTTTGACCACCGGTGGCGCCGGCTATGCGCGTGCTCCTGCTGTAAAACTATCAGGAATGCGTACGACGTATTTCTCAGAAGCGGCGATACCGGAAATTCATACATAGGACTCGAAGATTTTTGCTTTTGGAGAAAATTCGGCGTGTCCCCTACCCCCCCCCCCCCCCCCCAAAAAAAAAACACGTACACACAAAACGCCCCTAAAGTAGTATAGACACCCCTGGCCATGTTTTTTCGAGGGGCAGTCACACCCTAATGGTGACTCTTTGCGGAGGTTTTGTGCTTGGCGCCAAAAGTGGACCCTACGATCCGAACCCTAACCCGAACCCTATGCGAGTGATCAGTGCTGGGATGCTGTGCTTGGTAAGACTCTAGATTGACGCGGCTGGCATTGATGTTGTGTTTGGAAATACTCTAGGTTGACTCCGCCTGCATGGATGCTGTTCTTGGAAAGACTCTACAGGTTGATTCGGCCGGCTCGGGATGCTGTGGCTACGAGTATTGCTATTAATAGGAAATACTCTAGGTTGATTGAGCCGCATGCAATGCATTGTCCCCGGTGGCTTGGTAGGTGGTCCGCGAGCCTATCAAGATCAATTTCGTGAGTTCGAGTCTCACCGAGTGCATGCTCGTAGGAACTTTTTCTTGCATAAAATTGATTGGCGGAAAGCGCGAGAGCGTGAGTTAGCTGTACATTCGATGAAAATCGACGAGCAGTGGGAATGCTGAACCCTATGCGCGATAAAAACTAAAGGCACGTACCGGGGGGGAGAAGGGACGACACCTGTGTCCACGGCTTGTCCAGAAGATCGTCGAGGGTAAAACCTCCTACGAGTGGGCTGGAAAGTAAAAGTGATGAAAAATAAATATATATATATATATATAAACCCTTGGACAATCAGAGTGGCTAAATAGCTACCTGAGGAAGATTCACTATTAAAGATCAACCCTTGACTACTACCTGGTACTGTTTTTTTTTCGACGCGCTGTAAAACCGAGGTGGGAGTATCACACCTATTACGGGGGACCATAGTAAATAGGACCAAATATTGTTAGTAAAAATAGGTAAATATATAGGCTTTTGTGTACACCGTAGGTCTATTAACTATGGCCCCCCGTAATAGCTTGCAGCGGTGAGTTTTGAGGAAAGTTTCGATCTCAGAGCTTCTTTTTTTTGTTGTTGTCATTTTCTTCATCAAGTACAAAATGTAAATGGACGTGTTCTGGGGGTCCGCATTTTTGTGAGTCGAAGGGCATCGAAATCGGTGAGTAGAGCATATGGGAAAATGCTGGAAAAACAGCTGAAACCGGTCAACATGGTGGAGACACTCAGCTTGTGTGCAACTGGTACTACAGTCAGTACGCACCAGGTATATGTGAGCCGGCGTCCCCGGTGGCTTGGTAGGTGGTCCGCGTGCCTATCAAGATCAATTTCGTGGGTTCAAGTCTCACCGAGTGCATGGTCGTAGGGGCTTTTCTTGCATAAACGAGATTGATTAGCGGAAAGCGCGAGAGCGTGAGTTAGCTACATTCGATGAAAATCGACGAGCAGTGGGAATGCTGAACCCTATGCGCGATAAAAAATAAAGGCACGTACCGGGGGGGAGAAGGGAAGACACCTGTGACCACGGCTTGTCCAGAAGGTCGTCGAGGGTAAAACCTCTTACGAATTAGGCTGGAAAGTGAAAGTGATGAGTAAAAAAAAAAAAAAAAAAAAAAGTACGTACCAGGCTTACGCCTCTGTATTATACTTTGAAGAGTAAACGTGGAGAAGAAGGATGCCCGAAGCCCGAACGAGTCGTACACTTGTGCTTCATGCAGTACATACGCCTCGCGTGGGTGGTCGTTTTCGTCCCCGCCTCAAAATGACGCCTTTTGCTGCTGTTCCCGGACTAGAGGCAATTAGGGATTCCTTTTTGAAAAGGCTGAAAAAAACTGTTTCCCGGAAACAATCCGGTTCCAGCTGGGGAAATACGCATCCTGGATCATATGTGTTGCTCTCATGTACTTCTTCACATATGAATACCTTTTGGCATGTGTCTGCCTGGAGCGGTCGGTCGCTAGCTGGCTCCTTCGCTGACTCTTCGACGGCTGTTGGGTTTTTTACTCGCTTTGTGGCATTTTCTCTTCACCACCTGGCCAGCTGGCATACATGCATGGTAAAACGAGTAAATCTTACTACTCTCTGTAGTTGCGCAGAAGTCGAACATACTAAGGTCCTGTTCCTGCTTCATCCTGCCGCACCACTTTTCGGAAGAGAAGCCCTCACCGAAGTCGGGGTCTATACATGATGGAAAGACATGCAGGCGCGCCAGGCTCTCGACTTAATAGAGGGGTTGAGGGGGGAAAAGGGCAATTCATCTTGTCTTCTTTTTTTTTTTCGGTTCCAGACGACTTTCCCTCTCTTAACTGCTACTCTCTTATCTTCCCCTCTCTTCATACCTTTTAGTGGTGCAGTGCACAGAAACACCTATTTGAAGTATAATTCCAAGTAAGTTGTACCCGAAACGGGAGTGCAGTCCTGAAGGAGTCAAGTCGGGGTGTTCGTAACATGCAAGATAACAGAAATTATACACATGCCGTGGGATGAATTTAAGAGCCGAATTTCTCCCAAACCCGAGGGGCGCACAAACCCAAAACCAAAAATCGGCTTTGGGAAGATGCCATCGATATGTTTTCTGTGGATGCCTGCGTCCCTCGGCGTGCTTCGCCCACTCGGACATGTGGTTCCGTTGCGTACGTACCTCTTACTCTCCTTTTTTGTTTTTGCTTCCCGCCACCGAAAAAATCGTATAAAAACCTGGCGGCTCCTCTCTGTCGAGAAAATTCAGCTTCGAACACCATCCGAGGTGGTGTTGGTTGCACGGTATATATGCTCGTACGACGCAGGTCGACCAAATTGGTGAAACCGCGCTTCTAGACGTTTCACCCGTCGGGCGGATAGATCATCTACAGATAGATCATATAGATCCTAACCTGCCGTTAAGGTATGGTGTGCGAGATCATGATCTGTGGAGAGTGCAGATCCAACCCAGGAAACATGCTGCATTGGTGGTGCAGGTTATGCGGCTCCCGCTCGGCAACAATAGCTAGATCGTGTGCAGATGAGGATGATACCGGCTATAAAAAATATATACTTATTAATAGATCATGATGGTGAAGTGGGAAATCGACGTGTGAGACGTTTTTCTTCGTCGTACCTGCTTGGGTCCCCAGGTCCCAAATCGGGATCATAAATATGAGAGAGCAACAGCAGCAGCAGCGGGGCACGGGCCATCTCGAAAGCGAAACGGGGGAGGTGGGTTGCACTCGTTGTTTTAACTGACCCAGGCAAACCTTGCTTGCGTAAAGCGCGAAGCGAAACGTGAGGCGCTTGGCGAGTCGCATGAAGGACACGAGGGAGGGGCGAGAACCGCTTGTGCGCCTTCGTCGCTGTCGCGCCTGTGTATGGAACCGCAAGCAAGTCATCGCGGCTGTATTTCGTGTTTCGTGTTGAGTACGGTGTGAGCCCTGCCAACAAGAAGCACCGAATCTGAGCAAGGCTTGGATTGAAACCTTGGTGTGCCACCAGCCTCGAGGAACCTTAAGCGTAGGCAAATATATAGGATGTGTATAGCGCAGCGCTCCTCTCTGAGCACGAAGTCTTACTCCGGTTTTTTTCTTTAATGGTCCCTCGATGGTGCCGGCATATATGCACCAGTCAAGAGCGGCACTATGTATAGCGGCAACCGGCACTACTCCGCACACTCCCACAACTGGATAATCCCATCTGTGCCAAGCGGTTTTCGCAGGCACTGTAGCGAGTAGCCGGCAGTACTCAACCGGCACTATAGAGGGACCACCACTGCTGTAGCTCTTCAAACGCTTCGGAGCCCAAGCGTAGATGCCAAAGCGATGACGGGTGCGGTGTTAACAACCGCCTGTTGCGGGATGGCGGGGGGGGGGGGGGGATTTATGTTTTCCTCCTGAGGCAACTCGCCTGAGGCAATATTAATATTCCACTCCACAGTTATTGGAGTGCTGTGACCGCGCACTGCATGGTGGCGGTGAGTTCATGTGAGAACAACCAACAATAACAACAACAACAACAACAACAACACAACAGTTGTCAAAACGCATGATCGACAAAAAATCGGGTGTCCCCATACTTTTGGGCACCATTTTTTTTAGTTCTGATTTTTGCTATTACGGGGGACCATAGTAAATAGGACCAAATATTGTTAGCAAAAATAGGTAAATATATAGGTTTTTTTTATGTGTACCATAGGTCCTATTAACTATGGACCCCCGTACTAATAAATGAAATGTTCCCGTAATCGTGGGAGCGCGCAACAACAGCACGTACGACTAATATGCCGCACACCTACCAGGCAAAACCTTGCGGTGTTCCTTGTGACGGGAAATATAAGGAGCGTTTTAGGAATCAATAGTAGTGTGATCACGGCCCTTAACCCTTCCAGTAGTACTGCAGTCCCATGTGGGGGACACACCACTCAAAATCAAAGTAATTTGCCCCCGAAACGGGACTGCAGTTCTAAAAAGGTTATCATTTCCGACCAGGGCGGTACCTCCTATTAATAGTAACTATGAACCCTTTTGGGATGACCCACAAGTGGGAAGTGTGGCCTTATCAAGCGTCTACTGACTGTGAGCGTGAAAACAGAGTGCGAGAAGTAGTTCATGGTGTCTGCGCGAGTGTCTTGGAACAGCTCCTCGCGTTGTATTCCTCGCAGCCTTGTCGTCCCCCAGCCCGTGTACGTACTGTAGCCCCCGCCTGCTTCTTGTGAACTCCTTTGGAGACTTGAACATGTGTGCAGGGAAAAGTGACGGCAACAAACGATGGTTACAGCATCGGCCGCACAAAGTACGGTAGTGTTCCCTATCTGGTGTCGGTAATGCACCGGCCAACAATACCGGCACTACAGCGGCAACGGAGTACTACACTGGTTGGTCCCATCTGTCTGTGCCAAGCGATTCCACAGGCACTATAGCGGCGCAGGCGGTGCTTCTCAGCCGGCACTATTTGAGGGACCACTGCTGTTGTATCATAGCCCGGGCGGCTAGGGTAGGGTGCAGGAGATGTGTCCGCAGTACAGCGTAAGGACATTCATGAGACGCGCTAATCGAGCTTTGTGTCGTGCGATCATATGATATGCTGTACGTTTTTACTGTCAAGAGACGGCTGATGAGACCGCACTTCTCGCTGTTTGAGACCCCACTCGTCGATGTTGAAGACCGCACTCCTCTCTGTTTTATGACCGCACTCCTCGCTGTTTAAAATCGCACGCCTCACTGCTCGAGACCGCACTTACTCGTCGTTGTTTTACGACCGCACTCCTCGCTATTTTTGAGCCCCCAATCCTCGCTGTTTCAGACCGCACTCCTGACCGTTTAAGACAGGCACTCCCCACTGTTTTTTTCTGTTGTTTCAACACTCCCACCTACCATGGGTTATACGATGCTACCCTACGACGGAATTGTATGATACCATAGGATGCCTATAACGGGGGGCCCTAGTAAATAGGACCAAACATCGTTAGTAAAAATAAGGACATATATGGGTTTTTGTGTGTGCCGTAGGTCCTGTTTACTATGGTCTTCCGTAATACTAACACTATTAATAATACACGTATAGACCTATCTACCCTCGCCAGGAATTGTGTTGTGTAACCTCCCTACGTACTGCATTTGTGGTGCACTCATTCGTTGTCTTGTACGTACTGCTGTAGTTTATCACCCCAGTAGAGCTTGCGTTTCTCTAGTACACGACGAGAGGTCAGCACGGACACGCACTACCCAAGCAAAAGACAGAGCCAAATATGCTGTCGACTCCTGAGTGGCTATCCCAACCTCTTGGTCAGAAACCTAACCTAAAAGGGGTACACTTAAGAGGGTCGGCGAGTCCATGACATGAAACACGGGAGGAGCGTGAATGTCAAAGCTGTGTGTTACAGATGGACTCATTATAGAAGAACCGGTACACAAATGAATTAAGGAAGTGCATATATTGGGCGAAATCGTTTTTACCCAGAACTTCAACTAATAGGAGGATGAACAAAAAAAACAAAGAAGAGACGGGATGGACTTAAGTGTCGACGGGTAGGAAGAACGGTCGAACTTGAAGAACACAACAAGCACGCCTGTACTTTTGGCGTATTTTCGTTGCTGCTGACGTTGATGCTGTCGTTGTTGTTCTCACGCTGCTGTCATCGCCCCCAAGTCTACGATCGGTGTAATGCGGGTACAAGACAAGATGAAAAAAAAATATAAAAATCGTGTACCCTGGTATCATGTACGCAAACATTGAAATATGTCAGTACGTAAAGTCGTGCGAAGCCGTTGTTGCTGCATTTATTTCCAGTTTTCACATATGCATATACTCCAAAGGTAAGTAAGGGTAGGTCCGCAAGCAGTAGTTTTGTATTTTCGCGTGCATCCCAGGGGTATGCGTTGCCTGTAGTCAGGTGCCGGTACGGTACTGCTGCTGTAGAACGAAGTGACTCTACTGCTGGTATGGTGTGCCCGTTTTTTTGTTTTGTTTTATCACCCCTTTTGCTGCTGTTTCCAGCTTAGAAAAATAAAGATGACACATTATCTAAAAAGACACGTCAAGCTGTGCGGTCGATAATTTGGACAATTTCGTCGAAACTTAAGTGTCAAGCACGAAACGCTGCGTGTGATACTTCAATCGCGCGTGCGTCCCGGGGGTCTGTACATAACCTTACGAAACCTTGCGAAGTATATACTCTACTGCTATATCACAGGACTTAGGTCCGTGATCCCCCTGGGTGATACGTCGTATTACTCTGTCCCTAATCATAAAACCGTTTTCACTAATAATTCAATTAAAACGGTCTCTATATTTAGGGACAGAGTGGTAAAAGCTTCGACATTCCGAAGAATATAGAATGCGTATGTCGTGCCTGTCCTATCCCGTACGATGACATTGCATTGTATACTCTGTCTACTCTTCTATTACGGGGGGCCATAGTAAATAGGACCAAATAATGTTAGTAAAAATACGTAAATATATAGGTGTTAGTGTTTTCCGTAGGTCCTATTTTCTATGGTCCCCGTAATAGTGTATAACAATGTATTAATAGTATCTCTTGTGTCGTAGTTTAGTGACCACAGAGCTTGTATCTCTCGAGGATTGAAGAATCGGCACGGACAGTAGTGGTTGTGCGGGGTGTCTATGGGTAGAAACAACGGTTTCATGTGAAGAACACACACATGTTGTTGTTCTCACATCAAGTCTTGAATCAAGGAGTCCGTGGTCACACACAGCACAAAGGTGCTGGAGCCCTAGTCTTAATAGAAAGATCCAAAACACATACCAGGTACTATGTACCAGGGTTTTTTTTTTTTTTTTTTTTTTTTTTTTTTTTATCCATCATTTTTACTTCCCAGCCCACTCGTAGGAGGTTTTACCCTCAGCGATCTTCTGGACAAGCCGTGGTCACAGGTGTCGTCCCTTCTCCCCCCCGGTACGTGCCTTTATTTTTTGTCGCGCATAGGGTTCAGCATTCCCACTGCTCGTCGATTTTCATCGAATGTAGCTAACTCACGCTCTCGCGCTTTCCGCTAATCAATTTTTTATGCAAGAAAAAGTCCCTATATGAGCATGCACTTGGTGAGACTTAAACCCACGAAATTGATCTTAATAGGCACGCGGACCACCTACTACCAAGCCACCGGGGACGCCATACCTGGTACTGGCTGTACCAGGGTATGCCGTATTATTAATAATAATAGTAGTTGATGCCTCTATAGTGCCGGTCGAGTAGTGCCGGCAGCCCGCTATAGTATTACGGGGGGCCATAGTAAATAGGACCTACGGTACAGACACAAACCTATATATATATATATATATTTCCTAACAATATTTGGTCCTATTCACTACATACTATTGTTGTTGTTGTTGTTGTTGTTGTTGTTGTTTTCTTCACATTAAACCGTTCTTTCTACGCGTCGACATCCAGCACAACCAGTGTCCGTGCCGATTCTTCAAACCTAGAGAGATACAAGTTCTGTGGTCACAAAGCTACGTACGCCATTGCCCCCCCCGTAATAGTGCTTGTGGAATCGGTTGGCAGAGATGGGATTGACCGGTGTGGCAGTGTGCGGAGTACCGTTGGTTGGCGCATATATCCCGGCACTACATAGAGGGGCCGTTACTGCTGTATTACAGCAGTATTACAGCAGTGCAGTAAGTAGGTTGGTGACCCCTTGGGTGATAGTCTATGTAGTTCATGTCGATACATGACATGGGTGAAGATACCCTCCTTCTATCCTGGCCTCTTTTCTGATCTCAGAATCTGTACCGACATTCCAACCCTTCCAAAGCGGCACGGCAAGCAGCACAGCAGCAGCAGCAGCAGCAGCGATACGACACCAGCGAACCCCACACATTTAGGCTCTTATACGCAGGAACGCCTCTGTTCCCCGACTCGACCTACGTGCAGCTGCATCCTGCACAAAACTTTTGTGTTGGTGGGGCAGTTGCTGTTGTTCTCACGTTTGCTGATGGTCATGGTCTGTTGTTGCGGGCTATTGTCCGTGATCACGAGAAAGACTCCGATAAACTCCGTGTGTAAACCTGTTGTACTCGTCCTGTTGACCCTTTGAAGCTATTATACCACGGCCGCCCCGAGGGGTCAGCGGCCCATATATCCTATACCAAGATACCCTTCACGAGGCATGCACGAAGTATATGTACATATATAGGCATATTATACTATATAGCATCATATAATATAATGTATTGTGAATAATGCCCTACATAGCGTCCCCGGTGGCTTGGCAGGTGATCCGCGTGCCTATCAAGATCAATTTCGTGCGTTCGAGTCTCACCGAGTGCATGCTCGTAGGATCTTTTTCTTGCATAAAAAAAAATTATTAGCGGAAAGCGCGAGAGCGTGCGTTAGCTACATTCGATGGAAATCGACGAGCAGTCGGAATGCTGGACCCTATGCGCGACAAAAAATAAAGGCTCGTACCGGGGGGGGAAAGGGACGACACCTGTGACCACGGCTTGTCCAGAAGATCGCTGAGGGTAAAACCTCCTACGAGTTAGGCTGGAAAGTAACAGCGATTATCAAAGAAAAAAGAAGACATTGTCGCAAGGCAAATGAAATAATAATATAATATTAGTGTGTACATTGCGTTACCTATTATTGTTGTGGCCACATTGCCTCATCGCCTAGAGTCCATCGCCACAATCTATTACGGGAGACCATAGTAAATAGGACCTACAGTACACTCAAAAACCTATACATTTACCTATTTTTACTAACAATATTTGGTCCTATTTATTACTATTCCCCCCCCGTAATTTACCTAACACGCATGAAAGCACACCCCGGTGATAGCTGTTGGATGTTTGAAAAATACCATCACCGGGTGTGCTTTTGTAGGGAGCGTGCTATTAAACGTACCCCCCAGTGATCAGCACCATGCGCGGGAGCCCCGCTGCGGAGGTGTTTTCTACCGATGGGGTGTGATAACGGAACACTGCTTGCTTTGGCGTGCGAACAGACGTCGCCAGATGACAGGGGTTTGGTAACGAGGGGGTGTGCAGGCGGTATGTTGGATTGCTAAGGGATGTGAGCAAACCCCGGCCAGGTTGCGGGGGGCGTGACGGCAGGTGGGGGGGTCAACAAGCGGTGTCGTAAAGCATGGAAGGCTTCGGTCTGAAACCACTTTGCTTTCCGTTCCCACGCAATGCCGGTGATAGTAAGGCCCACGTCAATATCCCGGGGATGGCAGTGAAAACAAAACGCCTCGCTGGGATGCTGGAGAACGGTTACGCGTAGGACGTTCATTCGATGATGAACCTCCCGAGGATTGCACCTCAAGGGTCTTGTCCCACTGAAACACTGATGGGTGACATCTTCGCATCAAGCCTCCTTTATGGCCCACGTCTAACACAAAAAATGTCGATACCGCAACACCGCTCGTAGCAGTCGCACTGGTGTTTGCAACTTTTTTCTTTTCCTTTTTTTCTTTTCTTGTATTATCCTCGGGCGGATTGGGAAAAATATGTTTTAGCTGACGAAACTTCCACGTTCAGAATACGTGTCGTGTGTCGATTGAACCCGTAGCTCCGGTTGCATTAGCACAACCGGCTGCTGCTACCCCGGGCGCGTGAGCATGCCGACCCCACCTGACCCCCGAGAGGGGCAGGTGCGGTGGAGATAGCCATCCGGGAGTGTCACCTCCTCCGGGCAGTGTGGCACTCGCGCGAACTCACCCACTAGCAAAAATCTAGGCTTGTCAGGCCTGTCCGCCGGACTCGGTCCAGTTACGGTCCACTCTACCCGTTGGGGCGTTGGTCTTAGTTGGTAACGACAAGTTCCGTGATCGGCCCACTGTGGTTAGGCGCAGCTGTTGCTTTCATGATGGTACCGGTGTCCATGTTGTGAATGAATCGCGTCGGCCGGGTGTGATTAATTTGGAGTTCGATGCTGTTTTGAGGCGTACCTCCGAAGGGGTGTGGTATTCAACGTACCCCCGGTGATGAAGTGACGGCCGAAAAAGTAAAAGTAAAAACATACCCACGGGTGTGCTCTTGTAGAGGGGGGGGTCGGGTGTACTCATGCCATGCGTGGCCGTAGTCGTATGACTATTGATCCTCGCGTCCCTACAATGCCGGGACGGAGCACGTCGGGTTTTCACCGACCAGGCAGGCATTGCTTGCACCAAGCGCGAAGCGTCGTGAGGCGTTGGGCGAGTCGCATGAAGAATGAGCTGCATCCTGCCAAGAACCGCTTTTGAGGTGGATTTTCTTGCATATCGATGACAGCGTCAATGAATTGATTTTTTTGGGAGGGATGTTATCTGGAGGGAGAGGTGCTATCTATCATGCGTGTCATACGGTAATTCTCCGGACAAGCTCCATTACCTCTGGAGTGAAAGAATATCTGAGGAAGCATAATGATCTGTGTAGCACGCCACTCTGTTCACGAAACGGTTTTGTAGACCAATCTAAAGCCTACGCCCACACCAAGCTTGCCAAGATAGGTTTTGAGAAAAATTTCGATCTCGCGGCCGAGTTTTGAGGTGTTTTTATTTCTTTTTCGAAGCATGTATCATACCGGTATGCGCTACTCTGTTCACCTTGCGGTGCTTTCTTTTACTGCTCTGTTTACCTATTAATAGCGGTGATTTCTTCTCCGGACAGAGTGGTGCTATCGTATATGCAGAGTAGTATTTACGGGGGACCATAGTAAATAGGACCAAATGTTGTCAGTAAAAATAGGGAAATATATAGGTTTGTGTGTATACCGTAGGTCCTATTTACTATGGTCCTCCGTAATAGTGGTCCCTCTACGTTTAGTGCCTTTTGAGTAATGCCGGGTTCACGCTGTTCGTGGTGCCACAAGGTGTGAGATGGCCTGGTGCAGACGATGGGATTCACAAGCGTGGCATGTACAGCAGTAGGCGCGGAGTGTGTATGGCCGGTTGCCTCCATAGTGCCTGTGTTTTTGGTTGGCGCATATATACCGGCACTATTAATACCAATATGGAGGGACCACTATTAATATTAATACGTACTCCGTACCAATACGACCAGTACTATTGATGCTATGGTACTTATATATTATATGTACGTATGTATATGCAGTGTCGTAGAGCTCGCGCGACGGATATGTGTATCCTGACTGACGTAGCTTGCCAAGATGATGATCTGCTGCTGTGTACCTGATAGTCTATACTCCGTATGGTATATATATTGGCTAGGAGGCAGATTTACCGGTATTGCCTCAACCCCTTCAGGACTGCAGCCCGGTTTTGGGCACAAATTACTGATACTTTGAGTGGTTTATCCCCCCGAATGGGACTGCAGCCCTAAAAGGTTCAATCCATATTCGGTTGAGGATCAACCGATTCGGTTGAGCTCTCAGAGCTTGCTGAGGTATTCAAAATCGTTTCATTCCAAGCACAGCAGTACCAGTAAGACTATTGTGGCGTAAGTGCTACATACGTATTGTACGCATCCATAGCCGGCGTCCCCGGTGGCTTGGTGGGTGGTCCGCATGCCTGTCAAGATCAATTTCGTGGGTTCAAGCCCCACCGAGTGCATGCTCATAAGGACTTTTTCTTGCATAACAAATTGATAAGCGGAAAGCGCGAAAGCGTGAGTTGGCTACATTCGATGAAAATCGACGAGCAGTGGGAATGCTGGACCCTATGCGCGACAAAAAATAAAGGCACGTACCAGGGGGGAGAAGGGACGACACCTGTGACCACGGCTTGTCCAGAAGATCGTCGAGGGTAACACCTCGTACGAGTGGGCTGGGAAGTAAAAGTGATGGATAAAATGTATATATATATATACTGATGTATATATGCGCCCATGTTTGGGGACGAACTACGTAGTCAGCCCTTCTTTTTGTTATTATTCATACGAAAGTGCTGGACGGACGGTTCATGCACTTAAGATCTGACTGTAATCCAAAGTGTTTCATCCCCCACAGCAGTATGGGCTTACGATGAGGGTTACGTAGGTATCACGGGGGACCTTAATAGTAAATAGGACCAAATATTGTTAGTAAAAATAGGCAAATATATAGTTTTTTATGTATACCATAGGTCCTATTAACTATGGACCCCCGTAATAGCAGCTTCATACCACTGCTGCTGCTGTTTTGTGGCCGATAGTGTAATAATCATTTGATCAACAAGCAGTATGATATTGAAAACGAAATGTTTATGATATCCCCGGCCGGGATGGCAGGCACGTTTTTTAGTTATTACGAGGGTCCATGGTTAATAGGACCTATGCTATACATAAAAACCTATTTATTCACCTATTTTTAGTAACAATTTTTGGTCCTATTTACTACGGTCCCCCGTAATAGTTGTTTTGGGCTCCACCACGTAACTCTACATTATTACTCAGTGCTCTCGACCACCCTGAACGTAGTAAACTTGAGGGCCGTTGGGGTAGGTACACCAATCTGGGCGAAAATATAAAGAACGTTTACACTTTAATACGAAGACGAAGAGGTCTTTATATTTTCGTCCAGAGTGGTACATGAAGACCAAACAGCCTTGCGGAAATATAAGAAACCTGTATATATTAGTATGAATACCAATCGTTCCTTATATTTTCGTCCAGAGTAGTATATATGAAGACCACAGCATTGCGGAAATATAAGGAACCTGTATACATTAATATTAATACCAAGCGCTCCTTGTATTTTCGTCCACTCCCAAGTGGTATGGATGAAGACCAAACAGCTCAGAGTGGTAAAAAATTAGCCAACTTGCTGCTGCTGCTGCTGTATACGGCAGCTGCTATATACGAGTGCTGCTGTTGTGGTTCTCAACATTGAAGCATCGCCGAAACTTACAGCAGCGGTAGTCCGTGGTGACGTGGTCACAGGACGGGCTCCAAAAACCGGTACGTACGTAGAGCTTAGCACTCAACCCTTTCATGACTGCAGCCCCCTTGTGGCGACAAATTACTTAGAATTTGACCAGTTTGTCCCCAAAACGGGGCTGCTGCAGTACTATTACGGAGGACCATACCTGGTAGTAAATACCACCTACGGTACACACAAAACCTATATATTTCCCTATTAATACTAACAATAGTTGGTCCCATTTACGATTATGGTCCCCCGTAATAACAGGGTTAATTCGAGATTCGGTCTGATTGGCCTTTGAGGTCAGGGTTAGGGTTGGTCTGATTGGCCTAGCGTTTGGGTCGGGGTTAGCTCTGATGTTTGTCTCGTACACAGCAGTGGTGAACCTCAACCATTTTCTCGGATGAGCGGTAAGCAACCACTCCTTAAAACTCTGGAGTGGAAGAATACCGCTCGCTGTGCTGTCAGCTGTCAGCTGAGTGCCTGTTGCTCTCCTTCATTGCTGATTGCTGTACTGATCTGCATCGATGGTACGTACGTACGTACACGTGGCAAGACTGCTGCTGGTGCTGCTGCTGCCTGCGGCTGCTGGAATTATTGTGCTATTAATAGCGAGCTTTTGATGAAAATCTTGTACGTATATACGTGCCAGGTATGTACAACGTACGTATGATATATACTTTGTACAACAGCAGTATTGTAACTGTTTCTGCTGGCTGCACATTGCATTGCCGCTGTCTACTGCTGTGCTTACGTACTGCATACGAGCAATGTAGTATCCCTGAGGCGTAGTTTTGTGACCACAGACTGGGTGTACTGATGAAGCTGGGTAGAAAGGACGATTTAATGTGAAGACAACAACAACAACAACAACAACAACAAGAGCTTGTATCTCTCCAGGATTGAAGAATCGGCCCGGACACTGGTTGTGCTGGATGTCGACGGGTAGAAAGAACGGTTTAATGCGAAGAACACAACACACATTGCTGGTACTGCTGGTATAAGCACATACAGCAGTATTAATAGTATGATACAGCAGTCAGTAAATTTACCCTTTTAGAACCGCAGTCCCGTGTTGGGGAAAAAACACTTGGAATTAGACAGGTTGGTACCCAAAACAGGACTGCAGTACTATTACGGGGGACCATAGCTGATAGTAAATAGGACCTACGGCACATACAAAAACCTATATACTTACCTATTTTTACTAACAATATTTGGTCCTATTTACTATGCCCCCCCGTAATGAAAAGGGTTGCTGTTATGTACTGGAAATACGGCTGACTGCTGTGTGGCATACGTGTTGTGTGTGCGTAGGAGCGGGGGGTTGTTGATGATGGCGTCGGGAGTCAGCTCGAGAGTCGGGAAGGCTTTTGACCACGTATGGCATTGTTGTGTTATACGTACCTGGTACAGCAGCAGTTTGTCGTATTGTCGTAAAATGCCGATGCCGTTCAGTTTTCAGTCCTATGTGATAAACATGAAGGTACGCGCCTGCCTGCGCGCACCGTATCGGGGAGGGGCGAGGAGCGTCCGCTCCGTGAGCAGCGATCCTTGTCGTTTTCGTACGAAGCAGAAGGGGCAGCGGGCGGGGGAGGGGGAGTGAGAGAAAGAAAGTAGTGCGAAGATAATAAACGGCAGTACGCTATTAACTGTACGCGACAGCCCTTTTAGTACCGCAGTCCCGATTTGGGGACAGACGACTCTAATTCCAAGTGCTTCGTCTCGAAAACGGGACTGAAGTACTAAAAAAAGAATCTCCTACTCCGGCCACGTAGGGCTCGCGGCTTATTGTTGTGTAGGATTGAGAGTTGCGTTTCTCGCTGGGCACAAATGGCTATTTCGGGGGACCGGGACGACACCTGTGACCACGGCTTGTCCAGAAGATCGTCGAGGGTAAAACCTTCTACGAGTGGGCTGGAAATTAAAAGTGATGGTAAAAAATAAATAAATAAATAAGACCACATATCGTTGGTAAAAATAGAGATATATATATATATAGGTTTTTGTATGTACCGTAGGTCCTATTTTCTATGGTCTTCCGTAGTAGCTGTACGTAAACTCTTGATAAAATTAGAAAATCCTAGCCTGAAATTCCTAACTCCCACAATCTGAACACATGCGTACTGGTCTCGTAGTTGATGCGTACTCAGGTACCAGGTGGGGGTATTTCCGGTGATGGCGCTTTTTGCCCAAAATATTTCCGGCAGACGGGGCCGGCTCTTTGAGGAAATACTATTAATATGACGGGGGGCCATATGGTAGACAGGAGCAAATGCTGTTATTAATACAAAAACAGTAAAAATAGGAACTTACAAAAAGTTTTTGGTGTGTACCGTAGGTCCTACTCGTATTTACTATTGTCCTCCGTTATAAGTACCAGGTACGTGATACTGGTATGATGATATTATTCTTATGCTTGCCTTCCGACAATATAGCTGTAGATGCCGTTCCTATATCAACCGAATATCCTTCCGTAAATCAGTAGTATCCCTCATGCGCTTCCCTGCCAGCCGTTTCCCAATTTCCATTCCCCACAAATCGTTGGAAATCTAATTCGAGCTTGAGGCTATTGCCTAATATTACGTCTTAGATTGCCAAAAAAAAAACCCGACAGCTGTGAGATCGAGGATTTTGTCGAGACTAACTCATCTTTGCGAGCTGTGTGTCATACTACTGATACATCGATCGTGCGAACCACGGGGTTTGAGGGGAACATAATCTGACAGCGGTGAAGCTCAGAGGAGGTTATGTATGCGGGGTATGTATGATACGAGTCGGCAGTACAGTGGTGAAGGCCCACCGATAAGAAAGCGCCAATTAAAAACAACGTGCTCATTTTTTGGCGGACGCTTGAGAAATTTGCATCAAGAAATCGAATGTGCTCGGTGGCGAGAGCTCTTTTAAATCCTGGTATATAAACAGTGCAGGCTTAATTATGGTCACAAAAGGATGCTTGAATATGGTCGCAGGTGTGCCCCCACCCCCCCCCCCCTCCCCCGCTCACACGATGCTTTCGGGCATTTGGTGGAAGCAATGTCTGCCTCGTCTGTAAAAACCCGACTTGCTCCGCCCCGGCATGCCAGAGTCTACGGTCGTACGACGACGGCCGTGCATGCTGCCGAGTACCAGGTACCCCCCCCCCCCCCCCCCCCCGGGTACTTGCTTTCGCTTTTTTTGTATCGCGCATACGTTATAAGGTTTAGTGGAGCATTCCCACTATTAATAGCTCGGTGATTATCATCGGGTTTTGCGAACTCGCGCTCTCTCTCTCTCTCCCTCTCTCTCTCGCTTTGAGCAAAGGAAGAGGACTCTGAAAAAGGACTTAAGTACAGTGATGGCACCAGCCGAGGTTCGAAAGCCACGCACGGCCGGCAGGCCGACAGGAGTTAGACTGTGACGATGTACAGCGTGTATACAGCAGTCAACACCGCTCTCAAAACAGATCCGGGTTCGGTGTATATCATTCCTGGTACTGGTGTACACCGCGCATACCAGGGTGTGATCTAACACGCTCTCACTTTGATTGGTTTCAGAGCCGATTTTCTCCAAGAGCAAATGGGGGGGGGGGGTGAGCACTATACCTACACGCAACGAAAATACCGGCTGTGGAAGGCTCTGCTGGAAGGCTCTGCATAGGACGCGTGGTATGATAGAGGTCACACATTTCGAGAAAAGTGTACCTGGTATGTATCTGGCGTTTTTCTGACTGCGGGTGCTCCTTAACCCCCTATTGTTCGAATCTCGTTTTGTTTTTTTTTTTCAGTAATTTTCGTTGTAATACCCTTGTACAGTATGCCATTGCGATTTTTCATTGGGCCAAGCGTACCAGGTACGCTTTTATCCCGTCACGAAAGTCCGTTTTTGGACGAGTTATGGAGTGAGGAGCCTCAGAAAGTGTCGGGGTGCATCTTTTTACCCAGCATGCATCATAGTCGGGATATTTCGATAGTATATAGACGCGTCGATCGGGCGTATTTTTTTTTTTTTTTTTTTCTTCTTTTCATTTCCCCCCCCCCCTGTTTTTCGCGGCAAAGCGCCTTGGGAAAATCGTCCCCCGGGGGGGTGTGTTATCATTTGCCCGTGCCTGTTTTGCGGGTAGATTTTGTTGGAAAATCGCCCCCCAAGTCAGTGATAACCTTCAGGATGTGTTTTTTGCAGCTTTTGTTTTGTGACGTTGACCCCCGAGATAGCGAGCCGCACAAGGATTTTTTCTGAGGCTTCTATGCCCCCCCCCCCCATGTGCTCCGTCTCGAAAGGGATGCGTGGTCAATGGTCAAATGACTAAGGCAAGCAACAAATGAGTACGCCCCCCCCCCCCCCCGAAGGTATACCGCGGAATTGAACGGGGACAAACAGATGCATACGACTGACTGATGCTTGGGATGCGTGGTGCGCGCACCTAGAATACTTGAGACACGGATGTCCCCACGAACTGTGGTACTAGGTGTACCTCCTTCAACTGGCGAACGGCAAAGACGCCGGTGTGGCTTAGATTTTTTTTTTTTTTTTTTTTTCCCCCAAATGTGATACCTCTATCGTAGAACGCCTCCTTTGGTGTTATCAAAACCGTGTATGAAACCTGAAATCAGATATTAATAGGCGGTTGTCTTTATTCCGGCGGAACGAGGAGGGGGTGGATTTCTTACCATTTCTTATAGACGGCCATGTTACGCAAATGCTCTTATTCTGGCGGACCGGAAAAGGGGGTAGATTTTGTACTATTTCCTGTATAGACGGCGGGCGCATAGACTCCGTACTTTTTTTCAATGAGCTCCTTCGGGACCCCGAGATAGCGAGCGAAACAAGGACGCCTTTTGTAACACCAAAACCGTCTACAAGTATATGAGGGCAGCTTCAACATCCTGCAGTATGTACGGCTATTTCGGAGGACCATAGTAGATAGTACCTACGGTACACACGAAAACCTATATGTTTCCCTATTTTTACTGACAATAGTTGGTCCTATTTACTATGGTCCCCCGTAATAGCATAATGTTTTCGCTTCGTCTCGGACACCGATTATTACGGGGGTCCATAGTTAACGGGACCAAATTTTGTTAGTAAAAATAGGTAAATATATAGGTTTTATGTATACCATAGGTCCTATTAACTATGTACCCCCGTAATAGTATAATCCCCCAATGACGCGTTGGCCGCTCTGCTGTAGTCGTCATCTCCTATTACGGGGGTCCATAGTCAATAGGACCAATGGTATACATAAAAAACCTATATATTTACCTTTTTTTGCTAACAATATTTGGTCCTATTAACTATGGACCTCCGTGATACCGTCTATTTGCTTTTATCTAAATTGCCCTAAGGGTTGAGCTAGAAAAAACCAACTACAGTACGCTATGCTTCGTTTCTTGAAGTATATTTTCTTACGATGGGGTCGATTCTGTGTGGCGAAGCAGCCAGAAGCAGAAAAAAACCCATTCGGTTTTTTCTGTCGTCGAAGCAATGTATACGCAGTGTGACCGTTTGCTGTATTATTACGGGGGACCATAGTTAATAGGACCTACAATACACATTAAAACCTATATATTTACCTATTTTTACTAGCAATGTTTGGTCCTGTTTACTATGGACCCCCGTAATAGCAGTCGTCATTTTTTTTTGGGCCGTCAATTTTTCTCTGTGAAGTAAGTCCCCAAGAAAAAGAGGGTTGCGACCCGTTTAGCGTGGGGATTGCACTCCCACTCCCGTTTTTGGGGGAGTTTTGCTTGAAATTTCAGCCAAATTATAGGCTTCTCTGCAGTGCAGTACTATATGGGTTGTTACAGTAGTATTACGGGGGACCGTGGTAATTAGGACCAAATGTTGTTGGTAGAAGTAGGGAAATATATAGTTTTTTGTGTGTACCGTAGGTCCTATTTACTATGGTCCCCCGTAATAGGACAAAATTTGTTGGTAACAGTACGGAAATGTATAAGTTTTGTGTGTACCGTGGGTCCTATTTACTTTGGTCCCCCGTGATAATAATGAGAGGGTTAACCCTTATATGGTAAAACTGCAGTCCCGTTTTCGGGACAAACCGGTCAAATTCTTAAGTAGTTTATCCCCAAAACGGGACAAACCAGTCAAATTCTTGAGTAGTTTATCCCCAAAACGGAACAAACCAGTCAAATTCTTAAGTAGTTTATCCCCAAAGCGGGACCGCAGTTTGCCCTAGAAGGGGAAAACTAGTTTTGCACACGTCGGACTGATCACCGATCCCCTGCGTAATGATGATGATCGGTTGATGGATCGTTCAAGACTGGTATAGATATAGATAGATGCCTGGTCTGTTGTGTGATGTAGCTCTGGTTTTGCCAACTGGAAGCCGCAGGTGTGTACGATCGGCATGATCTATCGCGTGTTTTTTTTGCCGGGTTGGACCTGTACTGCTTTTGCTGTACAGATGCTCCTGCACCAACTGTTGTCATCTCGATACGGGGAGGTTCACGTTCACAGATGGTCTGTAGATCATGATCTATCTGTCCGCGGTGTACGTTGTTTCTGCTTCGTGTACAGCGGTATGTAGTGCCGGTTGCCTAAATAGTGCCGGTGTATATGCGGCAGCTGACAATAGCGGCACTATATATGTATAGCGGAAACCGGCACTAACTACTCCGCACACTGCTCGCCACACTGGTGAATCCCATCTGTCTGGTCCACAGGCGCTATATACTCCAGGTATACGATACCCGGCGGCCGGCTCTATAGAGGGACCACTACTACTGCTGTGTGCCCAACGATATCAGCGCACCCAGTGTCCGTCCTGATTCTTCACCCCGGTCGTAAAGAGATGCCACGCTGGGCGGCAATATACGGATCATATATGCATGAATTTGATGACCCAACGGTTCTGATATTGCCGCCTAGAGGGGCATGGTACAAGCTTCTGTGGTCACGTCATCAAAGGTTGTTAGGCTGTCGTGAGATACCGCGGAGAAAAGCAAAAAAAAAAAAAAATGGCAAGTTGATGGAGGTTATGCGCATTCGTTCACTGTGGCCGCTAATGTATGGGTCCAAAACGGGCGGAGAGAGGCTTTTGCTTCCCAGTTTATTTCTGAAGAATACCAAATGTGGCATCGATGGAAATCCTATCATCAACCGCGCATTTTACGCAGAGAACACTTTCGATTCACGCAGCGGTTCTTGAGGTGAACGCACCAACGCGTAAGTGGATGCTTTGGGCTTGTTTTGGGCCTATTTGCTGTGGGTTCCCGTAATACTAGTGTTAATATTAATATTACTATCACGGTGGTCCATAGTAAATAGGACCAAATATTGTCAGTAAAAATAGGTAAATATAAAGGTTTTTATGTGTACCATAGTTTCTATTAACCATGGACCCCGGTAATAGTAAGTAATTTTTCAATGCCTGCTCCAGGTCTTGACAAAAATACGTGCTCCGTGCGCAGCAGTCAGCTTTACGTCCGAGCTCCGATTTCCTATTTCCTGTTGTCGTGCGTATGATTCGCTGATCTCGTGCTTCGGTACCCCCCCCAGAATCCCAGAATCGATGCAACAGGCGAGATCGATACGACAAGAAGCAGCGATCGTGTCTTGGAAATTTTCTTGCATATTTTGTCATCGCGTCAGAATTCAGAAGCGAGTGCAGCCGAATTGGTACTTCCCGGCTTTGCAAGCTGCGTGGTGCGTGGGAGAGATGTGACACAAATTGTGTGGTCACAGAATGCTGTTGTGAAACAGAGAAAACCAAAATTACGGCAAAATTACGACAAAGAACGTGGTCTACATACACCCAACGAGCTTTGCGTCGGATTTCCGATTTCCCTATTTTTCGTGCGGATTCGCGGGTTTAATATTTTACCCCCCCAGGATCCCAGGATCGATGCAACAGGCAAGATTGAAATAGCGCACGGCATTACAATATAGAAGGTTACAGCAGTTTTTTCTTTCGAATACGTACGACTATTCGATAATCGATGCGTCAGACATTGGAAGCAGATACGGCCAAATTGGTACACCCAGCTCTGCAAGCTGCGCGTTACGTAGGCACTACACCGGCATAGGGACTACCAGATACCAGGCACGAGTTGTGTGTCATAAGACTCCTGTGTGTTGTGGAACAGATGAAGGCACGATCGTCGTCAACGAGTCAAGGCGCCGCTCTCTCCCGAAATATTAAGACTGTTTGGATGAACTACAGTATTAATACACAAAAGCTCGCTATATTTCGGAACATTCTGGCATACAGTACCAGCACGCAAATTAACTGCCTGCCGGAAGCCCTGACGAAGCACGTGCACAATACCGGTACACAAGCAGCCAGCTTTTCGTTCGATTTCCTATATTCCTATCCGTCGTGCGTATGCGCGGATTTACAGCGGTAGTACGTATCGCCCACCAGAATCCCAGAATCGATGCAACAGGCAAGATCGATACGACAACAAACAGCATTTATTTATTTTTTTGCTACGAGCTTACTTTCGTACATATTTCTTTTGGATGCGTCAGAAGTCGGAAGCAAGTGCAGCCGAATAGGTGCTCCTAGCTTTGCAAGCTGCGTGATGCGTCAGAGAGAGATACGATGCAACGTTTGTGGTCACAGGCTGCCGATGTGAAATAGAGACAATTACAATCATGGCAAATTTATCATGAGGTACGTACGTAAGCAAATTGACCCCCCTAGGGTGTTAGTCTTGGCAAGGTAACGCACTACTTGTACATATTTCTGATATATATTCCTGATACAGGACAACAGGGGTTGTGCTTTCGAATGTGGTAATAAATGTCAGGCACCGTGTGTTCGATGTTAAATGCGGGAGAGGTCAGAGGCGAGTGAGGCCAAACCGGTACACCCAGCTTTCGAGGCTGCGTGGTGCGTGGGGCTCATGCTACTCGGTAGAGAGATGTGATACTTGCAGATATGTATACCACAAGGTATAATTGGTGTATCGGGCTCCTATGATGACAGAGAAAACCAAGATCGTCGCAAACGAGTCGAGGTATTTACAGCGGCATGCATGCAAATGAGGTGTTGCTGTTTTCGGTATAACATCATGCAGATGAACCGCCTGGTGAGAATCTTGACAGAAGGCGTATATACGTATGGTGCCTGACAGGGTTATACTTAGGCTTCCGCACCACGAACACCACGAGCCGAAGGCGCCGCCGGAGGCCGAAATTTGAACATTTTGTGCGTGAAGAAGGCGTACTGTTGATAATACTCTAAATGCGCGTCGTCTACGCTCCTTTTACCCCCTCGTAGTAGGCAGGCATCAGGCTCGTTTTTTGTAGCGTAAAGAAACACAATATAATATACTGGTACGAAGGGAAAAATGTACACTTCGGCAAGAATACAAAACGAAAACGAAAACGAAAACGAAAAGAAAACAACGACGATAACAAAAACGATTCAAAAACATGGTCTGGTCCAATGGTCGTGGACGAACACTTAATGGACGCTTAACTCAGGGCGAGCGTGGCTCAAACACCCCAAGCTTCCTCATCCACTTGACACACTCGTGCAGGAAACACGGCAGTTGTATTTAGAGCACGTCGGGACAGTCCCGCAGAGGCAAAGTCAGAAACAGACCCATTTTTTTTTTTTGCCAATATATTGACGGCGAAATGTCCGGGAAAAAAAAACACGCCTATATACGGCGTACAAAGGAACCCATTTTTTTTCCGCCCGTATGGCGAAAAGAGGGCCCACACATTCTATTTTATTTTTCGCCTGCTGCGAAATATATACACCACCGAAAGAGCGGAGATGCGGCAAGCTGCACATTGACCCCACCACAGGCTGCGCAAAGCGGAGTTCTCGGGGGGAAAGTGCACCAGCTCACCGTCGCATGCCCCATGTATAACCCTGATACCTGATGTAACACACTATATATATAATACCAGGTATATTGATAGCAGCCAGCTTTACGTCTGATTTCCGATTTCCGACTTTTCGTTTTCGTGCGTATTGACGTGTTTAATACGTAGTACCCCCCAGAATCCCATAATCGATGCAACAGGCAAGATTGATATAAATAGACAGCATACGTACCTGGTATTAAATTGCAGTTTAGTTTTAGAACATGTATATTTATGCGCCAGAAAGTCAGACGTCAGAATCGAGTGTTGCCCATTCGGGGCACCCGTGTTTGCAAGCTGCGTGGTCCGTATGTGGCACTCATCCTAAAAGCGGGAGATGTATGAGATGTACCAGATGCATAAAGGTAAGTGTTGTAAACTCCTGTTTGAGAACAGAGAAAAGCAAAATCGTCGCTACTGAATCGAAGTAGGTTGTAAAAGCAGAGAAAAGCAAAATCGTCGCTACCGAATCGAAGTAGGTAATACGCAAGCGAACTGCCTGAGTGGAAGTCTTGGAAATATGCGCACACAATACACAGCAACCAGCCTCACGTCCGATGTCCGATTTCAACCATTTTCGTCCGTATTCATGTACTTCGTACGCACCTGGTGTATATTGGTATTTACTATTAATAGTACTCCCCAGGATCCCAGAAATCCCAGAATCGATGCGACAGTTATTTTCTGCTAGAGATCGAGAATTCCGTCGAATCTCCAAATTCGTTCTAGCAAGCTGCGTGTCGTTATGTTGAAGTTTCGGCGTTTCCGCTTTTGCTGTGCCCCCCCCCCCCCCCCCCCCCACCCACCCACCCCAGCCCCGCCCCAGTCCCGTCCTAGCCCGGCCCCGCCGGTGGTAAATTTTATAAATACATGAAACATACAGCCGTGAGATCGAGGATACCGTCGAAACTTACACGTATTTGCAAGCTGTGTGTCATACTATTATTACTATTACGGGGGTCCATAGTTAATGGGACCAAATTTTGTTAGTAAAAATACGTAAATATATAGGTTTTTGTGAGTACCATAGGTCCTATTAACTATGGACCCCCGTAGTAGTCATACTACAAGCAGCAAGTCATGCTTCCATCGCGCGTATGGAAGAACCGGAGCCAATGACGCGGGGTTGTGACGTAGGCGAGGAGTAGGGTAAACGAGGGTTTGGCAAGGGAGGGAGGCGTAGGTAGGAGCTTTTTGACCCTTTGAGGGCAAACTGCAGTCCCACTTTGAGGGCAAACTGCAGTCCCACTTTGGGGGCAAACCACTCAATTTTTATACGCGTAAATATTACGGGGGACCGTAGTAAATAGGACCTACGGTACACTTAAAAACCTATATATTTCCCAATTTTTTGTAACAATATTTGGTCCTATTTACTATGGTACCCGGTAATAGTGTTGTTTCCCAAACGGGACTGCAGGGCTGAAAAGGGCCAAGAAGGGAAAACGGCTTATCTGTTAGTGAAGAGTGGCAGAAGAGGGACAGACTGCTACTGCGGTATTCATAAATTTTTTTAAAAAAAGCAAGAGCTGTGAGATCGAGGGTTCGTCGAACCTCATATTTGCAAGCTATTGTGTGATCTTATTACAGGGGGCCATAGTAAATAGGACCAAATATTGTTAGTAAAAATATGGAAATATATGGGTGTTTGTGCATACCGTAGGTCCTATTTACTATGGTCCCCCGTACTAGTGATACTTCGATCGCGTGTACTACGGGTGTTATGTGGCCTCCCCATGCAGCGTGTACAGAGAATGCAGCATTCGATTCACGTCGAAAATGGAACAATGTGTGCACACGATACATTGTCGGAAGGAAAAATTAATGATTATGTGCTGGTATCCACACGAACGCATTTTTGCATTTCCTCTTGCAATGATGTACTGCGCTTGTATTTTGGGACGTAGAAGCACCTGTTTTACAATAATTATTCAACAAAACTGTGCTTATATTTTGGGACATAGTGGTATATCCATAGCGTGGAAGCAGCAGTGTGGTGCGGTAAGGGCTCTGCACTTTTGACCCAAAGACAGTTCTCATGCAGGCCGTTTGCGAAGAATTTTTGGTTGAAACCAATTATTGGGTTGGGGTTTCTTGCGGTCCGTTTCCTGTATATTACCAGTACACAAATGAGCCCAACCCGACGAAACGTTAGGACCTTGCCAAGGTGGCGAAGAGTCCGCCACAAGGCCAATTTTTTCTCAAGCTTAGTTGTACTTGGGGTTGGGTTATCTCTTGTGGACCATACAGGTAAGGTCCAATGGGGTTGGTTCATTCTTGCATCGGAAACAGACCGAAAGAAATACAACCACATCGGTTCCAGCCTAAATCTTCGCAAACACCCTACCCAAATATTTGGATCTGATGTTTTGTGTTTGGCAGGTATTCGAAAGAAGACAATGAAAACGACACTGCCAAAAAAAAACTTGAGTCCCAGACAGGGGGGGGGGGGGGGGGTGTACTCGGTATCATTCATGGCTCATTCATGGCCGTGGTCGTATGACCATGGTCGCTCGCATCCCTACAATGTCGGGACGGAGCACTTCGGGTTCACCGACCAGGCAGACATTGCTTGCACCAAGCGCGAAGGGGCGTACTCATTTGTTGCTTGCCTTGGCCAGATTGACTGTTTGACCACGCATCCCTTTCGAAACGGAGCAGACAGGGCGGGGTGGGTACTCGATATCATGCATGGCCGTAGTCATACGACCATAGACCCTCATAACCCTACAATGCCGGGACGGAGCACGTCGGGTTCTCACGGACCAGGCAGACATTGCTTGCGCTAAGACAGGGACACGGGCGGGCTATATACTAAAACCAAGCAAACACTATTCTCAGAAGTAAACGTAGGTTGTTTTTGGGTTCGTCCAGAAACCATCGGCAGATTAGTCTCTGGTTGGTTTCGAATGCTCACCTTGGGGAGGAGTGTATCAATGGGTCATTTTTTGCTTTTTGTTCGTGCACTCTCGACTACGCTGGTATATTATTCCCTTCGATACGGAGCCCATTGGACTAAACATGGGGTTTGACCTACTATTTTCGTCAACGTTGTTTTTTTTGGGTGGGGTATAGGTCTTCCCCCCTCATGATAAAAAAGCCTCGGAATCTCTTAGGTCCCCCCCCCCCCCCCCCCCCCCCCCCTTTCGTACCGGCAAACCAATAAACTCCCCCCTTTTGGAGTGCACTCTCGTTTTGGGAACAATTGGGGACAAATTACTTGGAATTAGAGTTAGATGCATGTTTCTGGACACTGTGGCACTAAAATGGTGAAGTCGATGCTTTCATCTATAAGCAAGAAAATCCGCCCCACGTAGGGCTGTTAGTATCATATTGTTACGGGGGACCATAGTAAATAGGACCAAATATTGTTAGTAAAAATAGGTAAATATATAGATTTTTGTGTGCACCGTACGTCCTATTTACTATGGTTCCCCGTAATATGACGGAGGTCACCTTTTTCATGCGGCCAGCCCAACACCTCACGGTGCTTCGCGCTTGGCGCAAGAAATCGATGCCTGGTGCCCGGTGGGTGAAAACCCGACGTGCCCCTGCGGCCCGGCATTGTGGGGATGCGAGGGTCTCTACGGTCATACGACTACGGCCATGCGTGACATGATTACACCTCCCCCTACTCCCCCTACCGCAGTGTAGAGGCGTTACTTTATCCCCTACCGTATTATTGCTCTCTCCCCTACCGCCTTGTATTTGGCATGGCACGAGTACCCCCCCCCCCCCCGGCCGCCACCTATCGAAAGGAATGCGTGGTCAATGGTCAAATGACTAAGGCAAGCAACAAATGAGTACGCCCCCTGAGTACACACCCCCCCCCCCCCCCCCCCCCCCCGCCGGCCGCCACCGCAGTACGTGTGATACTGCATGTAGTGCGTACCTGGCCATGGGAAGTCTTACGAGGCCTAGCCAAGCCAGGCCAGAAGCAAGGCCAGCGCAGCGTGCCTAGGGCACAGCGGCAAGAGGTGACAGGACAGGAAGCAGTCCAAGGCCAGTGCCGCACGCCCACATACATTGTTTCCAACTTCCAATGCCGGAGCGGCGGGGCGCGAGCGACACCCAATGGGGTGCGCCCCCCCCCCCCCCCCCCAATCGCAAACACCACCTTGCAAATACCCTCGTGCAACATCTTTTAATTAATCCCTTATCATGAAAATGCCCTCCTGCAGGTCGGCTTACAGTAGACCCAACCTCAACCCTCACCCCAACCCTTTGGGGGCTTGAGGTAGGCAGGGGCGAAGGCGTTTTTCTTCGGAAAAACGGGCAGGCCGAAAGGCGAGCCTCGACCAATCAGACGGTAGTGGTGTTGCACGGATGTATTCGAAAGGTGGTGTTGCAATTATTACATTATTACGGGGGCCCATAGTAAATAGGACCAAAGATTGTTTGGTAAAAATAGGGAATATATATAGGTTTTTGTGTGTACCGTAGGTCCTATTTACTATGGTCCCCCGTAATGGTGGTTCTGTAATATATAAGGTGGCAAGGTGGCTATTGATGCAAGCCTGATTTTTTTTCGCGTTTTTTTTTTCTCGTTCGTTTGGCTCTAAGTCGGCGACTACACATTTGTTGACTGTTGACACCTGGTAGATACTCCGGTGGACCATGGTAATCAAGCCCGAAAGTGTTTATTACGGGGGTCCATGGTTAATAGGACCTATGGTATACATAAAAACCTATATATTTACCTATTTTTACGAATACGGGGGTCCATAGTTAATAGGACCTATGGTATACATAAAAAACCTACATGCGTACCTATTTTTAATAACAATATTTGGTCCTGTTTGCTATGGTCCCCCGTAATACTGTAACAATATTTGGTCCTATTTACTATGGTCCCCCGTAATAGTAATAATACTGGAATGTATAGGTTTTTGTGTATACGATGGGTCCTGATTACTATGGGCACCCGTAATAACCCAGCTATTAAGAGTTGCGTGCGGTAATTTGCGACGTTTTACGTACGTCCTTTTGTATCTGACTGGCCTGATTTAGCACTCTCGATGTGTGGTGTTTCGTATTGTAGTGATAAATACTATTAATAGTCGATTAGTTGGCTTACTTGGCCACCCAACTGGGTCTAAGTCAGTTGGTTGGCTTGCTTTCGCGGAACAACTGATACTACAGTATGTCAGTTAGTTGGCTTACTTTGCCACCCTACTACTGCAAGTCTAAGCCAGTTAGTTCGCTCTCTTCGCCAACCAACTTCGTCCAAGTCAGTTATTGCGGGGGTCTATAGTTAACAGGACCTATGGCATACATAAAAACCTATATATTTACCTTGTTTTACTAAAAAATATTTGGTCCTGTTGTTGGCTTACCTCGCTGCTCAACTACGTCCAGGTCTTAAGTCAGTTGGTGGACTTACTTCGCCACCCATCTAAGTGAAATTTAGTGAGTACAGCAGGCTTTCTTCGCCTCCCAACCACTGTATGTCTACTTCGGGTAGTTAGTTGGCTTACTCTCTGCCGCGAAACTACTGCCGCAAGTCTCATACAGCAGTTAGTTGGCTTACTTCGCGGCCCAGCAAATAACTAGCCATGAAGTCCAGCCAACGCACAGCCCCAGCTCACAACCATTATGTACCATTTATTTTTCGTCGATCTGATCTCATCGTTTTGGTGGAGAGAAGCAGCGGTCGTGTTTGTTTAGAGACCACAACGGTAAACCTGGTCTAGGCCTATCAATCTTCCGCGAGCAATGTCGTGCCGTCTGCTCGTGTGCCTCTGCTCTACACGCGCAGCTCTGCGCGTCAGGCACGAGGTACTCGAGAGTGGCCCCCCTCTTTTCGTCTTCCTTGCCTTCTACCGAGATGAGTCACTCGCGTCGGGACGTACAGAATCCATGACTGTCTAATACGGGGGTCCATAGTTAATAGGACCTATGGTATACACAAAAACCTGTATAGTTACCTATTTTTACTAACAATGTTTGGTCCTATTTACTATGGCCCCCCGTAATAACTGAACCGAAAGGTTGGCAACGGAACTCACGTTTCTTTCTGTATTGTATCGCCTTGACTTTAGAAATTTTACTCCGTTTATTTTTTTTGAAGGGCGCAGACGAGCGCACATTTGACTTTAATTCCAAGTAACTTGCCTTCAAAACTGGAATGCGGCCGGCCCTAAATGGGTTGAAAAGTATCACACGCGTGAAAATATTAGGCACTCCTTGGAACGTCACATCAGCTGCCGACGTACGGTAGTTGAAGTCAACCAAATGACTTGTGAGGTTTTTTTTTTTTTTGTTTTTCCAGCGGATTGCCTCAAGGAAAACACCACCAGGTCCCGCCCGATCTAGCAAGCAAAACCACGACGGGAATCAATCCAGGATCAACAGAGGGCAGTGGTGTTGAGAGAACATCTCACCGGAAATTCCGATAAATCAGAGATCATGTAAGTAAATCAGATCGGAACCAGAGCGTCCTGACCCGATAACTACGCACCTGCCAGAACTTTTTTTCTCAGCCGATCGCCCACAATGAAAAACAGCACCCGGTCCTGATCTACATGGCGAGCAAACCCCTCCACGGGGATGAAATAACCCAGGGTCGACCGCGTGTGGGAAGGATGCGCGTGGCGGCTCTTGCCTATTTGTCCTGTGTGCTGATTTTTGCTGTTGTTGTTGTTGTTTGTTGTTTTGGGCATCCGCTTTTCCCCACCTCGGCGCACCCGTTTTAGGGGGGGAAAAAAAAACAACAGGTGTAGGTGATATCAACTGCTGTAGAACCTGGTATGATTCTGCCGCTGTGCGCGTACTTTTTTTTTAATGTTGAACCAGACGCGTGCTGCGACAGAGGGTGTGTACGTACGACTTTTTTTGCGGAAAATGTTTCGGACTGACGAACTACATACCCGTTTATCGTTCGAATACTACAAGTAGCGAAATATTTGCAATACCTGGTAGATGCTTCGTGATATACTTGCTGCATGCCCCGAGATCATTTGTCGGGTCACGTTTAAAAAATAAAAATCTCAAAATCAGCTTTAGGGTTGCAGATACTAGTATTACGGAGGGCCATAGTAAATAGGACCAAACATTGTAGGTAAAAATAGGTGAATATATAGGTTAAAGTGTGTGCCATAGGTCCTGTTTACTATGTATGGTCCCCCGTACTACTAATAGTGGTTTCTCTATAGTGCCGGTATGCGCTATCAGGCCTATACACCGGCACTATAGCGGGAACCGGCACTATCCCGCGCACTGCCACATTAATTATTAATAGTAATCCCATCTGTACCAAGCGATTTCACCGGCATTATAGCGGGCACCGGCATTCTGAAGGAACCTTCTTGGAGCTTCAGAGGGGAAACCTGACCAAAAACAAATGACGGTTACAGCATCGCGTGCCGCACGACACGGCCCGTAGAGGGTATGTTGAATGTGGAGCGTAAGGAGGTGCGTTGTATGATACGACCTGCGCGACGCAAAATATGCTACCAGGTACAGGAGGGGTCCCTCTATAGTGCCGGTTGCTCGATATAATGTCGGTGAAATTGCTCGGCACAGATGGGATTACTACGAACCAGTGTGGCAGTGTGCGGAATGATGCCGGTGCCCGCCGCTGTATTGCCGGTGTATTGGCCTATTATTACGGGGGTCCGTAGTTAATAGGACCTATGGTATACATAAAAACCTATAGGGTTTACCATTTTTACTAACAAAATTTTGGTCCCGTTAACTATGGACCCCCGTAATAGCACGTACCGGCACTGTAGAGGGACCACTACTGCTGTACTCGTACGTATAGTATCGCCCCGCACGTAAGAAACTTCGTAAGAAACCTGAAGTCAGAAATCAGGTGTTGGGCTTACATCCTTATTCTCGCGGAGCGAGAAGAGGATATATTTATAATATTATATATATATATATATATGTTTCCTATACATAAACGGCGAGCGCCTATATATGCGCTTAAGCTATATTTTTAACAATCCGCCGGCGGACAAAAAATATATACCTGGTATATTTTATCCTCCGGCGGATTGGTAAATATAAAGCTTAAGCTCACCACACTTCCACGTATATATAGGCTACATACTTTTGTTGTGTTTTTGTTATGTTTCCACCACTCTGAAGGGGGATATAAGCTACCTGGTAAAACGTTTGGACTGTGACACGCACATCAAACGGAGCTTACAGGCCCGATCGGAGTGGTCGGCTACAATAGATTTTTTTCAAGTTATGTTTTCTTACGAGAGAGCCGATACTGTTTTGTGCCTCTGTGCGCTCTTCCCACCACGGGTGGGCTAGTGTAGTAATACGTATAAATACGACTCTATCAGAACCCACGATGGACCCTAAAACATGCTATCCCCCCATGTTTTTACCCCCCTTTTGGCTCTGATTACTTTCATTATATAGGACTACGGTCCCGCTTTGGGGACATAGCTACTTACAGTAGAATTTGACCTGTGTGTCCCCCAACGGGACTTCAGTTAAGTTTCCACGTAAGAGGGGGTTGACAAGATCGGATCGTACTCTTTGCTCTGCACGTACGTCGCTGCGCTATTAATATCACCAAGAGAAGTCACGAAAATAGTTTTGGGTTACGCTCTCTTTTTTGGTAGTCCCAACAGTTTTTTTTTTATCGTGTGTATACGAGTACTCGTACATACATACGAACGTTTTTTTTTCTTTCTTTCTTTCTTTCCATCCCCATGTACTTATTTGTGCGCCGTACTTTTTTTTTTTCTCCATCCATCCTCGTCCCTGTCTTAAGGGGGGTCACACATGGGGCGCTTCTCACCCCTCCCCTTCCCTATACTATGCTGCGGTGCGTGCCTTCGTTTTTTTTTTTGCGAGGTAGTTGAACGTTTTTCTTCGTTCGCATGTACAAGTACTACCGGTACGGGGGGGGCATAGTAATTAGCACCAAATATTGTTAGCGAAAACAGGGAAATATATAGGTTTGTGTACACCGTAGGTCCTATTTACTATTGCCCCCCGTAATATTGTAAAAACTACTATTACGGGGGGGGAACCATGGTAAATAGATCAAATATTGTTGGAAAAAATAGGGAAATATATAGGTTTTGGTCTATGCCGTAGGTCCTATTTACTATGGTCCCTCGTAATATTGATATCACGGTGGCCCCTAATACATAACAGGTACTGTACCTGGTAGGGCCAAAGGTGGAAAGAGGCTTCCCAGTGTACTTACGAAAACTACTTATAGCGTCAATGGAAAGCCTATCATCATCAACCGCGCACGTTTGAAACAGACAGCATTTTCGATTCACGCAGTGGTTCTGGAGATTCTACGCGCCACGGTGAGCGCTTTTTTTTGCTTATTTTGGGCCTGTTTACTGGTACGGGGGGCCATAGTAAAGAGGACCTACTGTACACACTAAAACCTATATGTTTACGTATTTTTACTAGCAATATTTTGTCCTATTTACTATGGCCCCCCGTAATAACGGCCTCCGTGATATTAAATGGGGGGGGGGATGGCACTGAGGACCCATGATGGGTTCAACAACAATATTTCCCCCTATACTTGCACGCGCCATATTTAGCTCTGATTACTACGATGTGTTCCCACGTGATGGTGGGAATGATGCGCAGCGGCAGCAGCATCATGATGAGTATTGGTAGTAGTACCCTATGGCGTGCATGTCCTGTGATGCAAACTTCTTGAAAGACCCAGTACTTGCCTGACAGGGGGTATCATAAAACACTTGCTTTTGCCTTCTGAGGCTGCTCCGCTTGAGCAGCTCTACCATCAGTACGTCGCCCCCTAAAAAACAAACTTCGTTCGAGAAACGTAAATACTGCAACTCAGTGAACAATCCCAATTCCAAGATCCTACTGCTGTGGGTATATCATGAATAAGCACGAGTAAATACCTGGGTCGGGAGCGATAAAATCTAGACTCAGGTGCCTACGTCCTCGTAGTAAACCACAGTTTGATGACGGCACGGTCAGAAAGAGACAGCCCCGACTAAGGTGGAAGAAAACGAACCGGGTTCGAACCGGTACACGAACACTATTGTAGGGAAATAAGTGTGGACAGGGGTTTCCTCTCGCTCTCCCGGGCGCTAAAAAAAAAAAAAAAAAATCACGAGTAAAAGGCTGCTGATATTCCATCGATATTGGGTTGTGATCCTTTTATTACGGGGGACCGTAGTAAATAGGACCAAATATTGTTAGTAAAAATAGGTAAATATATAGGTTTTTGGTTTTTGTCTAATATACCATAGGTCCTATTAACTATGGACTCCCGTATTAGGACCTTTTTAGGACTGCAGTCCCAAGAAATGGGTTACGAGGAGCCCGGCCATTCCGAAACGTTTGCCTTAGAAGGCAAGTAGTGCTATACCCCCTGTCGTGGCACACGTCGGAATGTACAGTGGGTCGGAACGTCGACCACCCAGCAGCCTTGCGTCGCTTTTTTTCGGGAGGTCGCGATGATGCTGTGTTGGTCGTTTATTCCTGGTCGAGATGTTCCCTCCCCCCTGGAGTCCCGAGAAGGTTGACTTTCTTACGAACTTGTAGCTTTTTCTGCGCACGCTGTGTTATGTATAGCCTCTCTCCGCTGTGCCTGCGGTGGTATCAGGTGCGGTATAGATCGGATACCTGCGCCTTGGTTCACGGTAAACCGTGCTGTCTACCGGTCGGCGTCCGGCACGCGCGGTGTCCGCGCTGATTCTTCGTCCCAGAGAAGTACACGCAAGCTCTTTGGTCACAAGACTGAACGAGACTGATTATTTGTCGCAGCTGCAGTAAGGCGATCAGGCAATGCCATGCCATGCCATGCCATGCCATGCCAACTGGAGATGACAAGCGCCGCACACACGTCTACGTTTGCTGGTGTGTTAACCTGGACCTGGTATCTGTGTTAGCTTCTTGGGCGAAAAGGCGGTACTATCAAGCGCAGCGGTATTATACCAACGACCCCGTTCGGAAATATAAGAACGTTGTCGTATTCGTATGCCCAAACGATCCCGACATTTCCGGGCAGAGTGTTACCTTACGTTGCTTCGTATAACATTCTGGCCGGGAATGTAGGCACCGTTTATACATTAATATGAATACCAATGGGTCCTTATATTGACAGACACCCAGAGTGGTAGCCTTTTTTTCGGGCGTTTTTGAGACCCAGTTGTAGCAAGCGGAACGACTGCTGTGTGCACGCACGTCTTGGACGGACAATCGATTCCCACGTCGCGGTCTAGGTCTCCCAATGCGGATATATTCCCTGTCGTGCCTTGTAGATGATGTACAGCTGGAGCTCATGTTACCGGATGAGACCCGTATCATCTGCGCCAATGTATGTGCTCGTAGCGCATGTCTCCCGGGTTTGGTATGAATAAGGTGTGCAGGTCCTGCACGATCTCTGACAACGGCAGGCGAGGGACTAGATGAGCTATATCTGTAGATAGGTCAGATAGATCAGGATCTATCTATCTGTCTTGAGGTGTGTGACTCTGCCGGGTGCGGTCTTTCCGACCGGCGATATACCGTGGGAGAGCGCTTGCTTACGTACACACGCTTATTTGTAGTGTGAAATATCGTGCTGTGTGCGTCGGAGATCTCCAAGCATGGAGGGACTACTGTAGCGTAAATAAATAGCGTCGAATTCGCACAGGCCTTGCGTTCGTTTTTGAGCGCTCGATTTATCCATGAACGGTAAGGTTAAGGTTGCCAATAATACCGAACAAGGTGAGCTCTTCACGGGTCACAACCCGACACGCGGGTCTGGTTCGGTAGGTCTTCAAAATCTCACGGGTCGGGTCAGGTAGGGTCGAGTCGAGTCACGAGTTTTTCAAGATCTCACGGGGGTTGGACCAGGTCACCCTGAACCGACCCGACCCGACCCGACCCGATCTGACCCGCCCCGTGAGGTTTTTTTTTTTACCTGACCCGTAAGCAACCCCGGTTATAGTTTTCGGGATAAAAAGATCGGGGCGAGAGCCTTCCGAAAGTATAGTGGTATAGTGTTCGACTTTTATTACGGGGGACCATAGTAAATAGGACCTACGGTACACACAAAACCTTATATATTTCCCTATTTTTACTAACAATATTTGGTCCCATTAACTATGGTCCCCCGTAATAGCACCCTGTTACCGTCGTTTCTTGAAAAAGAGCGCTGGAAAACGATCGAACTCCCGGTGCAACTTCAACCCTCTTTACGGCCATATATCGGGGCGCACCGTAGGTATTGTACCTCGAGCACACCCTCTATCTGCCTCGGTAGTCCGGGCTGCCTCGTTTGACCGGCGCTGCGGTCGCCTCCTTTTTTTCCCCAAGTTTTTTCCCCTTTCTTACTCAAAGTCAGGTGAAGTCCCGAAAGGTCATTATGTAGTGGTGCTCCCGAAAGGTCATTATATAGTGGTACTCCCGAAAGGTCATTATATAGTGGTACTCCCGAAAGGTCATAATATAGTGGTACTCCCGAAAGGTCATGATATAGTGGTGCTCCCGAAAGGTCATTATATAGTGGTACTCCCGAGTTGTCATCATATAGTGGTACTCCCGAAAGGTCATTATATAGTGGTACTCCCGAAAGGTCATTATATAGTGGTACTCCCGAAAGGTCACTATGGTGGTACTCCCGAAAGGTCATGATATAGTGGTGCTCCCGAAAGATCATTATATAGTGGTACTCCCGAAATGTCATCATATAGTGGTACTCCCGAAAGGTCATTATATAGTGGTACGTACCTATTAACGGTACTTGTATTTCCGGACAGAGTTGTACGTAGCATATGATACCAGGTATGCATGTGTTACATATGCAAGTATAGAGCCAGCTGCAGCTGCAGCGGCAGCGGCAGCGGCAGCAGCAGCAACATGTTGCTCTCCGGGAGTGGCTATATCCACCGCACCTGATCGCCAGCGCCAGTGGGATGAATGTATCAGGGCGGGTCGACACGCTCAACGCTGACGTATGCCACTCAACTGGCAGCAGCACCGTTGCGTTCGCACGGCAGAAAGGACGGGGGTTCGGCGCGTTGGTACGTGCCAGCTGCTGCTGTGCACTTTACCTGAGAGTTAGATTGATTTGACACACGGGCATATGTACCGGTACACCACTCTGGTCATCAATATAAAGACCAATTGGTATTGGTGTTAGTGTACAAACGGTCCTTATGTTTCCGTCCAGAGTGCTACGCAGTTATGGAAGTGCGGTTAGCTGAAGCTCGACTTGTTCCTATTACGGGGGGCCATAGTAAATAAGGCCAAATATTGTTAGTAAAAATAGCGAAATTTATAGGTTTTTGTGTGTACCGCAGGTCCTGTTTAGTAGGGTCCCCCGCAATATGACCTTCCGGCGGGGGGTGTTTATGTACCGCTAGTGTGGACGCAAATTTAAGCACCGTTGTGGTGTACATGTCAAGTACCAAACGGTGAGTGAGTGGCAAAACCTAGAAATAAAAAGAAAAGATAAGAAAAGAAAACGTTGACGCGGCAGCAGTAGCAGCAGGGGGCATTGATTGATGTAGACGTACATGTGATACCAGTATCAACCTATCGCTCTGGACGGAAATGTAGAGACCCGTCGAGAGTATAAACGTGAAGAGCAGACGTTTTTCGTATTCCGGCCCCGAGTGGAATGAGTTATCATATAAAACATTTGTATCATGCATCATGCGCCATCGTAGTCCGTTGACGTATGCTATGCACCGCAGTTTTGCGGTACGTATAATATGTACCAGGTGCAATGTTTCCCTTCGGGAGACGGATGACTTGACGTCCCGCGGGCGTTTCGCGAGTTGAAAAGCGGAAGTATCAACGTCATCATCAGGGTTCCCTGTTTACTCCCAGCACTGCTGCTCTATATACTGCTGCTGTGTGACAGGATGAGGTTCGACGTCGTGTTCTTGGTTTTTGTTTTTGCACTGGAAATGTGAACGTTCGTATTGCATGTATCTCCTGGTGAGCACTGCCGCGCACATACAAACACAAAAGTGCCATGTGGCTGTCACGAAAATCAAAGTGTGAATGAAGCGCCGGTCCTGTTGTCCTGTTGTTGTGCTGCTGTTGCGCCGCTGCGGCTGTTGCAGTGTTGCGTGTACCGTGGCTGCGCGCGGCTGCTTTCAAAATCCTGAAGATTATTTCGTCGTCGGCTACACTGCTGGAGCAGGCCATGTGTGCGAACTGCGATGTAAGGTTCCTTTTTGACGACACTATCAATATTACGGGGGGCCATAGTAAATGGGACCAAATATTATTAGCAAAAATAGGTAAATATATGGGTTTTTGTTTCTACCATAGGTCCTATTTACTATGGTCCCCCGTAATATGAAAACCTGCCAAAGTGGCAAGTTTAGATTTTTTTTTTTCTTCTCCCAACTCCTACGCAAAGCTTTTGCAAAATTGAAAATGGCAAGTCCAAGTTACCACAAACTTGTCAACCAAGGGTTGTTGGGGTTGAATACAAACCTACCGAAAACGTTTGGCGAAAACAACTTGCCATATTGGCTGAATCAAAATTTCCCGTAAGCTCTGCCCATGTGGAAAAATCACCACGTTAGAGTCGTTGAAAACGACCCTGTTTTTTTTTTTTGTCAAGTTATTATTCTTCCCGTTTATTTTCTTCGTCCTTCTTTTCACTCTCCCTCCTAGTTGTAACCCAGATCCGGGGTCACACTGCAGGCTCTTCTCCCCCCTTTCCCGCTACGGTTTCGTGACTTTTATTATGGGGGTCCATAGTTAACAGGACCTATGGTATACGTAAAAACCTATACCTGGTATATACCAGGTACCTATTTTTTCTAACAATATTTGGTCCTGTTTTTACTATGGTCCCCCGTAATACCACTTTTTCCCTTCCTCGTCGACTCGCGTGGCGAGGAGCAGCTTTGTTGTGCACGACGACCTGCCTGTGCGTATGAAAGTATATAGCGTGGTGGTATTCTGTCTTTAGCGCCCGCTCTTTAATACAGGGGAATAAAGACTATATTTTGCCAATTAAACTACAAAACCGTCATACTATATGGCACCTTTAATGCAATTAAACAAAAAAATACTCTTGACTAAATTTACTTACAGTGTATGGTTATTACTTTTTTAATATAATTTTATTTTCTTGTTTAACCCATTTAACAAGATGTGGCAAGTCGGCAAAAAAAAGAAGACCGAGAATTTTTTTTAGATAAACTGCAAGAAACTTATTCTGAGTACGAAATCAGTCCCAAATATGGTATCTAAACATGGGGCGGATACCCGCTTTTTGGGTTCATCGCAGGTTCCGATTACTACAGCAGTATCCCCTCCCGTAGTACGTGTTATTATTACGGGGGTCCATAGTTAACAGGACCAAATATTGTTGGTAAAAATAGGGGATTATATAGGTTTTCGTGTGTATTGCAGGTCCTATTTACTATAGGTCCCCCGTAATAGTGTTGTCTCGGGGGAACATAGTACGGGGGACGATATTAAATAGGGTGTACGGTACAGACAAAAACCTATATATTTCGCTATTTTTACTAACAATATTTGGTCCTATTTACTATGGGCGCTACAACAGGACCAGGTATTGTGTCTAAACATGGGGCTGATACGTGCTTTTCGGGTTCATCACGGCGGTTCTAATTACTATGGCCCTCCGGTATTAGATGGTTGACGGGGTTGCCTTTCTCGCTTTTGGCTTGGTCGCTCATGCGCCCCGAAAAAAAAAGTCCTTTTTTAGGACCCGGATCGTCGTGGTTCATATATACGGTGTGTATATCATGGGCGTCCCCGGTGGCTTGGTACATAGGTGGTCCGCGTGCCTACTGAGATCATTCTCGTGGGGTCGAGTCTCACCGAGTGCGTGCTCGTACAGTAAGGACTTTTTCTTGCATAAAAATGAAGTAGCTGAAAGCGCGAGAACGTGAGTGAGCAACATTCGATGAAAATCGACGAGCAGTGGGAATGCTGAACCCTACGTATGCGCGATGAAAATGAAGGCACGTACAGGGGGGGAGAAGGGACGACACCTGTGACCTCGGCTTGTCCAGAAAATCGCTGAGGTTAAACCCTATCAGGTACAAGTTAAGATGGAAAGTAACAGCGATAATAGTAACGGTATACGAAGTATACGAGTTAGTTAATGAGTGTGAGTTTATTATTACGGGGGACCATAGTAAGTAGGACCAAGTATGGTTAGTATAAATAGGGACATATATAGGTTGTTGTGTGCACCGTAGGTGCTGTTTACTATGGTCCCCCGTAATACGTAGTTGTTTTTTATCAGGGCACCATATTGACCAAACAAAATGGCGCGAAGTATAATCGATCGGGCTGTGCGTTGGCTTGCCTTCTTTCATGGGTGGCTTATTACCGTATACCGGTAGCACGCAAGCTAACACACCTCGGTCAGATAGATAGATCATGATCTATCTATCTTGATCTATCTATCTACTGTAGATCATCTAGTTCCTCAGCTGTTGTGAGAGGTTACGCAGGGTCTGCCTTATAGGGCAGATCCAACCAAAGCATGTGCTAGATCACGCAAATTATGCGGCTCCCACCCAGTATCATGATTTTGATCATTCAAATCAGGGATCTATCTATCTGCCCTGAAATATCTAGATCATCAAGTGATAATGATCTGTAGATGATCTGTCCATGGTGTGCAAGGTAAACACACACCCTGGGATAAATTCCGAGCAGTTTTTTTCTTCTCTCCAGAAACAAAGGAGGCACACACAACGAGCATACTGGTGGCTCTGGACTCATCTCGTCGAGGTCTCTTTCCTTAGACGCGTCGCTCGGCGCTAATTAGCACTCACTCCTCCACGTTGTCGAGAGAAAACTGTCATACCTTTAAAGTTCGTTCGAGGGGTGAGTGTTATCTTATCGCCCGTGTGATAGTGCACGCGGATGACTTTTGACTACATATGTGTTTCCTTTATTAAACCTCTTGGACTTCAGAGGGAAAGAAAAATGAGATACAAAATGACGGTTACAGCAGCGGCCACTGCTTGGTTGGGGGATGATACAATGATTCGTGCCGGAGTTACAATGGTTGATACAAGTCGTACGGCACGGAGGCAGCATGGTTCTACCCGTGCATACTGCCGGGCGCTCACGTTGATGCGCGTAGGTAGGATGTTGGTATCACCGAAGTTAGTGTTGTTTTGGTCGCTATCTCGGCGTCTCAAAGGAGTGAAAAAAACACACAATTCGAGCGATAAATGCGCCAATGACAGGCGAAGACGGTGAGCTCGGCAACGCTCGGCGCACAAACCCAACTGCAATACGGGTCAACTAGTTTCTAGTCGGCGAGTTGTTGTAGTCAGCCAGCTGACAGCCCAGTGGTACTAATCATGGACATCTACCTAACGAGCTGATTTCTAGTCGCCGACTTATAGTCAGCTAACTCATATGACCTATCAGGTATAATACTAATCATGGCATCTACCTAGCCATCTAATTGCTAGTCGACGACCTTATAGCCAACCAACTCACAGCCCTGTAATGCTAATCATGGCATCCACCCAGCCAACTAATATCTACAGCAGTAGTCGGCGATATATATATAGTCAGCCAACTCACAGCCCTACACACTAATCATGGCATCTACCTAGCCAACTGATTTCTTGAATTCAGCCAACCCACAACCCTAGAGTGCTATTACGAGAGACCATAGTAAATGGGACCAAATGTAGTTAGTAAATATAGGTAAATATATAGGTTTTTACAAGGCGCTTCGCTCCGCGGGCGGCCTACGCCGCCCGCTACGCTCGCTCAAGATGAAAAAGTACGTCAAATTATGCGAAGCGTACAGAAGTTCATGATTGCATGATACAGTTTTTTTTATGATTGTAGTTGCAAACTGGCGACTTGATAATGCCAAGAGTCCCGCCGCCATGCTTCAGGAGAAAACAGCTGGGACGCGACATAAGCTTCACGTCGCGGATGTCGTACGTACGTACATAAGCTTCGCGTCGCGGGCGGTTTTCCGCTACGCTCGCTCACATGTCGTACGTACGTACACACCCAAGGTAGGGTACTTATTTTCTGCTTTCGGTATGCTCCGTTTCTGTACTCGTGTATTTACGAAAGATAAAGCACAGCACGGCACAGCAACACAGCAAAAGCAATGAAAATGAAAACGAAAAATTCTGAAAGAAATGGAATCCCCGTCCCCTTTCGTGTAATAATATGCACGTGATTGGAACGCCGTACACCGGTCAAAAAGAAAAAAAAAGAAAAAAAGAAAAAATCGAACAGCAGAGCTTCTCTCAGCCTCGTACGCTGCCCGCGCCTCTCGCGACCATCTCGCCACTGATTCAGTCCGGGTAAAGGTTTCCTCCCTCTCTTCCACAGTGAGCCCCGTCGCCCGCCTCGCGTGAAGCCCGGTGCTCACCGTGGACCTCGACGCAAGCTCGACAATGTTGGTGCTCATTCGGGGTACCTCCCTCTTGTGACTTTCAGCCCGGTCGCAAAAATAAGCACCGCTTGAATATGATCTTACAATCCCGAACGCCCCTTAAATACTCGTACGTACTCTATAAAAAAATCACAAATGGAGGCCAGACAGAGCCTATTGATGCATCCCTCGTGTGTCGAGGCACAAGCGACGCCTAGGCACGAAAGCGGCGACCGCGCTCCTTGCACCTCCCCCTCTACCCACCGGCATCCGCTGACACCCGCGACGGTGCCGGGTTCGCCCGCGGAACCGTGCTCGGAATACACGCACGCACACGAAACGAGAGAAGAAAAAAGGAAAGAAGGACTGAAAGTACGAAGACAAACGGAGAAAACAAAGACCCGCTGGAAAGGTCCGGCAAGTAACAAAAGGAGGCGAGATTCCCAAGTGGGAGCTCTGAGAGGCCAGGGATATACCAACCGAGCACGCTCAGAGATCGAGATATCTGTAAGTAGTTCTATGTAAACCATAGGTCCTGTTTACTATGGACTCCCGTAATATTAATAATCATGGAACCTACCTAGCCAACTAATTTTCTAGTCAGCGACTTATGGTCGGCCAAACTCACAGCCCAATGAACCGTCTGCGGCGCGTGCTAAGGAAGAGGTATCACTTTCTGGCCCAAGTGGCTTATGACTGATGGGGGCGAGGCCCCTCAGACGAGTAACTACCACCCCAAATCGTTGGGATAATTTTCGTATACGGTGGGTTCCCCGACTCACGAACGCCCAAGGTAAAGAGCATTTGGGTTGTAACGCTTTTAGTCGTGCAGTCCGGTTTTGGGGACACTTGCTCAGAATTTGAGTGTTTTTTGCCCGAAACGGGACTGCATTCCTGAAAGGGTCAAGAGCGATCAAATCGGCATGTCCCGCCTAGAGTAAAAACTAAAGTTTTCCCACTATTGGTAAGTTTTTTTTTTTTTTTAATCCTCCGGCGGATTGGTAAAAAAGCTTAAGCTCACCAACCAATTTCGTGTCGTGTGCTAATTTAGCCCATAGCTCCCGCAAAAGAGCGTTGTGTGGTTAGGAACGCATGTTTGGGGCTTCAGTCACGGGGCGCTCTAAGCTCGGGGTATCCACTGCTGTATTTGCAATACCAGGTATCGATGAGATTGTTCGTAGGGTTATAGTGATGACCCCTTTTGCGGCTTTAGAGAGAAAGCATGCCGATATTAAAAAGTGAATGGCTTGATTATATATAGGACTACAATCAGACGCGAGTCGACAAGGGAAGAAATGGCGGATGTCTTCTCTCTCGCGATAAAGACGAAGGCATGAACCGTGGTGGGGACGGGGGAGACCATAGTAAATAGGACCAAATATTGAAGATATATATATAGGTTTTGTGTTTACCTTAGGTCCTATTTACTGTGGTCCCCCGTAATAGGAGGGAGAGAGAAAAGAAGGGCGAAATTGATAAACGGGAAGAAAAATCACTACTTGTGGAAGCCAGGGTTGGAGCTACCTGTCGTAGATCTCGTAACGCGCACGCGCGGAAGGACACGTCACCGGTCAAGCAATATCAGATCTCGGGTCACGAGCGGCCTCACGTCTTTTGACGGTGTTGACCCGTCCTTGGGAGATAGCTGTCGGGAGATTATTCCGCCGCAAGACTCTGGGGGGACAAAGAGTCTTCTCCACCTAGTCAGACTAGGTCTAGCATCTCCTTGCTAAATGTCAACGAAGAATTCTGCTCGGCTTACGTCGGCCGTAACGACGGCTGCAAGGGACGGTCGCCTCACGACCTCACCACGGCGACTTCTCCGCGACTTGTACACTGCGACGTCTCCGCGACTACATCGGTACGAACGACGAGCACAGAGACAGGATCTACATTCATGACCACCGTGGGACTCGAACCCACGAGCACGAATACATGACCTGAAAGCAGGCGACATACGGTCCTCGCCATGGTAGCAGCAGTTTTGGGTTGGGACCATCCGCGTCCTGGTATGGTTTGTACACAAGTACTTCCTGTCCAGGTTGAAACACGGGGTACGGTTTGAGTTTGCTGTTATTTTCTGCTTGTTTGTCTGCACGCTCGGTTAGATTTCGGCGTGCTTTAAAGACTCCTATCACCTCTCCAAATTTCGCCGCAATGGGTCCGTCCGCCGGACGCGTGCTCCTTGGCATGGCCATCTGGAGCACCCAGGCTGGCGGAGTCGTTCCGTCCAGCATGCACCTACGGAGGCACGCCGCCGTCTCGAGGCGCACCGGGTCGCCGGTGGGGAAGGGGCTCGGACCTGCCAGGATATCCTCCGCCAGACTGGAGGCCTGAGCTGCAGTTTGTTCTGCAGGCTGCTCGTTGTCGGTGGGGCCGGGCTCATCGTCGTCTCTGCGGCTGTTGGAGGCTGCTCCCGCGTCGTCGCCCGCCACCTTGTCGCGGTTCTCAGGGTCCTCCAAGCCCGCCGGCTCGCCCCTCTCGCGCTCTTCGTGGTCGGTGGGCGCCAGAGCTCTGATTTCTACGTACAAAAATATATATACATGTACATACACTTTGAAGTATATTTATTACAGTATGGGCAGCACGAAGAAGCTCGAGCTGCCGAGGTACGTCTGGAGCACACTACTGCAAGGAGCGTTTGATCATGACGCGCGCAGGCAGCCTGGCGATACCTTTTTGCTTCCGCGACGTATGATACTTCCTCGGTCGGTTTTTGATCGCGCGGCAGTGTGTTCACGTTTTTGGTCGTTACACATGAATCCCCCCACAAAAGGGTTGAAAACTTTTTTAGTACAGCAGTGTCCGGAAACAATGTATCTGACTCTCAACTGCAGGTAAATTGTCCCCAATTATCCCCAGAACGGGAATGCAGTCCTGAAAGGCTTTTGGCAAAGGGGACGATGGGGGAAATTGACACACGACACGAAATCTGCAACGTGGGAAGTGTGTTGAGCTTAAGCTTTATTTTTTACCGATCCGCCGGAGGATTAAAAAATAAAACTAAAAAATGAACAAAAATAAGCGCAACGTTTTTCTCAGAGTCAGTTTGGGGTGAGGCGTATTGACTCCTCAAGTGAGGGGGGACCCTTCGAAAAAGACAGGGGCACCCCTACCCTACCCTACCCTACCCTACCCTAACTGCTGGTATCGGCGTGGGCACGCAGCAGTACGAGTACAGGAGCATGCTGCCTGCGCCTGCTAGCGTACGACTCCACTTGCATTGCGGTGTACATAACATACTTCGAAGTCTATATACTGTTATATATATATATCAGACTCCAAATGTTGCATCATCCCCCACCCAGCCAAGCCGTGGCCGGTGCCGTTCTGCTAATAATCCGTCTCTCCCTTAGCTTGTTTTCGTCCCATTTTTTCAGTTGTATCGTATGATACAGTGTCGTTCGTTCGTAAAAGAGGTAAACCAACCAGCCCTCAGCTCTCAATGTGTCTGACTGCAGCCCGAAGTGTAGGGATATCACACGTGACGACGCACGAAGATAAGGTTGAAACGGGAGACCGGTCTTAACGACGCACGAAGAACTGGTTGGTAAATGGGCGACCGGTCTTTCTGGGCGAGTCGAAAGACCTCTCACAGGGGGGGGTGTGCTACGATCGGTCTACAGTAGTGCCGGTCCCTCTTTAGTGCCGGTTGAGTAGTAGTGCAGGTTCCCCGCGTGTAGTTAGTGCCTGTCTGTGGGATCGCTTGGCACAGATTGGATTCACCAATCAGCGTCGTAGTGTGCGGAGTAGTTAGTGCCGGTTGGCGATATATATAGTGCCGGTATGGCTGGAGGGCGCATATATACCGGCACTATATTATAGAGGGACCACTACTGCTGTAGCACTTTTTGACGCAAAAATGTTCCTGCCTGACAAAGGCTTATCGACTCAGGAACTGCCCAATAAGGCGTACCAGGTACGCCTTACGAGGTACCTGGTACCTGGTATGCCTTATCCCAATCAAGCATGCCTCGCGTTTAGCCTTATGAGGCATGCCTTTCCGCCGGAACACCTTTCGTTTGTGTTTCGTGATACCTACACTCCATGAGGTTCATTGTCCATCGCACTTTGCACTTGTCCATTTTTTTTTTTTTCAGTTTTTGTTTTTTGTTTTTGTGATGGTTGTTAAAACAGCTCATGTGAGGAAGGGAGCCTCAGAATGTATCAGGTACCCCGCTGTATGCGGTGGCATGCATCCCCTGACCATACTACGCGTAGAGTCAGTGTGACCACACTAGGTTTAGTGTGCCTAATAGGTGTTTTGGTGTGGCTATACTACAGTGGCTTTAGTCTGACCATACTAGTTGCAGTGTGTCGGGACGGTCGGTCAAAGGCTTAGTCAAACCGCGATGTCCTGCGCGTACCAGCAGCTTTGGATATTGCTTACTTCGCATTTTTAATGTGTCTGCCGCTGTCCCCCCCCCCCCCCCCCCCCCCCCCCACCCGTTGCCGCCGCCGCCTCCGCCACCGCCGCTGCTGGTTTATGTCAACCGCAGGACTTCGAGTTCTTGCGATCTGTAGGCGCAGAGGACTGGGTGCTACCGCAACACGGTGTCGTGTTCGCCCAGCAACGGCCGATCGGTAACGATGGCCCGTCGAGGTGAGGTTTTTGACGCTGGTTCATCCAATCCAATACCGTTTACATTGAATGATTGGCGGCAGCAGATAATACTACTAATGTGGGAACGGCCGGTCGGTAGCGACGGTCCGTCGAGGTGAGGCTTTGAGGTTGACTCTTTGAACTGCAGGAAACGGAGTTATACGGAGCGGTACGGAATGGTACGGTATGGAACGAAACGGAAAACGCAGTGAAGCCAAACAATCGAACCGACCCGAACCACACTAAGCTAGGCGTCAACCCAAACATAGCCCAAGCTAGCCCAACCCAAAACCAAGCTATGCCAAACCAAACCAAAACCAAACCAGCCAAAATAAAAAATAAAAAACACTCCAAACCAAAACCAAGCCAAACCAAACCAGACCAAACTAGACCAAACCAAAACCAAACCAAACCAAAACCAAACTAAACCAGAAACCAGGCCAAAACCAGACAATGACCAAAACCAAACCCAACCAAACCAAACCAAAACCAGACCAGACCAAAAACCAAACCCAACCCAACTCAACCAAACCAAATCAAAATGCAATAAACGAAAACCAAGCACAAAGAACAAAAAACAAACAAAGAAGGCAAACAGCAGGGGCGAGGCAAGAAGGACGGGGGCGGCGTGACGGCGTGAAACCGACCGGTGAAGGAACGGCCCGGTTACAGTATCCCTTCAGTTACGGGGGGGACCATATTAGCAGTGATCAGGACCCCCATCATATATATACACTATACAGACATGTTCCAGTATTTTTACCAAGCATATTTTGTCCTGATTACTTTGTCTCCCAGTAACAGTGCGGCAAAAATTCCGCAACTCTAGCTCCAAGTAAGTTGGTGTATCACCCCTTGAGATGGGTTTCCGAGCCGGTTTTCTCCAAAGTATCCCTTTTGGTGCTGCAGTGTCCAGAAACCTGTATCTCAACTCTAATTCCAAGTAATTTGTGCCCAATTGTCTCCCAAACGAGAGTGCAGTCGTAGTTGGGTCACCAGGGTTACTACACCAGGTATGTATGTACAGCTGGCTGCAACAACTTTGTCGTGCAGGCACGACTAATTTTGTACATGGTAGGGTTATATACTATACCATGGACGCTGCTCCCGGACCCCTGATCCCACCCGGAGCTGATCCCATTTCTGGTACGTACCCTGCTCCCACTTTGTGGCGCCGAAATAAAATCAGCCCTCCGCAGGAGAAGCTTCCGAGCCGATTGTCTCCGTAGTCAAGGAAGTTACAGCACTTTCAATGTGCTTATGGACAGCTGGCTGCAAAAATAAAATGGTTGTGCCGGCACGACTCATATGTATGTATAGGGTATGCCGGCGTCCCCGGTGGCTTGGTAGGTGGTCCGCGTGCCTGTCAAGATCAATTTCGTGGGTTCAAGTCCCACCGAGTGCATGCTCATAGGGACTTTTTCTTGCATACAAAATTGATAAGCGGAAAGCGCGAAAGCGTGAGTTGGCTACATTCGATGAAAATCGACGAGCAGTGGGAATGCTGGACCCTATGCGCGACAAAAAATAAAGGCACGTACCGGGGGGGAGAAGGGACGACACCTGTGACCACGGCTTGTCCAGAAGATCGTCGAGGGTAACACCTCGTACGAGTGGGCTGGGAAGTAACAGTGATGGATAAAAAAAATAAAAAAATAAAAAATAGGGTTGTACGATACCAGGAGAGTTTATGGTATACAGGGCACACTGCTCCCGGACCTCATCCTACCCTGACCTACAGTAATCCCATTTTTTGGTAGTACCCTACTCCCACTTTGTGGCGCAGAAAATAAAATCAGCCCTCCGCAGGAGAAGATTCGCCCATCTTTTCTCTCTCCTTCCTAGGCGTAGCTCAGATGCGGCGCCACAAAGTAGGCCCTTCTCTCTCCTCCCCACAACCGTTGGCGCCTTGCTGTATTTTCTCGGGGAGTCTTTGGCCCTTTCTTCCGTCGTCGACTGGCGCGTAATTGCCACAGCACTACGAACGACGAGGGAGGACGCATGTCGTACTGTAGAGAGGCGGAAATATACATACTTTGGATAGATAGACAGATCATGATCTGTCTGATCTAGTTCCTCGCCTACTGTCGAGAGAGGTTGTGCAGGATCTGCGGAGTAAAGATCCAACCGAGGAAATATGTGCTACTGCTGTAGATTATGCAGATTTTACGGGTCCAACCCGGCAACATGAGCTAGGTCATGTTAGTTCGGGAACAGATCTATCTGCGTTGAAGTATCTAGATCATCGAGTGGCATGATCTGGGGATGATCTGTAGATGATTTGTGTGAACTGTAGATGGTATATCCGAGGTGTGGAACTGATGGATAGACATACTCACGGTAAACGTATACTCGGGCAGACCAACAGACAGACAGATAGATAGGCAAACAGACAATCAGGTGGACAGACAGACTGACTGACTGGCGAAACGGACCAACAACCACGTAGACACAGACATACGGTAACCACACACAGACAAACAGACAGACGAACGGCAGACACCGTTTTTGCAGGCAGGAAAGCATACAGGCAAAGACACGGGGAGCATACAGGCAAGACACACGGAGAGACAAACAGCACGACTGGAAAGTAGTCTTAGCGCACAAGAAAAACTCCACAGGGAAACACGGAAACTTTTTTTTTTTTTTTGTGATCGCCAGTTGGCCCTGAAATGTATCCCCGGGAATTTCTCGCTCTAGTCCGGTATATGGGGGCCCTTTTTTTTGCTCGTACGGGTAGTTGGCATATGGAGATATTGTTGTTGCGGGTAGGCGGTTAACACAAACTTGAGATAGCTGATTTTTCTTCGGCGATTGATGATCTGTCTCTTTATATGTTGATCGCACGTAGCGGAGACAGTCAGAGAAGCTCACATGTGGACCGAAAAAAATCGGCGGGCAGGAAGGCGGGAAGAACGGACGGATCGGCGGGTAAAATTGACAGACGAACAGGTGGGCAAGCCGGCGGCAGATGAGACGAGTATGCGCACATACTGACCAAAGAAGACAGACGTACAGGCGGGGAGGTCGACAGACAGGCATCCTGTCCTGTCCTATATATACCATGTTATCCTATCGTATTTTGTCATCCTCTTACCTGACCCCACTCTACCCTACCCTACTCTACCCTATCCCATCCTATCCTATCATACTATTCACCATCCTCCCACCCTACCCTACCTTACCCTACCCTGCCCTGTCCCATCCTATCGTACTCTTTTCTATCCTCCTACCCTACCACATTCCCTCCTTTCCTCCCCTCCCTTACCCTATTTCCCTGCCTTACCCTGCCCTACCGTACCCTACCTTACCTTACCCTACCCTACCCTACCTTACCTTACCCTACCCTACCCTACCCTACCCTACCCTACCCTACCCTACCCTACCCTACCCTACCTCACGCTCACCCTACCCTACCCACCCTACACTATACACTACACACTACGCTAAACTACACTACACCACTATATGCTACACGATGGCTCGTACACAGAAAGCCACCCGGCCCAGTCCCACTTGCCGTGCTTCTGTCATTCGGGGTGCGTGACCATTGCTGCCCCCTCTTTCGTTACGTGCTATTACGGGGGTCCATAGTTAACGGGACCAAATTTTGTTAGTAAAAATAGATAATTATATAGGTTTTTATATATACCATAGGTCCTATTAACTATGTACCCCCGTAATACCTGTAGTGTAGCTGACCTTACATTGTACGGTGTACGAGCATTGCAAGAGGTGGTATGTGTATTGGTATCTGCATGACCAGCATGAGCATGACTTTTCAGTTTTTTTCTACCTTTTTTCTTTTCTTAAAACTTTCGACTTCCTTCGTTTTGCATGTTTATTTTATCCTGTATTTTTTTTCTCGCGTTTTTGTTCGTCGTACTTTCTGGCGTTTCTTCTTCTTTCCTCTGGTCTTGTGTTTTTTCCCTTTTTTTCTTCTGTCTTGTCTTTTTTAGTTTGTCCTTTCGTTTTCGCTTTTTGGCTTTGAATTTATTTTCTGCGGAATAGTTTCTTTCTCGCGTCTGTTTTCCCTTTTGTTTTGTTTTAGTGTTTCTGGTATGGTCGATATCTTCTTCGATTTTTTCTTGTCTTCTCGTGTCTTTAAAACAAACAAAAAAATTGTCTCGTTTTTCTTTTTCGACTGTTTTTTTAGCCCTATTTTCCTTTGTTTGCCTGCTATACATCACCTAGTACCTGTTTTTTTGTTTTCTCGTCATTGCTACGTACGAGCTCTCATTTTGTTTTGGCACGTTTTTTTGTGTGTTTTTTCGTTGGCGCCTGAACCGACCCAAGATGGACGGCCCTTTCTTGCGCAGCTGAGGTGGATAGCTCCAAACCGCTGCTCGTCTGCGGGGTACGAGAGTGGAGGAAGATAAAGGTGACCGGTGATTCGTGATGCGTAAAAGTGGGTTGTGCTTCGTGACTCGTGATTTGGACCTTTTATAACCCTCGGGCTTTTTCAGGAGGGAAAAAAGTACTATCACGGGGAACCGTGATGAATAGGACCAACTATTGTTAGTAAAATAGGAAAATATATGGGTTTTTGTGTGTATCGTACTGTAGGTCCTATTTACTACGGTCCCCCGCAATATAAAAAGTGAGGATTCCAGCAACAGCTGCTGCGTGATAGGGCAATGCTTGTGATACAACTGGCAGCGCTGTGATTCGGCGCGACTTTACCCCTTCTATTACGAGGGTCCATAGATAATAGGACCTATGGTGTACATAAAAACCTATATATTTACCTATTTTTACTAACAGTATTTGGTCCTATTTACTATGCCCCCCCGTGATAGTAGAACTAACTGCAGTCCCGTTCTGGGGCCAAAGCACTCATATTATATGTATTAATAATTTGTCCTCAAGAACGGGACTGCGGTCCTCGAAGGAGACCATAGTTAACAGGACCAAGTATTGTTAGTAAAAATAGGTAAATATATAGGTTTTTATGTACACCATAGGTCCTATTAACTATGGACCCCCGTAATAGTCGGACTAGTAGTTAGTCGTGAAGCGGAGGTGCCGGTTTTCCGACTTGTTGGGTTTCCTTGATTGTACGGAGGCGTTTTTATTGCAGGATGGCACAGCTTTTCAACGAGAATCGCTGCGGGCTTGCGGATGCCCTTCATGCCCTGTGACACTGCAGCTCTCGCGCGCGAGGGAGATCCGCTCGCATATACACACACACACACGTGGCGGGGCAGCCCAATCTCTCTCGACGGTCCCGACGGCGTAACGCGTTGTCTTTCGTACATAAATGCCCTGATACTGTTAGCTATGCGCGCTTTTGTGCGTATCGACCACAAGAAAAGACGACGTCGACCAGCAAAAAACAAGTCATCCCCGTCAAAAGCCGACCCCCGTCAAAAGCCGACGCCTCCAGCCACCGTAGAATGAGTTGATATCGGTGTATAAAATTCTGCAAATGTGCAAGCGCATTGTACTGGAGATTGCGCACGAATCTTCATCTGAAACTTCAGGTACGGTACGTCTCCAGACCCAAACTCTCCACGTGGTGCTCAGCTCTTTTCCGTACATAAATGCTTTGATACGAATTACAGCAGTAGATGGTTTACGAGTTTGCCGTCGTCATCGACGCGCGCGTTTCGCTCAGGGTTGGGAGACACGTTACCCCCCCCAGCTGGGCCCCCCCGAGATGGCGACCTAAACGATGGTTGGTAACGTTTGGTGCTATCGACCGTCTGCGAGCAGCATGCGCCCAGCAGTACAAGAATTTGACCCCGCGGGCGTGCAGTGCGAACCGTCGCATTGTAGTGTAACTGGGACACCAAATTCTGTCATCCCCCCCCAATCACCAACCACGCCAGTGGCCGTTTCTGTGACCCGACACATTTTGCCGTCATTTTTTTTTCCCGCTCATGTCCCAAGAGGGATTCACGACCCGGTGGTCTAGTGGTGAGCTTCGAATACTATTACGGGGGATAATATTTTACGGGGGGTTCATAGTAAATAGGACCAAATATTGTTAGTAACAATTGGGAAATATATAGGTTTTTGTGTCCGACGGAGGTCCTATTTACTGTGTTCCCCCCGTATTAGTAAATAGGACCAAATAATGTTGGTAAAAACATAGGGAAATATGTAGGTTTTTATGTGTACCGTAGGTCCTGTTTACTATGGTCCCCCGTAATAGCGTTGGTGACAGGGTTCGATTATCCGTATGTGGAGTTTTTTTTTTGTCGGATGACACCGACAACTGTCGAGAGCGCCTATTTCGGCGTGGGTAGGCACAATTCGACGCGAGTGGACGAGGGAAGAAAGTGTTGAACCATTCTCGCGATGAAAATACTAGGCGCGTACTACAGTGGGGACGGGGAAGGAAATCGTTTTGTTACGGGGGGCCATCGTAAATAGGACCAAATAGTGTTGGTAAAAGTAGGGAAATATATAGGTTTTTGTGTGTGCCGTAGATCCTATTTACTATGGTTCCCCGTAATGTGTGGCCCAGAATCTTAGCCACGGCTGGGAGGGAGCAGGAGTAAGAATGACGAAGATAAAAAACGGAATGGAAAAAAAATAAAGCAATTTTTTGGGAATAATTTAAGCACCGCCGCCGTTTTAACTGTTGGACGACTGTTAGGGGTGGCACTGGAGGCCTGATTTGACCCAAAAAAGCGGCAGGCTATTCGAGCCGACCAGCCAAAAAATATTAAAAATTCTGAAAAAATAAAACTACCGCCATACCCCTAACTACTTGGTTTTAGTGCGGATGCGTAGTGAACTTGTATCTGATATTTCTCTGAGGTGGAGATGGAGCCGGTCTTGACTTCATCCAGACACCCCACACAGGGCACATACCGTTCGGATCGCATGCTTTTTTTAGCACAGGAGTACAAATTGACGTCTTTATAGACTGAAAAGTGCGGAGAAACACGCTTTTTTTTCATTTTTTTTCCTGCCTCTTGCTCTCTGTCGTGCTTTGAGTAGTGTGTAAGACATATTCATACTCTGCATTGGGATGTTTGGCATACAGCAAAACAAACCCCGGCGGAATCGACGTAGAATCCGTAGAGAACGATCTGGCGAAAAATCGCCCCTTTTCAGTCACTTTTTCGGGACCTGTACCATGACATTCAATTTCTTGATGGGGAATTATTCGAAAACACCAGAACGAACCTCGGCCAAGGGCAAAAGGAAAAAAATTGTCCAAGCGAATCGGGAGGCATATCTGCAGCGTACGGGTCGCGTCGGCGATCGTGCGCCGAGCGAATGCTGTTGTCCGCCGTGGCATCGCGGGGGCGGAGGACAGCCGCGACCGCGCTCGATGGCTGTGGATGGGAATATCTTGCACCGCTGCTGCAGCAGCAGCAGCAGCAGCAGCTGGGCCAGTACCGCCAGCAGCCGCATCAGGATAAACAGATCCACCTTCAACCAGGCCCGGTAGGGGCTGCACTTGCGGGTTGTCAGCCATCGAAGCGGAGGGCCCACCGGTAATTCCCCCTCACGCTCACGCGCCGGTTTGTGCGCTGCTGCTCAAGCACTCGTCGTTGTGTTTTTTGTTGTGTACTGCTCCGCCCTTTTGGAGCGACACGCTGCAACTCCTCTCGTACCATACGTGACATACCCTCTGGTACCTGGTACGTGGTATATCATACCACCTGAAGAGTTTTTTTGTGACGTGTCCGTTCTTTCCCACGCGCTGATTGATTAATTTCTTAAAGATTCATTTTTACCAGATAACGATCGCTGACATTTTTTGTGACTTTTTTACGTCTAAAAATATTTCAGCCCCACCCCTAGCAGTAGTCCTAGGCGATCCGATCAGGGGGCTGGTCACGTTCATCCCCGGGTTTGCTTTCCCAGCAGGGGACATTTCTCGCCAGAGGCTTTTTTGACACGCCATGAGTCACGAGTCTTGCTGACTCAACAGCTTCAAAAGCCGACGTCCTTCGTCCCGGTACTGTAGGGATTCAAGGGTCTATGGTCATACGACGATAGCAATGCATGATATCGAGTACACCCTCTCCCCCCACCTTGTAGACCATACACTTCGTATACCAACACAATGAGGTAAAATAGTACAAGGTAGGAAAGACGCGGGGCTAACAAACGCGCCAGGTACTATTTTTTTTTCTAGAGCGTACAGAAGGCCGATGATGTCACAGCAGCAGAGCGGAATGGGTTATGGGAAACGTTGCGGGAAATTTGGGATCAGAGGAAAAATGTGGAAAACGATTAAAATTAGGACGGTATGTGCTACCGGAGTGTCATGTTGGACGGAGAAAATTCGAATCATATCGATATTCTACAAGGAATTGCACAGGAATGTGCGCCATCTCCTTATCTGTGCAAGGTACCAAGCTGCCCGAAAACATAAGATACATGTCAAGGCTAGCGCTGAAAACGAAGGTGGAAGAGGAACATTTGGAGACACGCCGGGGGTTATGGGAAGAGATAGGGGATGAAAACATGACTACACGGCCCGATAGACTACGCCGCGAACGCGCTCCAACCGCAATTTCGTGTAGGTGACCTGGACCTGCCAGAACGAAGAAAGAGGTATACCAGTAGCCGGGAGGAGGAGGAAGAAGGTGCACATATATGCCCTGTGGCGAAAACAGTAGGAGAGTAGAACTCCTATGGCGGCAGAATGTGAAATGCACAAGGAGGAAACGAGTGTGTTGGAGGATATGAGAAAAATAGACGAATAGGATGTGGAGAACTTTAGGACACTCGACATTTAGCGAGAAAACGATCACTACGAATCTGAAGAGAGTAGACGGCGGGCCACAAAAGGAGAAACACAAAACAAGAAGGGGATAAGGTCAGCAGAAGGCTTTCACGTGATACATGAACGAAACATACTGAGCGCCCAAATGTTGGAGGTATCTCTATTAGGAAGAGGAACTGTGCTCCATCTCGAAAGAGATGCGTAATTAATTGTCAAATGGCTAATGACGAATGCAAGCAGCAAATGAGTACCCCCCCCCCCCCCCCCCCCCCCCCCCCCCCCCCTTCCCCCCCCCCCCCCCCCCCCCCCCCCCCCCCCCCCCCCCCCCCCCCCCCCCCCCCCCCCCCCCTCCTCTGCCCTCCCGCCCTCCCGTCCCGTAATGCTACTGGTGGTTATATTGCGTGTACGCTCTTGCGTGCAAGTAGTGCATAGAGGCGAAAGAGGAGAAAGCCGAGGTTTGCCACAAGAGGAAGCTGGAGGAAGCGAGGGCGTTCACGCCGGACCGAGACCACGGGAACGTAGGTTGGCGTTTTTGTTCGGCGGATGCGTTTGGGCGGGTGTTTCGTCGGATATGTACGTTGGAGCTACCTATCCGAGTATGTACCCGGGTACTCGATAATGTACCCGGTTATCTACCGAACGTGTACCCGGGTACTCGATTATCTACCCGAGTATGTACGTGGTACTCGAGGATGTACTCGGGTACCTACCCGATGTACCCGGGTACTCGATTATGTATCTCGGGTACCTACCCGAGTATGTACGCGGGTACTCGATTATAATACCCGGGTACCTACCCGAATGTATCCGGACACCTACCCGAGTTTGTCTATAACCATATTTGATACCCGGATACCCCAGAGTACTTACCCTACAAACCGTATATCGGCATAACAACAGCGGGAGAAGAAGCTAGACCCCATGGACACTCCCTCCGAGTGACCCATCCCAAATCCGTAGATGTGCTGATCGGCGGGGGAGGGGGGTGTACTCATTATCATGCATGGCCGTAGTCGTATGACCATAGACCCTCGCATCCCTACAATGCCGGGACGGAGCACGTCGGGTTTTCACCGACCAAGCAGACATTGCTTGCACCAAGCGCGAAGCGGGGGGGGAGGGGGGGGGGGGCGTACTCATTTATTGCTTACCTCAGTAATTTGGCCATTGACCGCGCATCCTTTTCGAGACGGAGCGAATCAAACTCGTTCTCTGCGCAGGGGTCTCTACTTGCCGGCTAGGAGGCAGCTCGATACCATCCCATGGTTGTGCTCCATCCCACACACACGTGACCTTCATGGCCCCGTTCTTCGCTTGCGCTCACCACAACCCGCAACTCTATGGAACTGGTCTGACCTGCGGCCATGTTGGCCCCCGCGTGCTGGTTCTAGCACTGCTGTGATATACTAGCTTGTTGTCTCGTCTCCGTTGCCCGACAGGACAGGTGTTGAGGACGTGAGGTGGGTCTCAGAGTATTTAGACTGCTCTTGGCCAGGGAAAAGCTTGTGTGACCATTCCGTCTGAGGCTTGACTTCATGGAGGCGTGTTTTCCGTGGGTTTTTCTCATCATCGGCCCCTATTTGTAGGTTGACTGACTGATCGGCATGGATCTTTTCTTTGCTCCGCATATCAGCCTCCCTGGCAGTCCTTTTCAAGGCAACACCCTCGTTAGGCTTCGATCCAGTGACTATCGGGGCTCTCGACGCCTATCTTAGCAATGCCCTGTTGCACCACACCGCTGTGATATCCCCCCCAGCTTGGTGGCGATAAGGCCAGCGACGCGGCAAGACGGGCGGTGCGTACACTTAAGATTTGTACTGGGAAAACCTTGGTCGGTAAATACTGCATCAGATACCAACCAGGGTCTTATGTACTTCGCTTTCTAGCAGCACCTGACTCTGCTCCTTCTGTGTCGTTTGTATAAAGGCTACACCTGTCGCGGCAACTGCGCGTTATTCTTTTGACTTGTTCAACTCGTCTGCCCCAGCCTGTGTCCTTTACACCCTTTTTCATTGCCGAGACCGTCAACTCTATTTCCAGTCATTGTCCGGGAACCTAACGCGCCAGTTGGGCGAGCAAAAGTCGTAAACCTGTCCTACCCGGTCTATCCGTTTTATCGCCTACCGCGTGGGATCTGGTCGCGGTCGTTCCTATCGACAATAAGGTTGGGGCTTCTCTTCTACTCAGGAGCGTACGTTTCTTCGGGCGGGTTGCCGTCTGAGTTCGCTCCGCGTCGGGGGAGGCGTAAGCTCCACTGGGCGTGGGAGGTGTCTAGCTGCAAAGGGGTAAAACTGTCTGGAGATTCCGCCTCCGTGACCCAGTCCGAGGAGACTCCGTCAAGGTACCTTCCCCGATATTCCGAACGGGCTGTCCCTGTTTTACTCACCACTTCCTCGCGATCTATTAGCGTATACATCGGGGCCGCTGCTACCGAGTCTCCCTTAAGCCCCGGGTCCGCACCCCATGCTATTTGTGCGAATTCGTCCCCTATTGCGTGCCTCAGGTCTGATGAGCCGCTATGGAAGGATTAGAGGGATGCTACACACGCCGTGCGGGTTCGTCTGTTCCTTCCCTTCATCTCTATGACAGTGCTCAGGCCCTTCAACACGACCTTAGTCACAGTCCACGGACCTGTCCACTTTTCGTGCACTAACTTCGGTCCCATCCCGTTTGTCTAAAGAGCGCGCTGTCGCTCTTAAGTGCCAGGACAAAGTCTCCTTCCGATGCGTTTTCACTTGGGGACGACCGTGATATCCTGGCATTACGACGCTGACGGGATGCTTCCTTGCCTTCATGGACCTTCCTCAGTGCTTCCGCTACTTCTCGCATGTTATGCCTGCGGTTCTCTGTGTCATCCATCTGTGGGATCAGCACATCGAGGGTTGTGCGAGGGCTACGACCGAACAGAAGCTGGAAGGGAGTCATGGCGGAGGGTAGAGCCGGGTCTGGCGTAGTGCGTTTGACCCAACACGCGGCGGCAACGTACTCGTCCCATCTCGTTGGCCAGGCCTTACAAAGTTCAGATAGCTCGTCTTGCATCCAGGCGCCTGCTCGTTCCACGCTTCCCTGCCCCCTGGGATGGTCTGCTGATCCGATCTTTATCGGGACAATTCACCATCGACTTTGGTGTCCCACTACTGCCGCTGTTGATTCCCCCCCACCGTCAGCCCGAATGAATGAGGGCACCCCAAAATGCCAGGCAAAGGTCTAAGAGCAAGCGAGCTACTTCATGTGCTGCCTTTGACGGTAATGGGTAAGCAAAGGAAGGGGGATCTATTAATAGAAGCTCTATCTACCACGAGTAGCAGGTACTCGTTTCCTGCGTCTGACGTGTTGGGGGGATTTCTGCAGGTCTACTTCTAGCACTCCCCGTGCGCTCTGGGAATCTGGCGGGAAGCTTCGCTACCTGTTGGCTACGTGACCTCTTCCTGCGCCTACACCCACACGATAGCACGTACTCTCGTGTGTCTCTACACATGCCTGGCCAGTGAAACCGGTCCCTCAACAGCGAGAGGGTTCTTGTGATCCCGGGGTGGACGTATTGGCGGTGTACTAAAGCAAGCACGTCCGATACGCGGAGCATTGGTTATCTATTAGGTATCTGTTGATATATGTTAAACCTTTCTGCTCGGAGACTTCTCCTCTACTACATAATGCTCGCCTGACTTTGCCTAAGAATGGGTCTGTTGTCTCGATCCCAACCAAGTGAGGCACGTCTTGTAGCGCCTGGAGGGCACGCTCGATCACCGTCGTCGCCAGTGGTTCCCCTCGGCGTGCCCCCCCCCCCCCCCCCCCCCCCCCGCCGCCCCCGCTGAAAGACTGCGCTCGACAGGGTCAGGTGTTCCAAGGTTTCAAGGTTTCCCTTCGCCGGCGGTGGCGGGCTCTTCGAAACCTGCGAGGAGCTGGACACTTTCGCCTGGACGGCCGTCTCGTCTCCTGTCAGTGTTGGAAGTTATTGCGAGACGACCGTCCAGGCGTCAGAGCCCGGCTCCTCTCAGGTTTCGAAGAGCCCGCCACCGCCGGCGAAGGGAAACCTTGAAACCTTGGAACACCTGACCCTGTCGAGCGCAGTCTTTCAGCGGGGGGGGGGGGGGGGGGGGGGGGGGGGGTGGGTGGGCACGCCGAGGGGAACCACTGGCGACGACGGTGATCGAGCGTGCCCTCCAGGCGCTACAAGACGTGCCTCACTTGGTTGGGATCGAGACAACAGACCCATTCTTAGGCAAAGTCAGGCGAGCATTATGTAGTAGAGGAGAAGTCTCCGAGCAGAGAGGTTTTGACAGATACAGATATCAACAGACACCTAGTAGATGACCAATGCTCCGCTTATCGGACGTGCTTGCTTTAGTACACCGCCAACACGTCCACCCCGGGATCACAAGAACCCTCTCGTTGTTGAGGGACCGGTTTCACTGGCCAGGCATGTGTAGAGACACACGAGAGTACGTGCTATCGTGTGGGTGTAGGCGCAGGAAGAGGTCACGTAGCCAACCGGTAGCGACGCTTCCCGCCAGATTCCCAGAGCGCACGGGGAGTGCTAGAAGTAGACCTGCAGAAATCCCCCCAACACGTCAGACGCAGGAAACGAGTACCTGCTACTCGTGGTAGATAGAGCTTCTATTAATAGATCCCCCTTCCTTTGCTTACCCATTACCGTCAAAGGCAGCACATGAAGTAGCTCGCTTGCTCTTAGACCTTTGCCTGGCATTTCGGGGTGCCCTCATTTATTCGCAACGCGTAGCTGAGCCCCGGCGTTGTCCAGGTAAGCGCCACTTCGAGCGTTGAGTCCACTGCCGTTGACAGGGTACGTGGTAGACACACGAATTTTGACGAAGTGCCGCACGGTACGCGTGATCTCTCATTTTTTTGCGGTTAACTTACGTTCAAAGCCACAGTGAAAATAAAATACAATAAAACCATACTATAGATCAAACCATACCGCAAGGTCGACGTCTTGAGTACGCAAGGAGCCGTTCCTGTTGCCACGGGCCACTACTTCTTGCGCTGAGCCCGGCTCGCTGCCGTCGACTGCGTGATAGACAGATACATAAATATGCACCAAATCGAACATATGATATGGGTCAAGAGCCGTGGCCAGGTGACAGTAACCCAACCAATCGCGATGAACATAAGATTACCCCGTAGACAACACCGCAGCGCGGGATGGAAGGAAGTGAGACGCAACGCGAACGTGTCAGCGGCAGTGGGCTTGACGCTAGAAGTGGCGCTTGCCTAGACAGGGCAAGGGCTCAGCTACGCGTTGCGTACTCAAGACATCGATCTTGCGGCATGGTGTGATCTCTAGGGTAGCTTATTTTATTTTGTTTTTTAGTGTGACGTTGAATTGCTTTACCGCAAAATTGAGAGGCCATGCGTACCGTACAACACTACTCCATGTGGCGACGGACTCGGCAGAATTCATGTGTCTACCACGTAACCCGTCCGCGGCAGTGGGCTGAACGCTAGAAGTGGCGCTTACCCTTGACAAAGCAAGGGCGCAGCTACGGGAGCACCGTTCCTACTCCTAATAGAGACACCTCCAACAGTTGGGCGTTCATCACGTTGTTTCCATTTATACTACATAGAAACTTTTTGCTAATCTTATCCCCTTCATGTTTCGCCGCCTTTGGCCACCATGTATTCCCTAGGATAGCGATTGCTTTCTCGGCGCGCGGGGGGGCGGGGGGGGGGGGCGAGGGGCGTTTCACGAGTGGGGATGGGTACGACGGTAGCGGAAGAAAAATATTGCAGTGATGATGATGTTGATGTTGATAACCGATTACGATGATGTTCTCACACGGGGGACCATAGTAAATAGGACCATATATTGTTAGTAAGAATAGGTAAATATATAGGTTTTTATGTTTACCATAGGTCCTATTAACTATGGACCCCCGTAATAGTTTGCCTCCCTGATCTCTAGGGCCGCGAGTCACAAAAACGGGGGCTACGTACGAAATAAAAGCCTCCCGGTGGGAGGAGAAACAAGCACAGCAGTGCAGGTGTCGGGGAGAGGGAGAGGGGGTAGGTGCGGTTGTTGGTTGTGTCTGGCGTAGGTCTGCGTTAACTTCTGTTAGGCGTACAGTCCCGTTTTGGGGATAAACCACTCCAGTTTTAACTATTGCGGGGGGGCATATTAAATAGGACTAAATAGTGTGAGTAAAAATAGGGAAACATAGAGGTTTTTGTGTGTACCGTAGGTCCTATTTACTATGGTCCCCCGTAATAGCTTGCCCCCAAACGGGACTGCACTCCTGAGAGGGTCAACCCTTTTATCACTACGAAACCCATCCCACACTGAGTCCAAGTGACGTGTCCCCATGATGTGAGTGCAGTTGTCAAGAGGTGTTACATTGTACAGGGGTGTCGATGCTGGAAAGGGCACGCTTCTGCTTGGTATTACGGAAGACCATAGTAAATAGGACCAAATATTGTTAGTAAAAATAGGTTAATATATAACTTTTTATGTATACCATAGGTCCTATTAACTATGGTCCCCCGTAATAGTTGTACTTGATACATCATACACTTATAAAAGTTGAGGGGAAAAAAAAAAACGCCCCAGGTTGCGGGATTGGAAGTGATGAAAGTTGAAAAAAAAGACACCTAAGGCAGGTGTGAGATCGAAAATGATGATATTAAAAAACACACAAAAGGACACGTGAGGTGTGATTGAAAATGATATGATAATATTACGGGAGACTATAGTACACAGGACCTACGGTACACACAAAAAACCTATATATTTACCTACTTTTACTAACAATATTTGGTCCTATTTCCTATGGTCCCCCGTCATAGTTGAAAAAACAGTCACGTGAGGTGTGAGATCGAAAATTAGAATAGTTGAAAAAAAAGACACCTGAGGTGTGAGGTCGAAAGTGACAAAGGTTAAAGAAGACACCTGAGGTCTGAAATCGATAATAAAAGTTGAACAAAAGACACGTGAGGCGTGAGATCGAAAATTATGATAGTTTGGAAAAAAAGATACGTGAGGTATGTGACATCGAAAATGATAAAAATGATAAAAGACCCGAGGCGGAAATGATGATAGTTTGAAAAAAAAAGACACGTGAGGTGTGAGATGAGATAAAAAAATATATATTTTTTTATAAAAAGACACCTGAGGTGTGAGATCGAAAATTGCAAAGGTTAAAAAAAGACACACTGAGGTATGAAATCGAAAATAATAAAATTTGAAATAAGACACCTCGGGTGTGGGATCGAAAATGCCAAAAGCTGAAAAAGACACCTCAGGCGTGAGAGATGGAAAACGACCAAAGTTTACAAACACACCTCATATGTGAAATCGAAAATTGAAGTCTGGTCGGTACTCGATTTTTCAAGCTGCGTGAGATATTCCAGTTGTGTGTGACCTCGTGAAGGATGCAGGTCGATGCCTCCCGTGGGGTGATGGACGGCACCAGGATCAACAGGACCGAGTTATTATTGTTGCTTATCTCCTCGGAAGCTCGATGAGAGGGGGGAGAACCGAGTGGAGACTTGCGGTCTTGACCCTTTCAGAGCTGCCTTCCCGTTTTGGTGACAGATTGCTCGGAAGTAGAGTCAAAATAGAAGGTGTCTGTCTGAACAGCAGTGCGGTACTTGAATAGGTTAGACTCAATTAGACGCGAGTCGACGGCGGGGAGGAAAGGGCTGAATGAAGTCTTCTCTCTCGCGATAGAAGCTGTAAGGCACGAACCGTACGTAGCGGGGAGGAGGGCGGAGAGCCTGCCATGTGACCCCGGATCTGAGGCACGGCCGTGAATAGGAGGGGGAAGAGAAAAAAAAAATAGCGATGGTAATAAATGGGAAGTTGCAACAACAACAACAACAACGAAAACAACAAAAAAAAACAACAACAACAACAACAACAACAACAACAACAACAACAACAACATCAACAACAACATGTAGCAAGTACCTACAAAACAAAGCGCATCTGACCCTACCTACGCGAAACGCCTACTGTTACAAATATTCCTGATTCCCGGAGAACGTTCTCTGCCTTCAGGAAGCTTGTTCCCCCATCGTTAGCTACGCACGTACACGGGCACTCCTCGCACCTGTCTGTCTGCGCGTCTCTGTGTGCTTGTCTCAAGCGATTTCGTCTGCATTGTCCTGTCTGTCTGCGTACCTTTATGCCTGTAGGTCTGCGCTCCTGTGTATTTCTGCAAGTCTGCGATTTACGTGAATTGCTGTTTCGTAATCTGCGTACCTCTATGCCTGTAGGTCTGCGCTCCTGGTGTATTTCTGTAAGTCTGCGATCTCCGTGAATTGCTGTTTCGTAATTTCGGTACTTTCTGTGTATAGTTCTGCCATTTCTGTGTGGTTGTGTCGGTTTTTTTTTTTTTTGGTTTTGCAATCATGTAATTCTTGAACGCCGTGGCGTGCTTCTGTTTGTTTGGGTATGGGTAGCGACGATCGTGCAGGGTCGTCAAGAAAATAATTACCAGGTAATTGGGCACCTGCTAATGTGGTATATAAATATTTCGGCAATTAGGTAAATCAGTACTGTAGTCTCTACAGCACTATTCTTGTTTGACTAAAACTATATATATTATTGTGTGGTGTAAGTCTTTACGGTGTACGAGGTACCTGGTATGCCTGTGTGCCTAGCTGGATGCCTTTGTGTACTGTATGTTTTGTGTGTCTGTCAGTCTGTCTATCTGTCTGTCTCTTGTGTCTTTGTGCGTCTGTGGGCCTGTATGTGTCTGTGTGTCTGTGTCTCGGCGCGAAAACCCGCTCGGCATGTCCTGCGTGCTGTGTGCTAGTCTGACGAGCTTTTTGTTTGTTTGTGTGTGTGTTACTGTTCTCAGGTCATGTCGGCAGCGGGTGCCTGCGGCAAGGTGGTGCGGGCAGTTCTAGGCACGTCCGTGGTTGTAGGTGTGCCGGAATGCGCGCCTAACGGGGCCACTAATGGTAAGAGGTGGGCCGCTAGGGGAGGGGAGGGGGTTTGGGTTGGGGAGGGAGGACGGGTGTGCTCATTATCATGCATGGCCGTGGTCATATGGGTAGGGCGGGGGGGAGTGTACTCATTATCGTGCATGGCCGTAGTCATATGACCATAGACACTCGCATCTCTACAATGCCGGGACGGAGCACGTCGGGTTTTCACCGACCAGGCAGACATTGCTTGCACCAAGCGCGAAGCACCGTGAGGTGTTGGGCGAGTCGCACGAAGGGTGAGCTACATCCTACTAAGAACCGCTTTAGAGGCGGATTTTCATTCGTATGGATGGCAGCATCAGTGAATTAAGTTATTTTCTGGTGTATGGTCACTTCCAGAGACAGCAATGGGTTTACTATGCAGCTGCCTCATGGGTGCCTCACCATATACACACTACGTGATACGATCATCCCCCTTGTGCGGAATAAAGTTCTCCCCGCAAAAAAAATTATTTAACTCGACCGCCAGCCGTGGTAACCGCCGAAAAAAAAACAAAAAACAAAAAAAAAACGGTACCCTGGCTGTCTAGCTCACGCAGTGAGAGGCGTGTTTTACAGCGTCGTCGGCAACCGACGCCAACCCAACCTATATATACCAGGTATGTAATATAGGGGGGGGTGAAATAAGGGGAACGAGGTGTAGTGCGAATTCAGCGCAATCAAAGCAATGTACAGGGGGGGAAGGCGAGGAGGCGTTTTCGTAGCACACAATCAGGGCTAGAGGGGGAGAAAGGGGGGGGGGGGGGGAGGGGCGTACTCACTTGTTGCGTGACTTAAGTCATTTGACCATTGACCACGCATCCCTTTCGAGACGGAGCACCGTTCCTACTCCTAGTAGAGATGCCTCCAACTTTTCGGCGCTCATTACGTTTCCCCCATATATTACCTACCGGGTACCTGGTAGCAGCGTTTTTCTTGTACTATCCCTTGTCGAAATTGGGGGAGGTGGGGGGGGCGGGGGATTACTCAGGCGAGGGGAGGAGGCGATGCGGAGGAGACGCTTTCGTGACCCAGAACCGTGTCGGCCTCCACTTGTGATGCTCGCTGAGAGGGAGACCATTGCGTCGTGGTGGAGTTGGTGGAGCTATGTTGTTATTTGTAACGTGGTTGGGTTGGCGATGTATTCGGTATGGCGACTGACGTGTGTACCAGCGCATAGCTGATGTGTACGTCGAGACTCGATTGCCGGTGACCGGTCAATGCACAGTCAAAATGTTCGAGGGCAAAAACGTATATCGATGTCTCTTGGGGTACGCACTCGTGACCTTTGTTGTTACTTCAATCGTAACAAAATAGTGTTGGTACTGATCCCGGAGGGATACTGAAGATGTCTTCTCTTCGTATGATTTACCAGTATCCGCGTACTATACGCAAGGACTACGGTAGATCCACAACACTACGACTTATTCTGTGTACAAGTGCGCTGCGGTAGATGGTGTAAAAAGACAGCTGCTGCTGTGTACTGCTGCTGTATTTAAACAAACTATAACCCACAGAGTGGTGAACTGTCTGTTGCACCTGGAAATGCGTAAATGTAAGTACCAGATGACAAAAAGTGATGGCTACTGACGAGTATCATCTTCTTATGCCTCCTCCCGTTGAGCGTACATACACTCTCTTACTCTGCGTTACGTGCGAAAACGTCTTAAACAGAAACACGTGCAACATCGAGTGGTGATGTTGCTGTCGGGAACAAACACTTGTACGTAATTCGCCTGCATGAGTTCCGAGGATAATCAGTTGTACATGATGTGCCTACCGCGTGAGATTCAAGGAGTGAATTGAACACGTACAGGACAACAAAACAACCGGACATAGTATCGTCCTGTTGTTGTACTGTTGTAGCACCTGCTTGTATGAGATGGGTGTGCACCTAAATTATGGTTGCTACTGGAGTACCTGGTGGCCCTGTGTTGTGCAGCAGCGTCTAGATGATACTGGCTGCTGCTGTAATTGGTGTCATCCCTAATACGATTCCCAATTCTTTTCTCGAGCGGTGTTGATGTTGTTCTGTACCGTGACCCTTCGCCTTGCTTCAGGGGTACCGAACAAAACATCCCCTTCTGTTCCTTGTAAACCCCATCCCCCTGGCCTTGCACACACACCCATCCCCACCCCCGTCCCCCATCTCTCGAAACAAATTTCCCGCCCTCCTTTGCTCGGCTGTCGCCCCCTCCATTGTAGGGATGCGAGGGTCTATGCGTCTATGGTCATTCGACTACGGCCATGCATGACATAAGTACACCCCCCTGCCCCTCCGCACCGCCTCCCTCTCCCACCCCCCCCCCCCCCACCCCCCCCCTCCCACATCCCCCACACGGCTCCCCCATCCCCCGCGCCCCCCCCCCCCCCCCCCCCCCACTCCCATCGCCCTCCACTCCCCCTCCCTTCACCCCCCCCCCCCCCCCCAACTTCTCCTCGTCTCGCTACCCCTCCCGGCCTCCAAACCTCCCACCAACCCCAACCTCCTTCCAACCCCTCCCCGCCCCCCGCCCTCGCCCCTCCCCGCCCACGCGTGCTTGATGGAAGCAGGCTTACACCCCCTTGGAACCGGGTGCTCGAACCGCCTGACGCCGCTTAGGGGTGGCGGGGGAGGGGGAGGGGGAGGGGGGGGCGGCGCTTTGATGGCCGATAATAGCAGCAGTGGCGTGTCTCCTCCTCCTCCTCCCAATTCGCAGGTGCCTCCGGGCGGCGAGTCGGTGACCGGAATTCCCGGTGTGCAGCAGTTGGCCTTAGGCGTCAGGAACGGCGGAGTTCCACTAGAAGGAGGCTTGCAGATGTCTTCATCGTCGACCTCGCTGCCCCCGCAGGGTGGGGGTATGCTACCCCCACAGGGTGGGGGTGTAAACAGGGAGTTGGTGGAGGTTGGGGCGGGGGCAGGGGTGGGGGTGGCGGGGGGAAGCGCTTATCTAGGAAGCGGAAGCGTGATGGGCGGAGGCGGTGGGGGAGGGGGAGGGGTGGGAGGCGGGTATCTGGGGAGCGCAAGCGTGATGGACGGTGGTGGTGCGGGAGGGGAAGGCTGTGGCGTGGGTGTTATCCACGGAGGAGGGGCGGCCACCCTGGCGGGGTTAGGGGATGGCATGTCCGGCGGGCTCCTCGAGCAGAGAAAGAAGTCGGCGATTTCTCGGAAGCGCATGCACAAGGTGCGCGGGGCTGGGGGGGGGCTGGTGGACAGTGGTGGCGGCTAGGCCTGTATAGACCTTGGCCCAGAAAAATGGTTGGAACACACTTGACTCTAAACCCTCACCCTAACTCCGATCGCCTCGGCAATTTCTCAAAAATTTCTAGGATATGATGATGGGGGGTAGTGTGGACTATCAACCGTTTTGCCGAAGCCAGGCCAAGTCGTACACACTACTGGCCCGAACCCCGACCGCCAGGGAAATTTCTCGGAGCATTCTAGGATATGATGAGGGGGTAGTGTGGACTATCGACCTTTTTTTTAGTCTGGGGTGAGTCGTAAACACCGCTGGCCCTAACCCCCCGACCGCCTTGGAAATTTCTCTGAATGTTCTAGGATGTGCATGATAAGTTAGTGAGGACTATCAATCATTTGGTCCAAACCTGGGGCAAGTACTTGAAATGTCAAAAACACTACCTGCTGGAGGCGGCGGCGGTTAGGGAGGTAGGAGGGGGGAGGGGGGGGGGGATACTCATGTCATGCATGGCCGTCGTCGCATGATCATAGACCCTCGCATCTCTACAATGCCGGGACGGACGGAGGGGGGGGGGGGGGGGGGGGGAATGGGCGATGTTCGCGTTGCTGCAGCGCTCAACTTCCTATATAGCTACAGTAGTTATGGGTCGCCTCTCCGGGGTGGTGCTGTGGTGGTACGCGCTGTGTGCTTTTTGTGCTTTTTGTGTCGACCTCTTTCCAACTCCTACACCCACGTTTTTGTGTACAAAGTAGTTAGAATTAGAGAGGAACCACTTTTGCAGTGGAGAAAAGTTGGGGAAAAAAAAAATACGGCAAAAAAAAAAAAGTTATCTCAAACTAAAAAAAAAAAACGTACATGTACCGGTACGTGGTTTTGTTCTTTGGCCCCCGTAGCGTGGGTAAAGTTTTGTAGAGAGGCAACGCTTTCTCTATCTGTAACGGTGCGTGTAACCGGATACTCTTCTCTGTACCAATCGGTCTGTCTTGGTTTTCGGATTCCGTTTTTTCTTCGCAGCAAATAAAATCGACGAGCAAGAGAATCATGAAAATGCTGGATCGAACCCCTCCGCGTGATAACACACGAAGGCGCTATTACGGGGGGCCATAGTAAAGAGGACCTACGGTGTACACAAAAACCTATATATTTGCCTATTTTTACTAACAATATTTGGTGCTATTTACTATGCCCCCCCCTGTTTTACGTGTTAACAACAAGAAGCACCTACTACTAGCATGAGCGTGCCTTATGATATAAACGTGTTGCGACAACCATTCCTGAACAACCTTAAGTGCATGGGCTAGCATAAAAGGATTTTTTTTGTATAGAGCTCGCCGCTGAACACGATTTCTTTACCCTTTAAGAAATTTCGGTTCTGTTTTGGGGACAAACCACTCAATTTCCAAATAGTTGGTCCCAAAAAACGGGACTGCAGTTTAGAAGGGTTAAGTTCAATTTTCTTAGCGTCCCCCCCCGAAAATGTGAAGTCTTGTGTGTCTTATTTTTTACGAGGGCACACAGTAATCAGGACCGAATATGCTTCGTAAAAAAACTGGAATATACAGTTTTTTTTTGTGTATGATGGGTCCTGATCACTATGGTCCACCGTTGTACTATACTAGTTTTTTTTTTTCGTGGGCATACACCGCTGTAATATAGAGATAAATGTATGTGTACCGGGGGCGAGTGAGGGACGACACCTGTGAGGCATGGATTGTCCAGAAAAAGGTCGCTGCTCTGAGGGCGAAACTTCCTCCAAACGAGTTGAGTAAAAAAAAAGTAAAAGTGATTGACGTGCATACATGAGGGAGCGACAAAATGGGACCCAGAGATAACGACCGACGGAACGATTGGCTTTGATTTGAAAACCAGAGCTCTTCGCAGGTCTTGACCCGACCCGTGGGTTGGATCGGAAAGTTTTTGCGGTCCCGCGGGTCGGGTCGGGTCGGGTACGATCGGGCCCGGAGTTTTTTAAACTCTCACGGATCGGGTCGGGCCACCCGTGGTCGACCCGACTCAATCCGACCTGACCCGCGATGTTTTGACCCGACACGGTCACAGACAGCCCTGTTCGTTTTGTACTCCTCCGTTTTTTTTCGAAGCCTTACGGGACCCACAGAGATAGCGGCCGAAAAAAGGACGAGTTTGGCCTTATGATCTACAGCAGTCTATTACGAGTAAAGACTTATTTTCTTCTTGTTTTAGTTTTACTTGCATCGTGATTGATGCGCCTTTCTGCTGTCTACGCGCACGTCCTGCGCTTGTTTTCTTCCGGAGACAGGTGCATGGCCCGGCGTTCTCGAAGATGTTCCAAATGCTCAGGATCGGGTTCGTCCCTCAGGTAAAACCAAAAAACCAAAAAACTTGGAAAAAAAAAAACTATGCAAAGTAAAGATTACCTGAGAGAAACGAAAAATTTGACCGGGAAGAGCCGCGCGTGGCGCGTTTCTCCCCCTATTTTTCTTTCCCTCCTTTTGCTACTCCTCGCGCGCACATGTCATAGTAGTAGTAGTAGTAATATTAGTAGTAGTAGTAGTAGTAGTAGTAGTAGTAGTAGTAGTAGTAGTAGTAGTAGTAGTAGTAGTAGTAGTAGTAGTAGTAGTAGTAGTAGTAGTAGTAGTAGTAGTAGTAATATAGTAGTAGTAGTAGTAGTAGTAGTAGTAGTAGCGGTGGGTGGTAGTAGTAGTAGTAGTGGTGGTAGTAGTGTAGTAGTAGTAGTAGTAGTAGTAGTAGTAGTAGTGTAGTAGTAGTAGTAGTAGTAGTAGTAGTAGTAGTAGTAGTAGTAGTAGTAGTAGTAGTAGTAGTAGTAGTAGTAGTGGTAGTAGTAGTAGTAGTAGTAGTAGTAGTAGTAGTAGTAGTAGTAGTAGTAGTAGTAGTAGTAGTAGTAGTAGTAGTATTAATATTAGTAGTAGTAGTAGTAGTAGTAGTTGTAGTTGTAATAGTAGTAGTACTAGTACTAGTACTACTAGTAGTAGTAGTAGTAGTAGTATTACGGGGGTCTATAGTTAACGGGACCAAATTTTGTTAGTAAAAATAGGCAAATATATAGGTTTTTATGTACACCATAGGTCCTGTTAACTATGGACCCGTAATAGTAGTAGTAGTAGCAGTAGTAGTAGTAGTAGTAGTAGTAGTAGTAGTAGTAGTAGTAGTATTACGGGGGTCTATAGTTGACAGGACCTATGATGTACATAAAAACCTATATATTTGCCAATTTTTACTAACAAAATTTGGTCCCGTTAACTATGGACCCCCGTAATAGTAGTAGTAGTAGTAGTAGTAGTAGTAGTAATATTAGTAGTAGTAATATTAATAGTAGTAGCAATAGTAGTAACATTAATAGCAGTAATATTAATAGCAGTAGTAGTAGTAGTAATATTAGTACTTTCAACCACTTCCTCGAGCTGAGTTAAAGGGCACTAATACCCAAAAACATGCTAGGAAACCCTGCTTTTTTCCCCGTGCCTGACCGCCCCGCACACGAAAACTAGGAGATTCGCACACTATGAATAGCCCCCTGAGAACTGCTGCATCCACGTTTTTGGGAACACACTACTTGGAACTGCAGCAGGGTATTATACCAGCAGTGTCGAATGGCTTTGAACCCTTTTAGGAGTGCAGTAGTCACGTTTTGGGGACTAACCCCTCAAATTCCCAAGTATTTTTACGGGGACCATAGTTAATAGGACCTGCGGTACACACGAAAGCCTATATATTTACCTATTTTTACTACCGTAACAATATTTTGGTCATATTTACTATGGACCCCCCCGTAATAATAGGTTTATCCCCAAAACGGGACTGCTGTCCTAAAAGAGTTGAGGCCCTTATTACGAGGGACCATAGTAAATAGGACCAAATATTGTTATTACGGGGGTCCATAGTAAATAAGACCAAATATTCTCTGTAGAAATAGGTAAGTATATAGGTTTTTATCTATACCATAGGTCCTATTAACTATGGACCCCCGTAATAGTAAAAATTGGTAGATGTATAGGTTTTTTATGCATACCATAGGTCCTATTAACTATAGACCCCCGTATTGGTGCCCTTGACAAACCCCGCAAGACAGGCCTCCTCGTATGTTGGTATAATAGCACCAGTCGGTAATATAAGCCTCGTTTGGACTCTGATACGAAATATCAAATTTATATATAGTGGCTTTGACAAACCCCGCAAGACACGCCTCCTCGTATGTTGGTATGATAGTACCGGTCTGGACGGTAATGTAAGCCTCGTTTGAATTCTGATATGAAGTATCAAATGTACCATATATTCCCAGTCAGGGTGGTATACTTGATTGTCCTTGTTGGCGCTGAGAGCCTTAGTGCTTGTCAGGGGATCGTTTCTACAACAAAACAAATGTTTTTTTCAAATCGGTACCAACTATTTAAGAGCCCATCTTAACGGGGAACACTAAATTTCGTTCAATCAGATGCAAATTAAATTAGAAAAAAAAATCAAGTCAAATTGAAAGAACCGAAAGTCCTCGATAAGATGGGCCCTAATCAGTCGAACTCACAGCTGACGTATTTCATAAATTTATAAAATCGGTACCGCTCGGATGTACGTACAGTAAGTAAAAACGTGGACGATTTTCTTTTGTTTTGCCCCTCGGAACGTTTTCGTTTTTATCGTCACAAATCGTGACAAAATAAAATTAAAAAAAGAGACACCGAGGAAGAAAAAGTGGAGAAAAAATGTCCTTTGTGCAACACGAAGAAGTGACGAAGGACGTGACATGTAAGAAAATCCTGGCTTCAAGTCTACTGCTTGTTGGTATTATTTAATACGTACCAGGTTCGCATGTGTTTTTTTTTTATGTCTGGTCACGTTTCGTGATATACCGTGTCACAGTCCCGTGATTTTTGTTTTCGTACTGTATTGATAGTAGACCGCGGATTTTCCCCTTGGCTGATTGCCTCCTATTTGAAAAAAACTGGTGCACGACACGCCCCTAAATGACCTGTCTCCTGTCACTTTTGCTGGAAATGGCCTTAAGGGCGTTTGTTTTTTTTTGTTGTTGGTCTTTGTCTCCCCCCGCTTTTGCGCGCTCTCCAGCATACCCCCGCCCCGCCCCGACTCCGCCTCGAAATTGATGCGTGGTTAAGGGCCAAAAGGCTAAGGCGAGCAGGGTAGTACGGAGGTGTCTATCGGGAGAAGGAACGGTGCTCCGTATCGAAAGGGATGCGTGGTCAATGGCCGAATGACTAAGGGGCAAGCAGCGAATCAGTACGCCCCTCGCCCCCCCCCCCTGGTGATACGACTACGGCTAATCGCCGAATACACCTCACGCCGCTTCGCGCTTGGTGCAAGAAATGCCTCCCTGACCGGTGAAGACCCCGGCGTGTTCCGTCCCGGCGTTGTAGGGATGCAGGGGTCTATGGTCTTACGACTGCGGCCATGCATGATAACGAGTACCCCCCCCCCCCGTACCCCCCCCTCATAATGGGTACCCCCCCCCCCCCCCCCCCCTCCTTGTTGTCTGATTACCGCCTCTCCGTAGGGGTCGCCGACGACGCTGCGGGATAATTCTCACATCATCGTGGGGTATGCTGTGAAGGGAGAGGAATTCGGCCGACTCCCGAACAAGGTAAATACAGCGGTCAAGATGCTAGGAGGCCGCAGTTTAACCCCTTGACTGACCGCCCCGCTACACTAATACTAGTACAATATGGCCTCCCCAACAAGGTAATATAGCCGTCACGATGCTAGGAGACCGCGGTTTGACCGCTTGACTGACCGTCCCGCTATACGAAAACCGGTTTGATATGGCCTCCCGAAGAAGGTTAGCGGTCGAGAAAGATCAATGGCGACCGATTGATCGATCACTCTGTCGGCGAGTCGATCAATTCAGCAGGTCGATCGATCGATCGGCCTTGCGGAGTCCAACCACCGTTCTGTTTCTTCCTCTTCCCCCTTCCCGCCCATCCTTCTCCCGGCCTCAACCCATAACCCCGCCTCGCCTTTCTCACCATTGGTGGGCTGTTTCGTCATGGGACAAGAACTTTGGCATTGCAGGGATGCGAGGGTATATGGTCATACGGCTACGGCCATGAGTATTATCGAGTAACCCCCCCCCCCCCCCGCCGCCCCAGAAAATTTAGTGCAAGAAATGTCTGCCTGGTGGTTGAAAACCCGACGTGCTCTGTCCCGGCATTGTAGGGATGCGAGGGTGTATGGTCATACGACCTCGGCCATGCATGACAATGAGTGCCCCCCCCCCCCCCCCCCCCTCCCTATATTCCCGCCTCGCCAAGGTGGCCACAGTGAAGATGAAAAACATCGACTGGGCCTCGCCGGGGTTCATGGGGTTGGTAACCGCCGCGGGGGGGGGTGCTCTCGCGAACCAGAAATTGCCGGAGAGGGCGCAGCGCATCTTCGCGGTCATGACGTCATCGGAGCAGATGCGAGTCGCGCTGATGTGGCAGTGAGTGCGGTGTTGGTGTTGGTGTTTGTGTTGTGCGTACGGCGTGTGAAGGAGTTGGTAGTGGGCAGGGAGGGGGCGGAAGTTGGTGTTGAGTGTGAAGCGTGCGAGGGAGTTGGTAATGGGCAGGGAGGGGCGGGTGGCGGTGTTGGTGTTGTGTGTGCGGTGTGTGAGGAGGTGTGTTTTCGTTCGGAAGGGGCGGGGGGGGGGGGGGGGGGGGAGGGGGGAGGAGGGGGGGGAATTTTGTTTTTTCTTCAGTTTTTTTCTGTCGCCACTGTTTTTTGTGGTGCCTGTCGTGTTCGTTGTGGGGGGGTCGGTTTTGTTTTTTGGGTCGGTTTTTTTTTTTGTTTTCTTCGATTTATTTCCTCTCCCGCCACTACGGTTTCGTCTCGGGTTGTGTTTTAATTGCGCACTTAAAATGCCACCTCCAGTTGTGAGATCGGAGATTTTTTGTCGAAATTCGTCTTGGTAAGTCGAAAGTCACCTTTGCAAGTCGAAACTCATTTCTGCAAGTTGGGTGTGGTGATAGTTCGATCGCGCGTACGAGTCCTGCGCTTAGTATTTGGTGATACCTGTTGCTGTATGTTATGTTTATATGCTGTGCCTGGTACGTGGTAGCTGGTACGTGTTTTTGCCTATGCTTCTGTGTTACTTGGTTGTGTGTTTGTTCGTTTGTTTGTTTTGGTGGTAAGTGCGGTGTTGGTGTTTGTGCGCGCGGTGTTCGAGTAGGCGTGTATATCTGTGTGTGTGTTTTTTTTTTTGTTTTTCGTTTTTCGTTGTTGTTGTTTTTTTTTTACTTTTTTCCGCCGCCGCCCCGGTGGTTGAACGGATGAGATCGCTCGCTACGTACAGCATTATGAATTTCTTCAGTTTTTCTTGTTGAAAGCTTTTTGTTTGTTTTGCTTCCCTGTTTCGTTGTCTTTTGCTTTTTCCTCGAGAGTGGTTGGAGCCTGTCTTGTGGAATCACGGACTGTATTTTATGACGGCGGCGTGTTAATGTCAGAACAGCAACGACAACTATTGCTATAAATGGGCCAAAAATATACCGGGTATGTACCAGGTATATGTGTTTCGTTTCGATTACTTTAAGTCATGTCCTACAGGGGAAGGGGAACCATTCCAATGCGCCGAAAAAAAACTGTACTTCGCTATGTGGCGTTCCGAATCTGTCGTTGTTTTCGGTAACATATCACGATTAAATGCGGTGAAGTGCCCTCTGCGGGATGGTCAACACGCCGTGGCGAGCTGCACCGCGCGCTCCTGCGATTAGAAGTAGATTTATTCGAAAGAGCTTTTCAACGTATATTTCATAAATACCCTCAATTCCTGTAGGATCCTGCCGAAAAATTGTAAAAAATCTCCAAAGTTGGGTCTTGGATGCGTCCACCTTAGCACGACGTGTTGATCTTTATTCTCTTTAGCTGTCCCGTTCTCTCTCTCTCTCCCCCCCCCCCCCCCCCATACTAATACGGCCCTGCATGATATCGAGTACACCCCCGCCCCCCTCCCTCTCTCTCTGGCTCTCTGTCCGGTTTTCAGCTGCGCCGAGGCGTGCTCACGACTGTGTACGTTCGGCGACGTTTATAAGGAGAAGAAGGGCATGCCGTTCGATTCTCTCACGAAGGCGTTTATAGAAGAGTTCAGGCTGCCCCCGAGCGCCTTCCCTCCGTCGCAAGAGATGGCGCTAAGCGGTGAGTATCCCAAACAATGCCTCCCTGGCGGGTGAAAACCCGACGCGCTGTTCCGTCCCGGCAATGTCTGGATGCGAGGTCTATGGTCATACGCTTACGGGCGTGCATGACATGAGTACACTCCATCTCCCCTCTCCCCATCACCCTTCACCTCTATATTCGTATTTAGGAAACCTCTGAGCGACTCCCCTCTCTCGCAAGAGATTGCGCCAAGCGGCGACAATCCCCCGCCTTCCTCCCCGCCACCCCTATGTGTTCTGCCAGGTATGTAGGAAACCTCCGAGCGCCTTCCCCCCCACGCAGGAGATGGCGCTAAACGGTGACAAACCCCTCCCCCCCCGGCTACTCCTGCATTTAGTTGTTTTGGGAAACCCCGGATCGCCTTTCTCTCCCTCTCGAAAGACAACGCGAAGCGATGAGGACCCCCCCCCCCTTTGTAGGGATGCGAGGGTCTATGGTAATTAAACTACGGCCATGCATGACATGAGTACCCCCCCCCCCCCCCCTATCCTCCCGTCACCCCTTCAGTTTATCTTCAGGAGACCCCTTTAATCGTCCACACTAACCCCTCTTTCCATCTTCATTCCCGACAATATTCCAAGGCGGTCGGGGTTAGGGGTTAAAGTTGTTGGGGTTTGAAGGCAAACATACCACACCTCGGACTGATCATGATCTATCTGATCTATCTATCTACAGATAGATCATTTAGTTCCTCGCCTGCCGTTTTGAGATGTTGTGCAGGATCTGCCTTATAGGGCAGATACAACCCGGGAAACATGTGCTATGTGTCATGCAGATTTATTCGCCTCACATCCACCGAAATGAGCTAGATCTTACAGATCAGAGATCTATCTATCTATCTATCTGCCGCGAAATATCTACATCATCAACTGAGGATCGATGATATGTCCTATGTGTGAAGTATATTTCGACCGATTTGTCGAAGCCGCGTCAAGGTCTAGCGGTATACGGGCCCTCTTTAATCGATATATAGCAGGGCTCTTCCCCGGTCATGACCCGACCCGCGGGTTGGGTCGATACTGTTTGGAGAGCTCACGGGTCGGGTCGGTTCGGGTCGGGAGTTTTTAAACTCTCACGGATCGGGCCGTGTCGGGCCGCCCTTTCACTCGACCCGACCTGACCGACAAGGGTTGACCCGACCCGTGAACAGCCCTGTTGGCTCGGCTCGAAGTCTACACATGGATGAACGGTCGGACGGTTCAATTGGAAGAAATAGCATGGTTGAGCGTGTTGGAGTTCTGAACTGGTCAGGCTGAGTGTTGGATATCGCATCGATGTTTTCCGATACGTATCAGAATATGGCATCGAGCGTGTAGTGCCTTCTATCTCCCCTGGGATGCCCCGTGTGTTTTAATGCAGACACTGAACAAAAGCTCCGATGTGTCCTCGCCTTGGACCGCTCATGATCTAAATTAACTAGTTGCTAACCTGCTGTTGCAAGATGCTATGCGGGGTCTGTGCAGTACAGATCCAACACTGGGAACATGTCCTAGAGGAAGCAAAATATACGGCTCCCACCCGGGAACATGCGCTAGATTATGCAGATCGTACAGATCAACCTGCTCTGAAGGATCTAGATCATGAAGTGGGAATGATCTATCTGATCTGTCCGAGGTGTGGATACATCAAGCATCGAAATCGTACCCATTACGATATTTGTTGTGTATCGTGTCGAAATCGATTCCGATATCGATGCCCAACGCTAGGTCGGACTACTATCATGCCATTCAACGGTTGAACCGGTTGTACTGGTCGAACTGGTTGATGTTGTTTCTCACCTGGGACAAACCGTCCACAGCTCATCTACAGATCACCTGCAGATCATTCCCACTCGATGATGTAGATATTTCAGGGCAGATACGTTAACTCCTGATCTGTATGATCTGCATGATCTGTGTGATCTAGTTCATGTTGACGTGTGGGACCCACATAATATGCATGATCCGTAGTAGGACAGATGTCGTGGGTGCGATCTGTACTGTGCAGACCTCTCACAAGGGCAGCTGAGGAACTGCTGTAGATGATTTAGAAGGTTTGGCGTTGACTGGTGAGCTGGGCTGGTGCGAGAAGTTTAACGGTTGAACAACGGAAAGTAGGAAGGGTACTTGGTGCATAGCGCACCGCTCATGAACGTTTTTTTTTTTTTTTTTTTTTCCGGTGTGCATACCATGGATACTTGCGTGGTTATTGTTTGGTTTTGTTTGAAAGTGGTACGGAATGGTATACCACAGTCCCTACTCTAGTACTGTTCCCTTGCGTTACCGGTACTACTGCGGTGCATGTATCATGTTGGGTTTGTTTTTGTTCCATCAGGAAGCTTTGTACCGTGGCTTGTGCCCGCGGGCTCGAGTCAGGGAAACAAGCTAATGTCATCATTATCGTCAACATCAAGCGCGATCGATCGATCGAGATCGATCAATCGTTTGAGGAACGCCTCTGTGCTCTCGCTGACCGGGACCCCCCCCCCCCCCCCCCCCCCCACTCCCCGCCTCCCTTGTTTTGCCTCCCAAAGCGCTAAGGCTGGGAAGCACCCACATCCTACCATCGGCGCCGCCGGCGCCGCCACCGCCACCACCGCCGTCACCGCCGCCGCCACCACCTGCGCTTCATCCTTCCACACCTTCCCCTCAACCTTCCGCAGCGGAAACCCCTCCAGTGCTGTGACGTTGTGACGTTTGCAGTAATAGTATACCTGACAGTTTGTTTCTGTGTGGGCGATGCTCGGTCGGGGCCTTGTCCTTCGCGTCGTCGCGGTCATCCTCCCCCCCCCCCGCCTCCGCCCCCCTCCGTTGGTTTTCCGGGCGGAAGGTAAAAAAAAAGTGGATATTAATAGTTACTTGTCCGTGACGTTTCCGAGTTTCATATGACGTACGCAGGGAGGTGTGTTTCCGTGTTTTCGTGTTTTTTGTTTTGTTTTGTTTTGTTTTGTTTTGTTTTTTGTTGTTCGTCTTTTCTTTCTTTCTTTACATGTTTTTGGTTCGTGGGTCATGTTTTTGTTGTTCTTGTGCTTTTGCTCGTGCTGGTGCTGGTGTTAAATGTTGTCGGTGCGCTTTGGCGCGCTGTCGCATACCTGGTACAGGATTAGCTTTGTTGGTTTGTCCGCCCGCGACTTTGAAGGCGGCGAGTTGTTGTACGGTACGTTAGTGACAGAGACTATTACGCGCTCTCTGTATCCACTGGGAGCGTGTAACGGTCTTTACGATTTTTTTTTTTGCTTGTTTTCCAAGATAGTTGGGCGCGTGAAGCGCCCTCTGCAGATATCATTTTCTGTAATACGGTACGAGTTTTAGCTTTTACTACATGTAGACCCGACCAGGTTAGGAATTAGGCTTGGCACACACCCCCCCCCCCTCCCCCCACCCGCCTTCCTCCAAGCCGAACGCCGACTTTACGGCTGGTGCTGATTGGGACACGATCCAATAACAACATGTTATGCTTTACTATTTTTGTACGTGGCTGTCTAGACGTTTCTCTCTTGATATTAATACCATAGCTGTATGGGTACTATAATTACGGAAATATTACCAGGTACCAGTATGCACTACCAATTAGTCCGGAAATTCGCACACCAACACGATACTTGCATTTCCGGAAAGGGTCTTATGCATGTACCTGGTGCATTACAACAGGACGCGTGAAATTCGTACCGGTAAAAAAACAAGGATGCTGGCCTATAGCCTGGATTTCTTGCACCAACTTCGAGATAGCCTCCTCGGGATTTCTTGTTCTTATATTTCCCTCTGAAATCCCAGTCTGGCTTTCTTGGTGCAAACCCTTTTACGTGAGTAGTGCACGGTTATATACAGAAGACTCTAATCCCAAGTGTTTCGTGTCCACAACGGGAGTAAAGTCTCATGCCTTGTAGGGGTTATTCGTTTTCTTACTGTGTATAGGTTTCCTGGAATCCAGTGCCCGGTACCTGGTATGTGCTTATTTCGTGTGTCTGTATTTGTGTCTGATTTTTTCTTTGTGTGGCGGGGTTAGCCACGGGCACTCAAGGCGGAGGAAGCAGGGGAAGGAGAAAAAGAGCGGGTATCAATCACACAGAGATGGGAGATGAGTTGTCGTGGATGTCGGGGTTTAGTAGTGCAGGCGGTGGCGGTGGCGCGAGTGGTCTTGTTGGTACATTTCGGAGGGCATGCAGACGAACTGTGCCCCGCGTTTTGAGGGACGAACCTCTCAAAAAATTGTTTGGGGTCATGTTTCTAGTATTAAAAGGAGTAAAAGCGAAGCAGGGGTCCCACCCAGCCCAGGTTGTTGTGAGTTGCAGCCCCAGCGGTAGCCGCGTCTATTTGTTGCTGCTATTAGCGTTGCTGTTTGTTGCATTGTCGCTGCTGTTGAGTTTGCTCGAATCGAGTTTAGTTCAATTGAATGTGTTTTGAGTCTACCTCTGCTGCTATAGATATACCCTTAATATTAAGGTTGTAGTTTGCGGTAGTGTTGCTGTTCCTGGTGGCGCTGCTATTGATATTAATAGTTACGTGTAGGAATAAACCACTAACTGTAGCTCTACTTGCAGCGTAGAGAGAAAGACATTTCGTGCCTGCAGTTTTCCGGTTGGTCATTTTTTTCTAAATGTTTTTTTTTTATTTGTGGAAAATCCTTGGTCGGCTCTATGAATTCGTCGTCATCCAGGGTCGTGACGTCTCTGACATACATGCATTTTCGTGGAAGACTGTCGCTTCTACTGAAAGTTCTGCCTCTACGGTACCTTTTTCTCTATTGCTATTTACGCTGCTATTAATAATTGTGACTGCATGCAGTGAGTCAGAAGTAGTAGCGGCAGCTGGCTTGCAGTCACGTACACATCCCGTAGCAAACGGGGTGCGAATGGCGACAAACGGGTGTCGCCGTTTTTCATGGCCGGGTCTTGCCTCATCCGTACCTGGGAACGACCAAAGGGAGGGCACCGGGGGGGGTTAATGGAATGGACGTGTACGTATACGTACAGGAAACAACTACAAACCCAGCAGTACGAGTATTATTAGACGTTGGCTGTTTATTTGTTGGTTGTTGGGGTACTTGCTGGTTGATGAATGCCTGTATGTTTTCCTCAGGGTGTAATTGACTACTCTGTACGTCGTAGCTCCAGTTTCTATCTTACATGTATGTAGTATTTAGGTAGTAGCGTCACATCGTTAGCACTATGTTTTACGTGTTCTGCTACCCTCTGTGTGTACGTCGCTGTAAACTGCCCAAAAGCTCGCTGCCGTCGGCAAAAAAGTTGTACCACGGGTGTATATTCGTACTTACAGTATATTCAGGGTGCACATCATCATCCGTAGTACGCAGTCGTAAGAGGTCTCTTTCGTCTTTGAAACTACTTTATGTTTACCTCTTGATCAGTATGCGAGTACAACCGGTGTCATCGCAACACATGCCCCTGCTATTTACAGCACTTGCACCTGGTTATAGTAGTCTACCGCACACGGGAGGAGGGGCAGGAAGAAGTGCATCTACGGTATTAATAGAACTTACTGCAACTCTATGGTATTATACTGTTATTAATAGATGAGATAATACTGTTCTCAGTTTGTAGAACTGAGTCTCTGTGTTGGTAAATGCAAATATATCTGTCTGTCTGTCCGCAAGTCTTATATTTTCGAACACTTTTTCCAATGGCCGATATATAAGCTCGTTACAGATGTGACATTCGTACGACGTTTTCGACCCTTAAGGACCTTTTATACTGAAACATACCATACCACCAGGCAAATTTAGCCATATAATACATCCACGACATCGTACCATGGTACCGTACCGCAAACGTGCCATAACATATACTGTGTTTTTCCCGTACCATACCGTCAACACATACCATACCACATACGGTGGTTTTCCATATCCATATACCATACCACCAAATATCCCATAGTCCCATATACCATACAACCAACATATCCAGCTATGACTTTCCGTATGACTTGCAAAATGGCCGTGATTGGCCAACAGTGCCGCTACAACTGCTGCTGAGCACAGCTATCGTATTGAGCGTGCTACGAGTACAACAAACAGGCTGTTGTACATCGCTGCGGCCATGCCGCCCAGCAGCAGCAGGCAAAACCATGCGCGTGAGGTGGCACATCCGCAGCATACTCTATGGATGGCTTGTATCGGGGCCTGCGATATGCATCACGCAAGATGGATAGGTAGAGTTTGGGGTGCGGGCGCATGTATGTATCCCGACTCCCGACCACACCCACGACGACGACGACCAACAACAACCGCCACCTGCTGTTGCCCAGCAGCATAGTAACAGGCCAAACCAGCGCGTGAGGTGCACACCCGCAGTGTATTCTTGGCTACTCAGTACCTACCTGTAGTTGCAAGTGTTGGAGCCTACGACGCGTCATCGAGGATAGATGGGCAGAGCTTGGTGTGCGGGGGCATGTGTGTAACCCGACTCCCGAACACGCCCACCGATCAACAACCAACTAACTGCCACCAGGCAAACCTGCGTGAGGTGACACATCCAGGGTGTACTCTTGGCTACTGTACCTGGGGTATTAATAATTGCAAGTGTCGGAGCCTACGATGCATCATCGAGGATAAATAGGAAGAGCTTGGGGTGCGGGCGTATGTATGTATGTATGTACCCATGTATGTATCCTGACTCCCGACCACGCCCACCACAACGATCAACAACCAACTGCCACCAGACAAAACTACTCATCCTTCAGCAGCAGCAGGCGCCCAGGAGCACACCAGCATGCTGCCAGGCAAAATCATGCGCTCACGGTGGCATATGTGGGGTGTAAGTTATGACCAGTTGCATGTATCGGAGCCTACGACGCGCAGCACCGAGGACGGATAGTAGGCAGAGCTGGGGGCACGGGCGCATGTACATCATGAATGACATCCCGACTCCAAACCACATCGACCACAACGATCAACAACCGCCACCAGAAAAAAACTGCTGTACTCCTCTGCTGTTGTTCTGAGCAGCTGTGCAATTATCACAGCCAATTGAGAGGACAGCAGCAGTACGCATGTACCTGCTGTCGCCACCTTTTGCCTGCGCCACCACCACGCACCGCCGTCTCTGCTTTGGTTCGAGCTGCGCGGTTGGTATTCTGGATCGACAAGCTCGGCATAATTTCACTTTAAAATTTGACGTATATAGTGGTCCCAGAAGCTGCGTCACAGTAGTAGCATGGTGTCCCCTGCAACCACTTAAGAGCACAGCAGTGGTAGTAGCAGTATAGTTCCTGCGGTCGTCCTCTTTGCCTCCACACCATACACACCGCCTATATCTTGCTGTGCTAACGTTGCTCGACCGGCATTGAGGCGGACGAAAATCGACTGAAACGCCTCAAAATCGTTGGACGAAAGACAACCTACCCTTCTAACACCCTACACAGCTGGTCGAAACAAGACTGCAGTGATACTGACTTCTCGATACCTGCAACCTACGGTACCCACTTCTTATAGTGCCAAAACCAAATTTTATAGTACCAAAACCACAAGAAAAAACGGAAATTCTATGGTACGAATACGTGCTTCCCACGTACTTTTCTTGATACTTCCATTATTAGAACGATAACGGCCCACGGCAACAACGGTGCTTCCGCTTAGCGGCCGGGGTCTCGATTTGACCTCTCTGTATCACCCTTCGACCTGACGATCAACTCCACCCCAACAGCGGATGGCCAGGTGACGTCGTGGAACGGCATGCTCGTATCATGTACACTCGGACGGCTCTCGGATTCAACTGGCAACTACACTACCGATTGCCATGTCGAGGACCATGGCGACATCGAGATAACCGCATCCCAATGTGCACGATGGCGAGATCCCGCACCAGTCTTGATTCCGCACGGACCACCCCAGTCACTCCAGAATGCAGTCAATGCCTTGTTCCTGACCGGGGCCGCCTCCGACTTCTCATTTCCTGGACTTGCTCCGTGCCCCCCCTGCGACGAGAGCTGCGCCCGACACATCAGCACATCCATATATATGGTCGATTCTTCCTTGGAGTGAGGACAACGCCCCAGATCGCGTTTTCTTCGCGTCTGCACGTGTAGACATCTACGAGGACGCCGGAGAGCCGCCAGCACCGTCACCCATTTGCATGATAGGCGTTGGGTACAGCCTCTAGCTGTCATCTACTCCATTCAGAACCATTTCGTGACCCAGTTGCGTTCGAGAGGGCGGTGGTTGAAGTACGATTGTATACTCGGGGGGAGTACCACGTCTTGCACGATTTCGACTATGACTGGTATCATGGTTTCCAGCATATATATGTATGTCTACCTTGGAAAGTCTATGACCTTGCCTGTTCCCCAGGCACGAACGACTTCATACCGTAGTGCTAGCTACCATGAGCGCGCAAGCCAAGAACGCGCGGAGCTAATCGAGGTGACTAGACAAGGATCCATCATGCCTCCGCCTTACCGAAGTCCTGGCCACTACGACGTGGGGAGCGCAGCTGTGCGTTGCCGACTCGACTCCGACGTACCGCCGCCTTGAGCGTCTCACGTGTTTTTCACATGTATGTGTGTTGAAACGTTTTGATTTTTTATGTGATATTGCTTCTCGATTCGGACTGCTTGCCTTCTTGTTTCCGTCTTTTTGCTAGAACGCATTTTGCAGAAATGTTGCACGGCGCGTCCAGCCTTTCGAGTTCTGCGCAGCTACATTGATGTTAGCTGTTCGGTCGACAGAGTGTTGTTTACGGGGTGCATGTACGTAACGATCATTGGCGAAAAGTCTACTTGTATGCCTCTTGTCATCTTGGACTTCACTGCGGCGTTTTATTTGGTATGGCTGCGTTCGCGACAAGTCGAGACGTCGAGGTCATCGCAATCTGCGCGATGCGACTGTGACGTTACGTTTTGGTTTTTTGCTTCGAAATAGCGGCAACTGCAGCATCTTCAAACAAGTAATATTCTACGTGGCAAATATCGACGTCGCGAGAGAATTTCATGCCTCCGTCCAACCTTTTATTATATGGTAACACCTAGGGAACAGCAGGGCAACCCCTGCCCTGCCCTACAATATACCATACCACCAACATATCCCATATCCCATCTTCGCATATACCATACAACCAACATATCCCATCTCTCATACCGAGTTGGGGAGACGTCTATACACCAGACCAGGTGCCTGCTACTGCTGGAGTGCCGTCTTGTTGTGCAAGGGTGGCGATGAATACAAGAGTTGGCTCAGACGCCCATACCGAGTTGGGGAGACGTCTATACACCAGACCAGGTGCCTGCTACTGTTGTAGTGCTGTCTTGTTGTGCAAGGGTGGCGATGAATACAAGAGTAAGAGTTGGCTCAGACGCTTGGGTCCCACGCTCACTGCAGCGCATTGGTCGCTTGTGTGCACGAAATAGATGAAAAACATTAGCTACGAGTACTACTACTACTGCTACATCTGTCTCGAATGGCAAAAAATGGGCTTTTTTTCAGGTTTGGGAGGATACCGTAGGACGCCGCCGGAAAGCTCTTGCCCCCTAGAGCATGCATCCACTTCATTTCTTCGAGCCCGTCATCTATACTAGTTGATCTTTCCCGCCACCGAGCGGGTTGCCCGTGGGCGGAGTCTCTGTCGAGACCGAGCGGTCTTTTACAGTTACTGTACGACAAACGTCTATCGTCTGTTGTCGCACGAGCAGGTCTTTTAGTCTTTTACAGTACAACAAACGTCTCGAATGGCAAAAAATGGGCTTCTTTTCAGGTTTGGATTTACCGTTGGACGACGCCGGCAAGCTCTTGCCCCCTAGAGCATGCATCCACCTCATTTCTCCGAGCCCGTCATCTATACTAGTTGATCTTACCCGCCACCGCGCGGGTTGCCCGTGGGCTGAGTCTCTGTCGAGATCGAGCGTCCATCGTGTATCGTCGCACCAGCTGAAATATACTTTTTTGGTGTACTTCGCGTTTCCATTCGCATACTATAGCAGGTATTTTACAGTACAACAGGAGTGGGTTACTTTTTGTGCCACAGCAAAATTATCGACGAGTACTGCTGTACTGCAGAGTTCTGTATCCAAGCAGTATCATGACAGAATAGCAAAAAAAATGCGTTTCGTCTATCAGTACATCAGTACAACAAACGTCTCGAATGGCAAAAAATGGGCTTTTTTTTCAGTTTTGGGAGGATACCTTTGGACGCCGCCGGCAAGCTTTTGCCCCCTAGAGCATGCATCCACGTCATTCCTTCGAGCCCGTCATCTGTACTAGTTGATCTTGCCCACCATCGCGGGGGTTGTCCGTGGGCTGAGTCTCTGTCGAGATCGAGCGTCTATCGTGTATCGTGACACGAGCTGAAATAATACTTTTTTGGTGTACTTCGCGTTTCCATTCGCATACTATAGCAGGTATTTTACAGTACAACAGGAGTGGATTACTTTTTGTGCCACAGCAAAATTATCTACGAGTACTACTGCTGTGTCTCGAATGGCAAAAAAAAATGCATACTATCGCAGGTCTTTTACAGCAGCGAAAGGCAAAAAATGGGCTTTTTTTTCAGGTTTGGGGGGATACAGTAGGACGCCGCCGGCAGCAGCAGTGGATTACTTTCTACTTTTCGCCTTTATTTGTTTGCGATCGTCATCGTATGTTTCGGTACTCGCATATAATAACCCGCCAGTTGAAAATACATGTCAATCTGTCGAATGTGTAATAACCCACAAAATGTTTTTCACTGGCCCACAAAGCGTCGCCATTCGCATACTATAGCAGCAGTAGAGCCTGCAAACTACTACTAAAAAATTGCGTACGAACTCGTAGGTATTTTACAACACAGCAGTTATTTAGTTGATTACTTTCTACTTGTCGCCTTTACTTGTATTTTGCGATCCTCGTCGTATGTTTCGGTACTCGCAAAAAGAATGACCCAAATGCATACTATCGTAGGTATTTTACAACAGCAGTTAGTTGATTACTTTCTACTTTTCGCCTTTATTTGTATTTTGCGATCCTCATCGTATGTTTTGGTACTCGCAAAAATAATAACCCGGCAGTTGAAAATACGTCGATCTGTCGAACGTGTAACAACACACAACAAAAAATGTTTTTTTTCAGGTTTGGGAGGATGCCGTAGGACGCCGGCAGTTGAAAATACGTCAATCTGTCGAATGTGTAACAACACACAACAAAAAATGTTTTTTTTCAGGTTTGGGAGGATACCGTAGGACGCCTGCGGCAAGCTCTTGCCCCCTAGAGCATGCATCCACCTCAGTTCTCATTTCGCCAACAACAACTATTTTGCGGTACAGAGATTTCTTGTCAATCTGTAGTTTACTTGATGTAACAAACAACCGACATGTTTCGCTTTGGCCAAGAGAGAGTCGTCAGCTTTCTGACTGATTGTTGGAGATCTCTCCCCGTTCATGCTTCGTTTTTCATTGGCGAAGAGTCTTGTATTTAGCCCTGCAACCCCAATTACGCCTCAGTGATATCGATCCCATTGCTGTGGTACTGGTGCGGGTGCTCGTCGTGCCGTCTTCGTGTGCTGCTGCTGGATATATGTCCCCGCCGAGTACTATAACAAGTGGTACCGATAGTCAACAAGTAGACGCCCTGCCTGAGCCAAACACAGCACTCTGGGGTTCCGTCTGTGCTGGTCCCGACTGGCCTCTCCCGTCACTCTCAACAACTCCACCTGCGACTTCACAAAAAAAGAGACAAGCAAACTGAGAGCAGCGCTCGAATGCATTTCATCGAGGGCAATAACAATAATGCAATAATAATGGGATGCACTCCGACGTCATGACATACGGCTACGACTATGGTTGACTACATTTACCGTACTATGTGGCATGGCTAATAATGAATAATGACGGGCCTGGATGGTGAATGGTGGAAGGACTTCAGCACTACCAATATATGTTGTACAGTAGTACTGTTGTTGTACAGTGGGCGCTCGGTAAACAAACGTCAATTGAGTGTCCAGGCTCAAAAGTCTTATTTTTTTCCGACCTTAATCTAACTCTGTTGTATAGGATCTAGAGTTGGTCCCATCGTTGAGCTGTAGGACGACAGACAACCTACCCTTCTACACCAGGTCGAAACAAGACTGCAACAGTGATACTACTGACGTATCCATATCCACACAACCCGCGGTACCTTTTTTGCATCCAAGCACATAGATCACCCCATATCGTTCGGGTTAGGGGCAGAGTTCGGGTCGGTTAATCAGCGTCTACTGTATAAGCATGCCTGGTATCTCCTGTTGTTATCACTTCTTTCTTCTGAAAAGCCACGCAATGAACAATATATAGCGTCAACAATAGTAGTACCATATTCAAACAAGTAAAATTCTACCTAGCAAGTATCTACGTCGCGAGATAATTTCCATACCTCAGTCCAACCTTGAATTAAATGGTAACACCTAGGGAACAGCAGGGCCACCCTTGCCCTGCTCTACAATCTTGACCCAATTTTCTTATTGTTTGTGCCGGTCTGAGCCTATTTTTTCTCAACATAATGTTTCATTGCGGGCGGCCACTGCACCTGGTATGTACAGCAGTGCTATTAACAGCACTGACGAAAGAGATCTCTTCCGATTACGTGCTACGGATGATGATGTGCACCGTCAATATACTACAGTACGTACCGCGCTACTCCGACACAGGTCGCCGGGACTCACCCTCTCCCCCTTGCACACAAGGTGGGCGTGAACAAATCCTTGTGGAGATATTCTCTCTCCTGCACTACGACGACGTACGAGTATACCGCGTCCTGAAGATATTTGGTGTATCCGCTGCATTTCTACCTGTTGCGTAACTCAGATCCGGGGTCAAACATAGTAGTAGCAGGTCTTCCTCCTCCCTCCCCACCACGTACAATTCGCGCCTTTTGCGTTGTTATCGCGAGAAGACTTCAGTCCTTTGCTTTCGCGTCGATTGGGTGTTCGCTTTATTACAGGGGACCATAGTAAATGGGACCAAATTTTGTTGGTATAAATAGGGAAATCTAAAGGTTTTTGTGTGTACCGTAGGTGCTATTTACTGTGGTCCTCCGTAATAGTACGTTATACGACTGAACCATTCATCGATGTACACTAAAAATCAGAGGGGGGGGGCGATGCTACGATATAAACCAGGTACCTGGTAGTCTATCCTATTAATAGGTACGATACCTGGTACGTAGGAAACCAGAGAAAGCGAGGGGGAAAAACTCCGATATACCGGTACTGTGATAGAGTACCCTGGTTTATGGTATATGGACCAACCATCAGTAGGGAAGGTTATGTAGATATTATCAATATTATGCTTGCCTTCTGACAAAATAGCGTAGATGCCGTTCCTATATAAACCAAATACCCTTCCTTAAATCAGTAGTATCCTCATACACTTGTCTGCCTGTCTTTTCCAAATTCCCATTCCCCACAACATTTCATTTTAGCTACCAGTATAGTATATTGTTAGATATTGTTATTCCAGTTGGATCTTACTCCTTTTACCGTCTGGAATAAGATATTATGTATTTGTAGTATCCGGTACGCGGGCTAGTATTCCTTCGTACACGTACGTACCCCGTTTGGATTAAGATATTTGTATTTGCTAAAAGGATACGCAGGCTAGCATCCAAGTAGCCGAAGAGACAGAGATGTACGCGCGTGGTATGTTCGTACGTCAGGTTCTACGGGGTGTTGTACTATTGAAGTCGAGGGTAACGCATGTACCCTTACAGGGTGCTGTACTATTGAAGTCGAGGGTGACGCATGCACCCTTACGGGGTGTTGTACTATTGAAGTTGAGGATGTAGCATGCACCCTTGCCAGTAGATTATAGCCGGTTGAAGCCAGATGATACTTCTGGCTTCAAAAAGCATGTGCTTCCCCCCCCCCCCCCTCCCTTCTCACTTTTCTCGCTCGCCCCTTCGATCAAGCCTCGCATCAATAAAATAAGAGAACGCCAATAAGAACTAGGTTTGAGTTTGACCAAGCACAGACACCTGTGTCACACCTCGTCTGTGGATTATCATCCCTTGGAAACCTTACTGCTCTCCCACTTCACATATGGCGTCGTCGACAGGACTACATCTCTGCTCGTTGCCGCCGCTTCGACCTGCTCTTCGAGCCTTCTCCTCCCTTTAGGTGTGAGCCTTCTTCTTTTTTTTTGTTTTGGCATGAGTCAAGTCACTGTATTTTAGAGTACCTTGTCTTTCTTCCTTTTTTTTCTGTCTTTGTCTTTCTGTCTACCAGCGTTCGTGTTCTCCATTGGGTTTTCGCTGCTGCGTTGCACGTCGTACTAGTACGCTTTAGCCATGACGAAGCCATCGTAAGGGATTTGGTCCAACTCAGTGATGCTGGAGTAGTCGGAACGGAGGAGCAGGAGCCGTTGGCGTGCGTGCAAAGGGCTTTATGGGGCATGTTGTACGCCGATGACGCAGGGATTGTCTCTCGGTCGGCTGAAGGGCTCGCGAAAATGATGACAGTCATCATGACTGTCTTCGAAGCAGCAGGCCTTACGGTGTCGGAAAAGAAGACAGAGACTATGCTTCTACAAACGCCAGACCAGAAAACCCTCGCACCACCGCTCGTTATCGAAGCAGCAGGCCAGAGGTATAAGCAGACGGCCCAGTTCTTATACCTAGGCGGCATTATCCACGAAAACGCTGACCTCTCGCTCGAAATCGACCGACGGATCCGTCTCATGCGAGCATGCCTCAAACGGTTCGGCCCGGAGCTGTATGATAGGACGACCGCCCCCCTTAGCCTGAAAGTCCGAATGCTGAAGGCCGAGGTAACTGAGACCCTGCTGTACCGGTGTGTGACGTGGACCCTCAGAGCGGAACACTTTGCCAAGCTTCGAACGGCTCACCACCAAGTCCTGTTGCGAGTTATTGGCTTCCAGCGCCGACTTCGTACTGACCATGCCACCCTCTCGTACGCGAAGCCCGTCAAGATGACACGTTGCGAGAGCATCGAAACGACCATCCGCAAACGGCGTCTCTTCTTCGCGGGGGGGGGTGGCACGACAAAGCAAGGATCGATTACCCAGTCGGGTAATGTTCGGGACGATCGCTGGTTGGGAGAACCCGAGACCTGGCGGACAGGTTAAGAGTTGGCATAGATGCATAGTCGAAGACCTTAGGGAGTTCCGAGCCACCGAAGGGTCAACGGAACTTGCTCCCTTGGTGTTTGGAGTTGAGACCGCGCTGTGGCTCACTGCTGCAAAAAAGGCGGGGAAGTGGTACCGGGGGATCTTCTAAGCAGCCGAACGTTTCATGGTGAGGTGGCACGAGGCGGAGGCTGAGCTGAGTAGGCAGCGCCGCGCATCCGCCGTTGGTGGTGTCCAAGCGAATGGGGGGAGGAGGGGCAACAAGAGGAGTAGCAGAAAACCCGACCAAGGGAATGCGGAGAGGGGGGGGGGAAGAGGAGTAGAAGGGAAACTGCAGTGGACGAAAGTAGGAAGGAGATGGCAGATAGGGTAGCCAGGTACCGGGCAGACTAAGAAGTAGAACATGCCTATACTACTCGTACCACCAACTGGTGCAGCTGGTTCGAGCGTGGTCTTCCTTTGTCTTGCTGTTGTTTTTGTTTATTTTTGTTTCATTTTATTTTGTTCTTTTGGGCTGACCCTATGTGATGTTCATTTTATTTTCTTTTCCTTCCTTTTTCCGATTGATAAGCCTTATTGAAGGAGTCTTGTGGCGTGGGTGGATGACGAGCCTTCTTTGCTTGTTTCGTATTGTCTGACGCCGAGGGGCCGGGCATAGTTGACGAACGCTGGACGAAGGTGGCAGACAGGGTAGCAAGGTACCAGGCGGGCCAGCAGGGAGACCCTGGCTGTGCTACTCGTACCATAGACTGCTGCCGCTACCTGGAGCATGCCTTGTGCTTTGTTTGGTTTGCCTGTTATTTTCCCTTTGGCTCTTAGTCTTACTCTGTTGATGACTAGTGGTGTTTTCTTCTTTTTCCTTTTTTTTTCTTCTTTCTAGCTTCTTCTTTTCAAGTGTCTGTCAGATCCCTTGCGGGGGGGGCACAATGGTTTGTTGCTATATATACATATACCAGGTATATATGTGTTTTTTTTTTTCTTGTTTCTTTTTCCCTTTCGAAGTGTCTTTGCTTGTTTGTTTGCTTGTTTTTTCTCTTTGTTTCGTTTCGTTTCTCTAGGTCATGGAATGTGTATGTCGTTCCTGTCGTACGCAGTATGATGACATGGCATTGCATTGCATACGTGGCAACGTAGTATCTCTGTGGCGTAGCTTTGTGACCACAGAACTTGTATCTCTCTAGGATTGAAGAATCGGCACGGACACTGGTTGTGCAGGATGTCAACGGGTAGAAAGAACGGTTTAATGTGAAGAAAACAACAACAGCAACAACTACAGCGTAACGCAACGCGCGCGCGTTGCGCCCGCTTGTAGGGACGACCGCCGTAGCGCGCGCGCCTGCGCCTTTTAAATAACTTTCACCTTCGCGTCCGTGCGTTTCCAATGGTCGACCCGTCTGACGAGCTTTCCGTAGTGATCTCACCTCAGATCATCCTTTTTCATGAAGCTATTTATAGTTTGGATTTCGATGACGAACCAGAAGTCGCTGAAATGCACATCTCTGTTGCTGATGCAAATAAGCTCATGTCGACACCGACAGCGACTATCGCTGCGTTGAACGCTTACTCGCACCAACTATCACGGCTGAAGACCAAAAATACTCAGTCGTACACCCCTACGGAGCCGACCGACGCTTGTAGCCCATACGATTTTCATGTAACATATTCTCGCGATGAGGCCTTGTATGCTTTTTTTTGCGAACACCCGGCACCTCGTTCTCCTCACCACAGTCATGTTGCGCGTGTAATGGACAGGTTGCAGTTACCTCACCCGTTTCCACCCACGGACCTAGTCGCTCCGTCCACGAATGATGAGTTGGATAACGCAACATTTGATGATGCTACATTTTTGTCCGATTTCCCTCAGACAGAGCACGCAGTTCATTGGTCTTCGTTAAGCCCTGCTGAGCTTGAAACATTCCTGAACCTCGTACGTACCGCGTCACAGAGAAGCCCTGAACGCAGGTCCCCTGAGTGATGAATTTTGTGACGAAACATACGTAAATTCTAGTCGTCCTAATCGCACTTTTTATTCAGATTTGCCAAAACATGCAAGTCTCCCGAATGACGATTTTTTCGACGAAACATACGTAAATTCTGGTCGTCCTAATCCCACTTTTTTTCAGATTTGCCAAAACGCGCGGGTCCCCTAAGTGATGAATTTTTCGACGAAACATACGTAAATTCCAGCCGTCTTAATCGCATTGTTTCAGATTTGCCAAAACATGCAAGTCTCCCGAATGACGATTTTTTCGACGAAACATACGCAAACTCCAGCCGTCCTAATCGCATTTTCTTTCATATTTGCCAAAACATGCGAGTCTCTCGAATGACGATATTTTTTTGACGAAACATACGTAAATTTCCAGCCGTCCTAATCGCATTTTTCTCCAGATTTTGCACACTTTTGCAGCTTTGGAGAACTATGACGAAAATTCAACGATACAACACTCATTTTGGACAGGCATAATCGTAATTTTCTTCCAGAAGTGCACACGTGTACAGTTTTTGATAATTATAGTGGAATCTTCGGCGATGCGAGATAAATTTTGAGCCGTCCTGATAGCATTTTCTTCCTCGATTTGCACGTTTTTGCAGCCTTGAATATATGTGACGGAATTTTAGACGGTGCGACTGGGATTTTGGGCCGTGCTGAGGGAAATTATTTTCCGGATAAAAATTCAGCCGAACCTTTGACGACTACTAACACATTTCGCGACGTAGAAGACGCGAACACCAGTACAAATATTCGGTCTCTGAATCTGACAGCAACCGACTGCGGTCTTCAGATACAGAGTCAACAGTTGGAGGATGATTTTGCCGAGAGCTTTGTCTTTGAATCACAAAGCGAGTCAAGTACATGGTTGGTAGGGTACTCTCTTCCACCCGTTCGACGGACACCACCTTCCCGTGTTCACCTTCCTCCGGACTTTTGCATTCTTTTTTATTGTTTTTCGGTTTTTACCTCCCTTCCTCTCCCGGTTATATGACTCCCGCCCTCCCAAACCAGCCCGGGCACGGGTCCCTTTTCCACCCCTCCCAGTACGAAACCCCCGGGCCAACCAGCGTCGTTCGAGAAATTCAAGATACCGTTGCGAACAAACGGAGTGTCTCTACACTCCGTTACTACAGCCAAGTCCGCAGAAGTGTCTCTACACTTTCTCTTCATACGGGTCTACAAGGTCGTATCTCTATACCTCCCTCCATCACGGGACACGAGCGGCACCATCCGAGCCCAAATATATCGATTTATTTGCAGGCTTTGAGGGAGTTGACATCGGTCGTGTAAGGTTCTGAAAATGTTTTTAAGCCTAGCCACGCCATGGTGTTAGAGGTAGTGCGTACTAGTGTTAGTAGACAGTTTCCAGCTATGACTCCGGTATTGTACCCGGGTGAATTGATGACTGCGGTAGAGCCCTTTCCTTCAGTCTCGGCCATGTGGCAGGCTCATGAAGTGTACGCGACGAATAATACACCTGCCATAAATGGCGAAAAATATTTTTCTCCTACCTCCCCCGGACGCCACACGACGTTCTCGTCGTCCCCGCTGTCATTGGCTCCTGCTCAGCAGACGCGTTCGCGCAATCATCCCAACCAAGATCAACAAGGCTCCCAACGCAACCCCTTTGTCATGAACGTCTCTACGTCCCCAGACATTGACCCTTTCACTCTGAGTTACAACAACTGGCCTGTCGAACACTTCGACGAAGTTTACATCGTGTCTACCACGTTTTCGACCTACGACCCCCCCCCCCTCTGGAGCCCTCTCCTTGGCGCTAATGCCAAAGCGACCGCTCTCCGCATATGGCGTGGCATATGCCTCACCTGCGGCGGGCAGGACCACAGCGTAAAAAACGTGCCAAAGCCCCTTTATAAACAAGTCAGGTATTCTCAACCCCGGTTTGGCCAACTCAACGACGGAGGCTGCGCTTTTCAACAGTGGCAACAACGTATGCTCTCGTACCGTCGGGGACAATACGAGCGCACTGTACAACGAAACTCGAACTCTGTTTCCAAGCGTTCCAACTCGAGGGGACATAACTCTGCCGGCAATTCCAATAACAACCGCCGGTCCAACTCCCTTTCTAAAAACGAGCGCTCCCACAGCAACTCCGGCCGTGCTGCAGGCTCTCAGTGGACAAACTACTCTCCCAAAAACCACCACTCTCGGGATAATTCGGCACCATAGCTCACTCCCCCCTCCTCTCGAGGACCTCCCTCATCTGCCCTCACCATAACCGGTCCCACAACCCAGACCTCCACTACCCCAGCTAACGTGTGCCTCTGCCCCTCACAACACGGAGGTAGTCAAAACTCCCGGCAACCGGGCACTTTCCGTACTAACTGACCAGCCGATGGTGAAGAACCGCTCGCGACTTTAACAGCGGCACTACATGCGACCACACCGGGTACCTCTATAGATTCTCGGATAGCGTATTTTTCAGGAGCCGCCGGCTCTACTTACTCTCCCGACCTCTCCCCGCCCTTTTCTCCCTCTTCTAACCTATCTTCAATATCAACCACTCGATCTAGGGTTGGCTCCCTTGTTCAAGCGGTTGGTTTGAGGTGTGGGCAGGAGGAGGTGGGCACACCGAGCACTCTCTCAACGCTCCCCTCGGTGTCCCCAGTCGATGCGCGACACCGCGCCTTGCCCAAAATTGCCGAAATGTCTACAGATCTTGCCAATCTTGTGGGCGACACGACAACAACGGCCACCAGCGGTATCCGCTCCCTCCCCGGCTCTGCTCCTCCCCCAGGGCCATCGACTCCCAACTCATTTACGTCCTGTGACGAACGATGATATCGGCACACGTCAACCGGCGTCCGTCGATCCCGGACAGCACATACTTCGACCTCCGTTGGTTCTGCAGCATCTCCCGGACTCGTAGCTGCCCGCCCCGTGCTGGCCACACCACTCTCTCTGGGCCCAAGGGACGGTTTTCCCGCGGATTCATCCGCGGAAGACTCGACCAAGTCACCAAGATTGTGCCAGGAGCCACCTGTGCCGACACCCACACCCAGGTCACGGACTACTACGGGTACCGCATGTTCTTCCGAGTTATTCCCTCCTCCGCATACATTAAATGCTGTTAGCAGGGACTCCCAGGGTGCTCCGTCACGAGCGTCTCGCCGTCACGTACATCCTCCCGGGGCCTCGTCACAATCGACCTTACCCCACAAGTTTTCGGGGAGCGAAGTCGTCTCATCCACGCCTTCCCCGACAACGTCCCACACAACGTCCCTCTCTCCACTCCCCTCGACCCTGAGCCCCTCCCAAAATATGTATATTTTTGGGATCATTCCTCGGTCTTTTCCCAGTGGTATCCTTCGACGTTCATCGTAGACAACGAGTACTACAACTGTGCGGAACAGTGCATGATGTCGGAAAAGGCCAAGCTTTTTGGCGACACAGCAACTCGCCGGAAGATCATGTCCTCTCCGAATCCCGCACAACAAAAACGCCTCGGCCGCTCCGTCTAGAATTTTAATTAAGAGCTTCGGGTACAGCATAGGTCCGACATCGTTTTCAAGGGCAATCTCGCCAAGTTTTCGGCTCCCCCTTTACCACAACAACTCGTAGACACCGGCGACAAGTTCCTCGCCGAAGCAAGTCCTTACGACCTCGTCTGGGGCATCGGCTTCAGGTGTGACGATACGCGAGCCTTACAACCTCCTCACTGGCCGGGACTCAACTTGTTGGGCGACATCCTCATGAAGATCCGCCACCAGCTTGCCTCCCCCCCTCCACTCCCGCCCGCCCTCCGCGCCTCTCGCGTCTCACCCTCCGAAAATGGGATCCACGAGATCAGCGCAACGGTTCCAGCTCCTAGACCGCACGCTCCACGCTGGACAACCTACTGCCCCCTTTTCTTCCTGAAGCCACTCCTTCGCACGCACTGGTCTCTGCAATTTCGCCCGGAGCTTCTCTCCCTCCTGCGCTCCCCTCCCTCATTGCCGAACACGGACCAGGCCTCTCGAGCGGTATAGTTACCGTCGACGACGCCTCCTTCACGACCAGGATCAAAGTACACAGTGGACCCTCCGCATCCAACCGCTACGGCCTAGTAGCTCTCCTGGATACCGGCTCCCCCCAGAACTTCATCTTCGCTGAAGCTTGGGCCCGTATGAAGCGCAACAACGCTGCGTCGGACATCTGCGAACGACACGCTTCTCCTTGTTCCTAGGGCGGCTATGGTGAATCCGCTCCGCTCCTCACTTCGATTTCCGTCCGACTCAGCATCCAGTTCTAGCACGAAATCACTCCCTCCGCCGAACTCGCCGTATGGGCGTGCATCGTGCCACATGGGACTATGCAACACCCCGTTTTACTGGGACGCTATAGCTGGATGCGGTTCGAACAACGCACGTACGCAACCCTGCCTCGCCTCCCCTCGCGACCGCTCTTTGGCGAGCTCTCCAACCATTTATTACAAGAATGACCTCTCCACTTTCATCCACGACCACCGACCTTCTCCCGATACCCTACACCTCGAGTTAGCCGGCGCTCTCGCAGTCTCACTCTCGGCTACGCCATCTCTCGTCCAGGCTAATCTGGTGCGTCCCTCCGGCATTCCGGCACCCACCGGCCACTACCTCGTTGACATGCTTCCCCGCGACGGCCTTGACTCCGAAACCGAAATCTTCGTCGCCAACTGCTACCAAAATATCCCGCTCTCGGGATTTATTGATCTTGAACCAGGCGACCTTCTGGGGACTTCCTCCTCTCCCCTCATACAAATTCCGGTCTCAGCACTGCAAGGTCTCCCCGCAACGTCACCTCCAGCCTCAGCTGTTGTCGACGTTCACGCCCTGCACGACAACATCCACGTGCATGACGACAGTGCACCCCCCACGGGTCCCCCCAAGACCCCTTGTCCCAAACTCCTGGAACGCCTAACTGCCGACCAACGGACAAGCTTCCTCCGCCTCTGGGACCGACTCCCGCTACACCTCCGCGAAATCTCCTTCGACCTCCGCGGTTCTGGTTGGTCCCCTTTGGTCATCACAGCTCTAGGGGACGTTCTTTGCGAGTTTCCCGACGTTTTCTCCACGTCTAAAACCGACTTCGGCTCGTGCTCCCTTAGTCCGTTCAAGATTGACATCCCCCCGGATAGCGCCCCCGTCTTCTCCCGCCCTTACCGCATTAACCCTATTCTCGCCAAGCAGGCCGACGCTGTGCTCGACCAATATCTGGCTGCCGGCCTGATCCAGCACTCCACTTCCCCATACGCCAGCCCTATGGTCGCTATTGCGAAGAAAGACGGCAACGTTCGAATAACCGTAAACTACACAAAGCTTAACGCCATCAGCTCCCTGGGCCAACTGCCCATCCCCCGCGTCGACGAAGGTTCTCGACTTCCTCGGTAAAGGCCGCATCTTCTCCCTGTTCGACCTCGTGTCTTCGTTCCACCAAATCACCATCGACAAGGCCACCATATCCCTGACTGCCTTCTGCACGCCCACCCGACTCTTCGAAAGGCTTGTCATGCCCCAGGGCAGCAGCGCCGCGCCTGGCTGGTTTGTCAAGGTCATCAACGAGGTCATCAAAAGACCTTGACCGCGTAGCGGCCTACCTCGACGACGTCATAGTTTTCGACCCCGACCCCGCGGCCCACGTCGCCAATATCCGCTCCCTTTTCGAACACCTTCAAAAACACAATCTCAAGCTCTCCCCGTCCAAAGCCAAGCTTGGCGCTACCAGCGATGACTTTTTGGGACACATCATTTCCTCCTCCGGTGTTAGCCCTAACGCCGACAAGGTTGCCGCCCTAACTCTGATGCCCATGCCTACGAACACCAAGCAAGTGCGCTCACTCCTCGGAGGCATTGGATACTATCGTAAATTCCTGAAAAACCCCTCCACTCCGCTCCGACCCATTAACTCCCTGCTCAAGCAAGGCGTTAAGTTCGTTTTTTTTTACCCCGGAAATGGAAACTATCGTTCGCCAGATCCTCCACGAACTCGCTACCCCTCCGATCTTGGTATACCCAGACTGGGATGCCGTTGCCGACAACTCCCGATCTTTTCGCCTCTACTGCGACGCCAGCATCGACGGTTTTGGCGCGACTCTCGAACAAGAACAACTCGACGGTTCCGTCCGTCCCATCGTCTTTATCAGCCGCACCACTCTCGACAACGAACGATCCTGGACCCCCGTCGACCTCGAAGCCGGTAGCATCGTTTGGGCCATCAAACGCCTCCGCGGCCACCTCTGGTCCACCAAGTTCCACATCTACTCTGACCACAAGGCACTTGAGAGTATCGCTAAAGTCGGTGAACACAACGCTCGCATCCAACGCTGGCTGGAATTCCTCTCCGCCTACTCCTACACCTTGGAGTACCGAAAAGGCTCAGCTAATGGCAATGCCGATTTCCTGTCGCGACTCCCACAACCAGCGACCGATCTCGACCGCACCGGACCCAACCGCCTCACCCCTCACGACACCATCGGTATCTACCTTATCCAAGCCTGCGGTTTTACTCCGATCGACCCCTTCACCCCGGGCATCGGTTTGGGTGGACTTGTCCAACCCTCAACCGCTCCCTGCGACACCATCCCACCACTCCCTTTCACCGAAAACGACTTTGGCGATTTCCGCCGACACGGACCACGTATGGACAACTCGGACTTGGTTCTTACCCCCTGCTCTACTGTGACTTCTACCGCCGATCAAGATCTCGCCGCTGGTTCGCCTCGCAGCCTTCCCGCCGGTCCCCGCTTCGCCCAAAACACTGCCGCCGGATCGCCTCACAGCCCTCCCGCCGGCCACTGCCTTGCTCAAGATCCCGCCGCTGGACCTCCTCGCAGCCCTCCCGCCGGCCCGACTTGCTCAAGATCCCACCGCTGGGCCGCCTCGCAGCCTTCCCGCCGGCCCCCGCTTTGCTCAAGACACTGCCTCTGGATCGCCTCACAGCCTTCCCGCCGGCCCCCGCCTTGCTCAATATCTCGCCGCTGGACCGCCTCGCAGCCCTCCCGACGGCCCCCGCCTTGCTCAAGATCCCGCCGCTGGACCGCCTCACAGCCTTCCCGCCGCCCCCCGCTTTGCTCAAGACCCCACCGTCATCTCGCTTCGCAGCGCCTTCGTCGGCCACTTCTCTATCCTCGACTCCATCGCCGAATCGCCTTCCATCCTTCGAGAAAGCCGCCGTGACCGCTGGCGCTCCTGCTGGTGTGGCTTTCAGGCCACCCTTTGTCTCCCCATCGCCCACCTTGGGCGTCCCACCTTCGGCCACTCCTCGTACCTCGTCAGGCCTAATTTCTTCTCGGACCCGTCGACGTTCTGCCGCTGCTGCTGGGACCCCCTTACTCCTAGGGACTACGGATTTGGCCGTCGAGCGTCAACTACGGCAGTCTCAAGACCTTCACCAACCCACTGCCGTCCACCTGCCGTCGCACCCAGGCCACTGCCTCGGCGACCGGATGCAGCTTGTCGCGGCGCCGCTCAAGATTCGCCCTCACCAGCGACTCCAGCCGGCGCTATGCCACCAGTGTCCCTGCCACCACCACAGTCCACCGCCCCAGGGCCTTCTCCCCGCCCTCCCCTACTCAACCACCCCCCCCACTACCTGAACCTGTTGTCCGGTCTGCTGACGACCCATACCTTAGTTCCTGCGTTGAGCGTTATACCTCCACCGACTGGGCGCGCGAACAACGCACCGAACCCCTTTGCTCAGCTACCATACGATGTCTTTCCTTGGGCTCACCTTCACCACCACCGGGCGACCTCTTAGACTACATTTCCTCGACCCGTCGCCCACTTCTCTCGGAGGTCCACGCCCTCGCCGCGAAAGGCCAGCTGCATACAACCGACGACGACACAGTCCGCAGTCCTTCTCGTTCACCGACCACACATGACTCCCCTGGGCCAATCTCGCACGACTACGCCGCAACCCCTCACATCGCCACCTCGCATTTACGTTCCAATGTTGATGCGACCGTGGGTCCTACACACTTGCCACTCCACCACCTCTTGCCACCTGGGTGTTGCTCGGACACTCAGCATGCTTATGTGCTTCTGCTGGTAGATTGGCATGGACATCTCCACCCGCTGGTGGCTCCGCCGCTGCCTCAAGTATCAGGCGCGAAAGTCTTCGCGCCAAACAATTCGTTGGCCCACCTTCTCCCTGCCGCTACCAAACGGCCCTGGTATTCTCGTCAGCGTCGACTATTTCGGGCCCTTACCCATCACGACTCGGAGCAATGCCTGCATCCTCCTTTTCACCGACCGTTTCAGCCGCCGCGCCGACATGTATGCCACTACTGAAGCCGAGTTCACAGCATCCGGCACGGCCGACATCCTCGTTGATCGCTACATCCCTCTCTGGGGATGCCCCGTTACTGTCCTTTCCGACAACGGCCTTCAATTCTGCGCCAAACTCTCCCGCGCCCTCTACGAGCGCCTCGGCATCAACAAAATCTCCACGAGTTCCTACCACCCCTGCACCAACGGCGGCGTTGAACGTGTCAGCCACACCATGGCCTTGATGCTCGCCATGGTCGGAAACGAACTACAAAACGATTGGGACTTGCATCTTCCTCACGTAGAAAGCGCCTACAACAACTCCGTCAGCGCCGCCACCGGACTGGCCCCCATCGAAGTGCACATTGGCCGACTGCCTCACCTCCCTCTCACCGTGTTTGACTCTCCCAACATCGGCGGACATCAAAGCCTCAACCGGGACCAGCTCGCCTACATAGACCTCGCTACTGCTCGCCGGCAACGCGCCTACCGCGCCGTCCGGGAACTCCACGCGGTCTACGTCTCACGCCTCGACCGCCGCAACGCCCCCATCATGGACGCCCTCCACCTTTCCCCTCCGTTCTCTGTCGGCGGTTGGGCATGGATCTACAACACAGCTGCCACTATTCGCCAGGGCGCCAAGAAAGGCACCGACGCCACCGTTCTCAAAACCAAACTCTCCTTCAACTGGATTGGCCCGTTCAAGATTCTTGCCGTGGGCCCAGCACCAGCCTCAGCCGTTCCGGATGGACGGCCCCTTCACGACAAGCTCCTGTATTTCGACCTTCCCTCGGACATGCCGGGGCGGGACTCCAAGCACCGCGTCTCCGTTCTCCGCTGCAAGCCCTGCCGGAACCCCGACGACATCGACGATCTCCCCAAACACCTACCGGCCGACCTAACTAAGTACGTGCTCAGCTCCTTCTCCACCAAGTCCCCGCCCTTCCACGTCACCTTCGATGACATCTCTCCACCGCCCGAACGCTCGAGGTCGATCAGATCTCGGGACACAAGCTCGTTCGTGGCCGGGGAGGCGTTCTCGCCGTGATGTACGAAACACACTGGGCCGGACTCCTTAGCCCTTCTTGGGAACACGAACGAGACCTACAGCTCCACCGATCCCATATCCTACGCTATTGGTCGGGCACCCCTTCACAGCACCGCCAGACCAACCGTTTATACCGCCAGATGCGCATCGGGGCCGCTCACCGTGAACTTTCGCGGTCCTGGGGTGAAATCTTCCTCGCTCCCGGGTACAGCCTCGTACCACGCACCCTCTGGCTTCACTGTTTTAGCTCTTCACCTCTACCTGCCGGGGCACACCTCTGGTACAAGGCCCGCGATGGTCTCTGGTGGTTGGGCAAAGATGCCCCGCGCGCCTCGACCGACACCTCCGCTCACTCCTACATCGTCCGCTTCCTCGACGACCCGGGCCCGATCAAGATCACACTCCTTCCGTCCCTCTACACCACTTCACGGAGCGCGAGTCAAGGATCCTGGTGCCTTCAGCGTCCTCAGGCCGAAGGACTAGCACGCGGAGTACTACGTAATGCTAATGCACCCCCCCCCATCACTCATCCGCCCGACCAGTTAACTGTAGCTGATGGTCGACGGATGCGTTAGATTGTCGTGTACTAGTTTCGGGACCGGTATATTCTGTGCATCCGCTGTCTTTGACACGCGTTCGCTTTGTGTGTTGATTCCATCTAACACCTCACGTTTTGTTTGTTTCGCTAGGACGCAACTCGCAACATAAAGTGTTATTGTACCTCCAGGGTCTACCTTTCTGTTTCGGTCTTCTGGTCTTTCTTATTTTTCTTCTTTCTTCTTTTTCCTTTCTTCTTGTCTCTCGTTCTTTTTCTTTTCTTTCTTTCCTTTCTTCTTTGTTCCTTTTCTTCGTTTTTTGTTTTGGTTATAAACAGCTAGGGACCTTGTTGTGTCCTTCTCGCTCTAGCTTCATGTGGACTTCGTCCTACATCAAGTCTATTGCCGGCTTTTCCATTAGCTTCCTAGTTCGTGCCTTACCTTGCTCGGTCTCTCCCGCCTTTCTCATAGGCCTACAACGCGGATAGCCACGTCTTTTTTTTTTATCTGGCCGACATCCTTTTCTGTCGTTGCTCTTTCGTGTCCTTCACGTTTTCCTTGTCTAGCACAAATGCTGCCTACCAGAGGCGTCTTAGCCTCATTTACGAGGTGTGGGTTGGTCTATGGTCTCATTGGGTTGTCGTTTGTTTTGAATAGCAGTATCTTCGACCCCCTCTTCCGAATTTCTAATGCCTAAGTAGCCGTCTCTGTATCGTCGTGGGATCTACATCTACGGCTATTCAGGGTGGGCTAATGTGATAGAGTACCCTGGTTTATAGTATATAGACCAACCATCAGTAGGGGCCGTTAGATATTGTTATTCCAGTTGGATCTTACTCCTTTTACCGTCTGGAATAAGATATTTCGTATTTGTAGTATCCGGTACGCAGGCTACTATTCCTTCGTACACGTACGTACCCCGTTTGGAATAAGATATATTTGTATTTGCTATAAGGATACGCAGGCTAGCATCTAAGTAGCCGAAGAGACGGAGATGTACGCGCGTGGTATGTTCGTACGTCAGGTTCTACGGGGTGTTGTACTATTGAAGTCGAGGGTAACGCATGCACCCTTACGGGGTGTTGTACTATTGAAGTTGAGGATGTAGCATGCACCCTTGCCAGTAGATTATAGCCGGTTGAAGCCAAATGATACTTCTGGCTTCAAAAAGCATCTGCTTCCCCCCCCCTCCCTTCTCACTCTTCTCGCTCGCCCCTTCGAGCAAGCCTCGCATCAATAAAATAAGAGAACGCCAATAAGAACTAGGTTTGAGTTTGACCAAGCACAGACACCTGTGTCACACCTCTTCTGTGGATCATCATCCCTTGGAACCCTTACTGCTCTCCCACATCACAGTACTACTTACATACTCCGTTCTATTGTCGAAAGTCTTGCTTATTATAAGCTACCAGGTATATGCGAGTTACTGCTGTGTGCCTTGTAGACGGGTACACCGGTACCTGGTGTTTCGAAATAGGGACACTACCCACTCCTACAGCAGTAGCTGCTCCTACGGATTGATATGGCGTGTAGCAGGGATCCGCGAAAAAAACAATCCCGACACCCCACTGTTACGGGGAACCATAGTAGATAGGAACAAATATTTCTAGTGAAAATAGCGAACAATACAGGTTTTGTGTGTACCGTAGGTCGTATTTAATATGGTCCCCCGCGATACCCATTTTCGAGACTGTTATAAGGATTACCCTGGGCTGGGTTTTTGATCGATATTTTACCCCTACAGCTCAGGGTAATCCTTATGATACTCTCCCCCCCTCTGAACGGCGGGATGTTTGGGGCGTCGGAACCGTATACGTCTGTACACTGACCTATACCCGCTTCGTTTCATTACCTGGGGAACCATCGAGATGTGTTTTTAGGGGGAGAGTGTTATAAGGATTACCCTGTGCTGGGTAATTGATCGATCTTTTACTAGTATAGCTCAGTAGGTAATACCATCACAACACCCAGACAGGGGGGGGGGGGGGGACACCATAGTGAAACCGAGTAAAATACAAATAAATATTGGATAAAGCTCGCTTTGTACGTAATTTCGTCCGGAAACGCCAACGCACTGGTTTGTTCTTCATTGTTTTACGCTGGGGAAGGAGTGTATGTGTTGCCCGTCTGACCTAGAAATCGATTCGGGAACCTAGCCACACCCTTGGCCGTCTCCTTCCTACTCTCGTCAATAGCGGTGCCGAGTATCAGTACTGCCGCTGCCACCCCCCCACCATTGAACAACTCAATGACAACAAGAAATAAATAGAAAAGGGTCGTTTTGTTGTATATCCTTCGAATTGTCATGTTATTATTATTCTCTCCGACGTCGGGGGGGGGGAGTCTCCTGGCGTGGTACGAGAGCCGCGGCACCGGCCGCTGACTCTCGTTGCCTTATCGTACTGCCAGTACCCAGGAGTCCCCCCCCCCCCAGCCGACTGGCCGGGGCTCTAACAAACGCAGTCTCGGACGGCCGAGACCCCCAATGGTAGAAAACCATTGACATACCCCGCTCTCCTGGTGAGAGCCCCGAATCGCTACCAGTTAATCGCAGACAATAATACAAGTATAATACGGTGTGGCCAACACCCTGTGGCCGCTCCGTTCCACCCACCTTCGAAAGAAGAAAGGGGCGGGTGGGCGGGAGAAACCACAACAGTAGACCTAGCCTCTAGGCCTATCAATCGGCAGCGAGCAGTGCCGTGCTCTGCTTGTGCACCTATCACGAGAAGCTAGGCGGGGGCGCGGGACGAGTGTGGCCGTTCTTCTCTTCTCTCTGCCTCTGGGCAACTTCAGCTATTAGTTTCCGTCGGTAGAGCCCATGACTATAAATGATTAATTCCGTCGGTTGTGAACAAAACATGCATCTCTCGTGAACGTAGAGATACTCCGCTTTGTTGTATATCCTTCGAATTGTCATGTTATTATTATTCTCTCCGACGTCGGGGAGGGGGAGTCTCCTGGCGTGGTACGAGAGTCGCGGCACCGGCCGCTGACTCTCGTTGCCTTATCGTACTGCCAGTACCCAGGAGTTCCCCCCCCCCCCAGCCGACTGGCCGGGGCTCTAACAAACGCAGTCTCGGACGACCGAGACCCCCAATGGTAGAAAACCATTGACATACCCCCCATACCGCGGTCGCGTCGATACTACGGTGTTCGGCCCCAGACAGTACCCTGACCTGGCTGCCTCTGCCTTATGTTATCCGTCTCTGCTAGTTTACGAGATACGATACCCGCGTCCTCTGGGTTATTGCGGGTGTACGTCTTGGAAGACTCTGGGGACTTCCATCTACCTTCTCTCTGAATCACCCTCTGCGGTACTTCCCCCCCCGCCGCTAGAGTAGTGGTTGCGCCGATACGCAATGAGTGGAGGCCGACTTCGCTGGGATCGTCTCCTGCTTCGGCTACCACTTCGCGGAGTGCCCCGAGGGCCTCCGTGTACCCCCACACTCTGACCTCATTACCGTACCGATACGACGACAGGGGGGCGCTTTCCGGCAACGTCGGATATCCCGACAACAACTCCACCATAAGAGCGACGGCACCGCCGCCTGCTCCTACCCCGGAACGCGCCCCGAAGGCGTCGTCCCGTGTGCGCACGATAACCGATCCTTGCTGAGCCTGGTCGCCTTTATGGCCTCGAAATAGAACCTCGATGCTGGTAGCCTGATGCCACTGCACCGAGTTCAACCGCCGTCCCCCCTCGTCAAGCAATGCACGGGGTGTACTACCCCGGACGAGGAGGCGAATATTTCGTCAGACCTCGCCATGAAAAAATAGCCCAACGCTAGCGACAGCCAAAGCACTCGGCCGCCCGGGCCCCACGACAGGGCCAGGCCCTGTCCTTCCAACAACGTGACCCACGATATAGGGTGCCGAATTCTTTTCGGGGTACCGGCGACAACGTGCGACCGTGACACCCCTTTCAAAGCGCGTTTGACAAGCGGCGACGACGTGGGCAACTCCATCTGCACATTCACGCGGTGAAAGTGCAACACAGCTGATAATTCACTGGCTATAGTACCGGCTTGATTGCCCTCCGACGCGCAGCACGCTACGAACTCAAGTAACGCCTGAATCTTATCCGAATTGGAGGCTGACGTGTCGAAATACGGAGCCTCCCTTATCAACCCCCGAAAAGCGGTCCAAGACCGGAAACCTGACGTATAAGCTCGGTGAGACGACGGCGCAACCGACTGGCGGATGAGCTGGCTGCCAGCACTCCTGAGCATAGCGCGACGCCCGTTGGCCCCAAGACCTGTCGGCGCCAAGCAACATCGGGCCGGGACGCGCGGAGGTTACCGTCGATCACATCCGGCTTCCACCGTCATATACCGTCGGCAATGGTGTTCTCCACGCCTGCAACATGCAACGCGTCGAAACACCACCCACTGCCTACCTCCATGCACCCTAGAAGACGCATGAGTGCCCCCGATCGGGGTTCCCTACCCCCCTTACACTTGGAGACCCAGTGCACAGCGGACGTGTTGTCTCCCCGCATCAGGATGGTATCCCGCGCGTAACTAGGCTGGGCGTCCGACTGGTGAACGAATATCCACGCTGTTACGACCATGCCCAGCAACTCGAGAACGTTAATCGACAGATCGTTCCAACCACTAACCTTCTCGCGCAGGCGAGCGCGAACGTCGGCGTTAAATTCGACACGCCACCATACGCCGGCCCCGGGAACGGGCCCCAAAAAATAACCCCCCATGGCGTCGCCGGAAGCGTCTGACCACAGTGTAAACGCCGGCGGCTGCCTGTAACTTCGGCACAGGGGGGCAGAGAGGCGACCCGCCACGGAGCCTAGCCCTCCTTCTACCAACAGACGCCAGAAGGATACGTCGGCGTGGAACTCAGGACCCAATTGGATCCGTGAGGACGACGCCGCGCGCGCGTGCGGCACGTGGAACTTCTCGCTCCACGCGCGCACCGGAGCCAGGCCTACTTGGTTGAGCATGCGTCGAACAAAGTATTTTCCTGGTCGCACGACTTCGCACAGGTGCAGTAATCGACCGGTCAGAGAGCGGAGCTCGCCCTCGGACGCGAACGCGCGGTCCGAAGGCCACTCGCTCAGCGTATCGCGGAGTTGCTCCAGCTTGGCTACGGGAACGGAAACAGTCATTGCCACGGTATCAATTTCCCACCCCAGCACACACAACACGGTGTCCCACTGTGATATCTTTCGAGAAGACAGCAGAGGGGGGTCCCGTGAGGATCTCTCCCCGAAAAGCCGAAAATGGTCCGACGCCAAAGATGCGGACGCGCGTCTACAGCGCCGACCGTCGGGCCACCATTGTACCTCCACTAGTATCCCGTCATCTACATAATACCGCGCGAAAAATTGGCTACGCCTCCCCCCTCCCTTCCCAACGGGGACCCGGCACCCAGGTGGCAAGGGGGTCGGCCGGTCGGTTGCCCTCGGCGGGGTGACCGCGACGTGCTGCGTCGCGATACGCCCCTGTTCCATCACCACAGCATCCTCGTACGACGTGTGGCCATGCGCGTGTTCGAGGGCTGCCGAAAACATACAAAAGAACCCCGGTGAACTGCGCCATCCGAACTGGAGCCGGCGGTCGGTCACAATCCACTCGCGAAATCTATATCCAAATACGGGCGCCCCTGCCCACTGTACGCTAACCTGACGGAACGCCTCAGTGACATCGATTTTGCTCAACACAATACGCGCGCTCGGTCCAAACCGCCGACGCAGGTACAAGATGCGCCAAATAACGTCTCGCAACACGTGGCCCAGCGCCACGGGGGGGGCTCGCTCGAAGTCAGTATCCGCGTTGACGCTGTGGGCGTACTGCGACGACGAAAACGTCAGATCGTGGATGATCCGGGTTTTTGACGGGGATACAATCACGGCTAGCGGAGACAGCCGCAGGCCGGGAATGGTGTGCGCCTCGCTGCGCGGAAATATGACTGCCCGCCCAAACCGTACGTCGTCAAAAATCTTCGCGATTATAGTGTCAGAGTGTCGGGCTACGCTGCTATGGTTTGAGTATGCCAAGGCCGCCCCAATGTCTGTGCTCCCCTCCACGTGGACGGGCGCGCCGTGTTCGACGGTTTCCGCTAACTGCTCTACCCCAGGGAACCCTTTCTGTCGTCCGAACCAAAAACGAATCCTAGCTGCTTTCACACGCGGGACGTTCAGGGATGTCTCGATGGCCGGCATACACCCAAAGTGGCTACCGCTCGCCCGAAAATACTGTACATACTGTTGAGCTACGCGGTCCATAATCTCCGACCGAAACGCGCTAGTAGGGGATGCGACGTGCTGCATATCGCGCAACAACACCACACAACGCTCAAACATACTCGTCATACCTGGTCCCCCAACGGACGCCGACCCCGGACGTGCAAGCTGTGCATCTCGCGCTGCTGCTTCCGTACGCCCTACGATCGGCCTCGCCCCTGCTGAGGGGCGAGGCCCGTCCCCCTATTCGTCAGCCCTGGCCGCCGCCGAGCGAGTGAATGCCCCCCCGCTCGACGCCCCGTTGCCACTGCCGCTACCGCTGCCGCCGCGCCGCCACTGCCGCCGCTGCCGCCGCTGCCGGAACCACCGCCGCTACCACTGCCGCTGCTATTGCCGCCGCTGCCGCCGCCGCTGCTTCCGTTACTCGCGCCGCCGCCCCCCGCCCCCCCTTTTCCTTTTCCTTTGGCCCTCTTGGCCGGGGGTTCCCCGGATGCCGCGCCGCTGGCTGCGACGCCGCTGTCGGCCGAGCCCCCGCCGGTAGCCGCCTTGCGCTTGTTGCCGCTGCTCGTCTTGCGAGCGGGGCCGACGTGGGTGAACACGCAGGCGTCACCGAAGCGACACTTGCCGGTCTTCCCCCACTGCCGGCATTCACCGGCCCCGACCCCGGCCACCGTGGCGGAAGTGCGGCGAGGTTGCTGGACTTCGGCGTTGATCAGACCGCCGAGGGCCACGTATCCGGAAAGGCGGGGCCAACGGGGCCCCGGGATGGCGGGGAAGGACTCCACCGGCGGGGGGTAGGCCCACGCGTGGCCGCAGGAGTCGGAGATGCAACGCAGGTCGAACGCGAAGGTCTCGAGGTCCTTTGTCACCAGAGCCGCCAGCCTGGCCCGGTTTGCCGGGCGGTCGGCGACCGCAAAGTGCTCCATCACGTGATCGTTGAGGATCGTCGCCCCCGCGCTGAAGGCTCGGGCGAGCGCCTCCAAGCGGGCGCGCACCACCTGGAGATCCGCACCACCTTGTGGGAGTCCGCGGGACGCGATGGTGACGATCGCGTGCCCCAAAATGCTCAGGTGTTGCGCCAGTGGGAGGGTGATGCCGGCCCCGCCGCGCGGTGTGAAGGCCAGAAAGTCGAGGTCGTCCAGCTCTTCCAACATGCCATGGACGCCGGCCGAGATGTTGACCGAGGCCCCCACGTACTCCTGCACGGCCGCCCTCTGCATCGATGCCGGGCGGCCGCCGCATAGTATCTGCCATAGCCGAGTCGCGGGGTTGCCCCACGAGGCCACCGCGCGGTTGGTCATGATTTTTCCGACCTGTCTGCCCAGAGCGGTAAACGGGTTGCCGGCGCTGCCGTCCCCGTACATATCCGCACCGACCGCAAGCCCGCCCGGCCCGTCGTTGGCCACATGGCCGAGTGCAGCCGATGGAGCGCCGTTGGCTCCTGTCCCGCCCGGGGCGAAGCCGAGGCCCCGGGCCGAGCCAGCGGCGAGCCCGCCCGCTTGTCCGGAGAATGCGCCGGCGCCTCCGGTGCCGCCCGCATATGCCCCGTAGCCGAGCCCCCCCACCGGACCCACTACGAGCCCGCCCGCCTGGCCGAGGTGGACGCGGGCGGCTCCGGTACCGGCCAGGGCACCACCGTAGGTCGCCCTTCCAGCTGGGCCCGCGGTGGCCTCGATACCGCTGGAGACGCTCCCGTAGCCCCGCCCTCCCGGTCCTACGGCGAACTGGCCTCCCTGTCCGAGAGGAGGGCCGGCAGCTCCGGCGCCGCCCAGAATATCGCCGTAGCCACCCGGGCCTGCTTGTCCGAGAGGAGCTCCGGCGGCTCCGGCGCCGCCCGGAGTACCGCCGTAGTCACTCGCTCGCCCCGGGCCTACGGCGAGCCTGCTCTGTGCGGGGTTGAGGGACCCGCGCAGGCCCGCGCGGGCGCCCGCGGCTCCATCGACGGGTTGGTCGGCGATGCTGGAGTCTGGGGGGAGGACCCCGGCAGCGGGGCTCCCGAAGAGCTGTCCGGTCGGCGGTCCGAGTAGGGCGGTCCGGACCCGCTGGCGTCACCTCCCCTCCCCCCGTGGGCGGAGCGACGCGAGGCCTCGATGGCCTCGTCCCTCGATCGCTGGAGGGCCGCCTGGAGCTGGGCGACTTCGTTCGCCATCTCCTGCTTGAAGGTAGCAAAGTCCGCTAGCGACACGGGAGCCTCCTCGTCGCCGTCGCTACCGGGCGTTCTCCCGATTCCTTTCTCCGCCATCGTTCTTGCCGGGCCCCTGCGAAAACAAACAAATTGAGCGCGACAGTACGGCGCAGACGCAAGACAGGGCACAGGTGCGGCGACGACGGACAACGCGGACGCGAAACGGGCGGGGGGGGGGGGGGGGGGGGGGGGGGGGGGGGGGGGGGGGGGGGGGGGGGGGGGGGGGGGGGGGGGGGGGGGGGGGGGGGGGGGGGGGGGGGGGGGGGGGGGGGGGGGGGGGGGGGGGGGGCGGGGGACGGGAACGAATTTTAGATAGAGGCGACGGTGAGCACTATCCATGCACCGGCCTGGACGAGGGTGGGGCTTACTTGTCCCCGTGCTCATGTGCGCTGGCACTCCGTTCGTACGCGCCGGCGTTCGCCGCGGTTGTTGACATGCACCGGCATCTTCCTGTCAACGGGTGAGCAACTTGGTACTACGCATCGCGCATCTCGTCCCCCAGCCGTTCCCTTGTGGGATTGACTTGGATAGAGGCGACGGTGAGTGCTACCCACGCACCGGCCTGGGCGAGGGTGGGGCTTACTTGTCCCCGTGCTGATGTGCACTGCCCCCCCCCGTTTCTACGCGCCGGCGTAGTTTATAGCCGCGGTTGTTGACATGCACCGGCATCTTCCTATCAACGAGTTGGCTATCTGGTGCTATGCACCACGCATCTCGTGCCCCGGCCGAGAGCTTCCCTTATGGTGACACGCTCCTGTGTCTTTGGTACGAATGTATCGATAGTGGGGGGAGGTGGGGGGGGGGTGAAGCATGCACCGGCATGCATTCCACTCGAACTCGACTTGTAAGCCGGTGCTCCGGTCCCGGGATGTGGACCGGCGCTTACTCCGCCACTATCGACCGCCTTCCGGTGCGCCGGCACCGCGGTACTGCTACATGCGTCGTTCCTTGTGTACTGCGGCGTTTCTGGTATGTATCTCAAGTGAGGGACGGGCCGGGAGCCGACGCGTTGGCGCCGGCCGCGCCGGCACCTAGTCCCTTCCGTGCCCCGGCACAGCGTCGTTAGCACATACAGCGTTACGTTGTGTCTCTCAACGTGTGTGGTATGCATCGGTGGTGAGGGACGGGTCACCGGCCGACGCGGTGGCGCCGGCCACGAGACCTGCACCGGCACTTAGTCCTTCACCACCGCCGCTTTTTTTTTTCTTTTTTTTTTTTTTTTTTTTTTACAACGTTGTTGATATCTACATCTACGGCTATTCAGGGTGGGCTAATGTGATAGAGTACCCTGGTTTATAGTATATAGACCAACCATCAGTAGGGGCCGTTAGATATTGTTATTCCAGTTGGATCTTACTCCTTTTACCGTCTGGAATAAGATATTTCGTATTTGTAGTATCCGGTACGCAGGCTAGTATTCCTTCGTAAACGTACGTACCCCGTTTGGATTAAGATATTTGTATCTGCTAAAAGGATACGCAGGCTAGCATCTAAGTAGCCGAAGAGACGGAGATGTACGCGCGTGGTATGTTCGTACGTCAGGTTCTACGGGGTGTTGTACTATTGAAGTCGAGGGTAACGCATGCACCCTTACGGGGTGTTGTACTATTGAAGTTGAGGATGTAGCATGCACCCTTGCCAGTAGATTATAGCCGGTTGAAGCCAAATGATACTTCTGGCTTCAAAAAGCATCTGCTTCCCCCCCCCTCCCTTCTCACTCTTCTCGCTCGCCCCTTCGAGCAAGCCTCGCATCAATAAAATAAGAGAACGCCAATAAGAACTAGGTTTGAGTTTGACCAAGCACAGACACCTGTGTCACACCTCTTCTGTGGATCATCATCCCTTGGAACCCTTACTGCTCTCCCACATCACAGTACTACTTACATACTCCGTTCTATTGTCGAAAGTCTTGCTTATTATAAGCTACCAGGTATATGCGAGTTACTGCTGTGTGCCTTGTAGACGGGTACACCGGTACCTGGTGTTTCGAAATAGGGACACTACCCACTCCTACAGCAGTAGCTGCTCCTACGGATTGATATGGCGTGTAGCAGGGATCCGCGAAAAAAACAATCCCGACACCCCACTGTTACGGGGAACCATAGTAGATAGGAACAAATATTTCTAGTGAAAATAGCGAACAATACAGGTTTTGTGTGTACCGTAGGTCGTATTTAATATGGTCCCCCGCGATACCCATTTTCGAGACTGTTATAAGGATTACCCTGGGCTGGGTTTTTGATCGATATTTTACCCCTACAGCTCAGGGTAATCCTTATGATACTCTCCCCCCCTCTGAACGGCGGGATGTTTGGGGCGTCGGAACCGTATACGTCTGTACACTGACCTATACCCGCTTCGTTTCATTACCTGGGGAACCATCGAGATGTGTTTTTAGGGGGGGGAGAGTGTTATAAGGATTACCCTGTGCTGGGTAATTGATCGATCTTTTACTCGTATAGCTCAGTAGGTAATACCATCACAACACCCAGGGGGGGGGGGGGGGGACACCACAGTGAAACCGAGTAACATACAAATATTAAATATTGGATAAAGCTCGCTTTGTACGTAATTTCGTCCGGAAACGCCAACGCACTGGTTTGTTCTTCATTGTTTTACGCTGGGAAGGAGTGTATGTGTTGCCCGTCTGACCTAGAAATCGATTCGGGAACCTGGCCACACCCTTGGCCGTCTCCTTCCTACTCTCGTCAATAGCGGTGCCGAGTATCAGTACTGCCGCGCCCCCCCCCCCCCACCGTTGAACAACTCAATGACAACAAGAAATAAATAGAAAAGGGTCGTTTTTCTTTTTTTTTCGTCTAGCACATACCTGGTACGTACGTGCATGAATATTAGTACGTTCGTTGTAACATTGACCCCCCGTCGTGCCTCCCTTTATGCTCCTTCTACTGTGCCACCACCACTATACTGCTGTACTAAACACTACTACTGCAGTTTATATCAGGTACACAGTGTACGAACTCGACAGAGTAATCAGCACTTGGTACCCCGAGTTACATTCAAAGGTGTCAACACACATTTATTAATATGACCTGGACCATGGTATAGTTTTACATGTGCCTGCACAGCAGCAGCAGCGGCAGCAGCAGCAGCCCTGAGGCAGCAAATAGACAGACAGGCCGCCGACTGCAAAGAATCAAGAAAACCACGCCCGCCCGGGTTTTCTGGCACGCTGTTGTATCATACCATTGGTAAGTGAGCTACAACAGCAGCAACTGCTGCAGCAGTCAGTACTCACACTCACTCGTCGTCGTGTCCTATTATTGTTCCTCATACAAAAAGATGATGCCGTCCACGATGCGCATCTCTGCCATGTATGTGTCGTATGCATCGATGCAGCGATAACTGCTGTGTTGCTGCTGCTGCTGCTGCTGCTGCTGCAGGAGTCGTACAACGTCGGCTGCCTTACTACAGCACAGCAGTTTACTAGTTTACTACTCTGTGCTGGCAAGACCGTGTGTGTGTGTGGTGTGTCAAACCGTAATAATCCAAAGCATATACCCGTGGTATATGATGACGGTGACGGTGACCGTGGATATACCTCGCAGATGACGGCAAGATGATAACTACAGATGTCAGGAGACGGTCAGCCAAGGGAACACGTGCACTGCTACTGTATATGCACATATGTAGGACTGAGTATTCCCAACTAAGAATTAATATTAATAGTTTGTCTGGCGTCCGTCAAGGTAAAACCCATTGATTTTGCCTCCCGCTGGTGGAAAGTGCCGTCTCCTGATTCGATCGTGATAAAAAAATGTTGAACGTGGGTGAAACGTTCTGGTTAGCCGGCAAGGCAGGGGATAGTTTGCCAGTAAATAGCCATAAATAACGCCTCCTCTCCCATTATTGAATATTTCTTCTGCAAGGTGCGACGGAGTCTGTGTCGCTCGGCGTGGCCCTTGCGAAACCCCAGCGCCTATAGCAAGGTGATAGGGTGGTGGATGCCCCTGAAGGCCGCCTTACGAACTGGTGAGTCATAGGTGAACTTCCCTGTTTAACGGGAGCGGCGACCGTGCTGGATCTTACACACGAACACGCATAAAAAGCTGAGGAGTCGACAGACTAAACACAGCAGCACAGGCAAACACAAGCGCCACCCTGACCAGAACGTGAAGCTAAACACAACGACACACACGGCGAAAGAGCGCACACACACACGACAGCAGCAACAGCAGCCGCCACAGCATCAACAGCAACAACAGGGACGACAGCGCGACACTGCCGGTGCCTCCTACCTGCACATAGCTTGGTGAACGATTGGTGCTTGTCGGCCGCCAGTGCCTCTTGGTTTTTGCCTTGCCTTTGAACTGAATACAGAACTCTCTCTGCTCTGGTTTGCTGCGTTTTTTTTCCTCCTCTATTTCGTGTCATCCGTCACCCGATCGGAGCGCCTTGAATCACGTTTTTTTTTTCTGAGATTCCTAAATTATCAATTGTCTTCTCCGAAGTTGATTCACAGACTTCTTCGCCATTGAACCTCGCTACGCGTCGTGGCTCGCACCGCTACAGGGGAAGGTCTTGCGCGTTTGCGGCTGGGCGGCCCTTCCATCCGCCCGACCTCTCCCTGTCGGCTTCGTGACGGAGTAGCCTATTTTTCATCTTTTCTGTTTTCACGAAATTGTCGCAGAAGTCGAGATATGGAGCATTTTTGTGCGATGGTTCTTTCTATCTTTCAGACAGACCAAACAGACCGACGCTGCTGCTACACCGAGTACCGAGCGTCGTGTCAAAGCAACGCGTAAGTGGGTGCGAGGATCTGACAGTGAATGGGAGAGAGAGATTGCTTCGGGACGCACGTCCCTTTCGACAAGCAACTATCAATACTGCTGTAGAACACCAAACGGACGGCCACCTCGACCAGCGCAATGTACCGGACACCGTGCTCAAATTTTGGTGCTTTTTCACGATTTTTCTACAAAATTTTTCATTTTAGTGCGTGAAAATGATGGCTGTAAGTGGCTGATCGTCGCATCATGCATACGGTGGCTGATATGGCGGGGGCAGGTCCGAGCGCCCAGCCAAGTTTTGTCTGTTGTTGCTGTTCCGTGCCGTACCGGTATGTTTTTGTGGCGCGTGTCTGCTATACAGCAGCGGTATGTGTGCTGGTCACGCGTTGGTCATGTTTATGTTTTGTTCTATGTTTTTATCATTATCCGTTGAAAATGAAATAGTGAATTGGTTGTCTCCTATTTTCTCCCACCCCGTGCGCCGTGCGTTCCGTCTCCAATGATCTGTCCACAGAGGACATTGCTATCCTTCAGCGTTTTTACGGCTCTGTACTCTACTTGCAAAGCAGCAGTCCAGCAGCACAAACAGGAGAGCGCAGCAACAGCAGCAGCGAAGTGAAAGCCGTGGTAGACAAAACCAAGGAAGGGCAAAAGCAGCAACAGCCGAAGCAGAGCAGGAGCAGCAGCAGCAACAGCGGCTGTTATCCTTGGGCTACAGCGAGAGGGCACTGGCAGCAGTGGCGACAGCCTTATGGCATCTCTAGCCATGGTGCCATCAGGCAACGCTACTTCAGGGCGCCAGGGGATGGGAGGAAAGCGGCCCCGGTCGGAGGAGAAAGGTTCGAGCTCGAGCTCGACGACGTCCAATGGAAAATCGCGTGGCATTGGCAGGGCGGGGGCGGGGGGGGGGGGGGGGAGCGGTTCGCAGGGGGGCATGCGGGATACTGCTGGCCGTGTTGGTGGTAATGCTGGTGCTGGTACCATTCCTAAGAAGGTAAGTTGTGGTGGTGGTTGTGATGTTCTACTTGTTGACCTACCAGGTACAGCAGAGATATTCCGAGGAGGCGGCTGGGCTGCGGGAGCATGTGGTAGGTATGTAGGGTATAGTGGACGAGCACATGCATACTGAGCGACTCTATATGGTTTGACACTCTAATATGCCTGTGGTGTACCTCGTACCAGCTACCAGGTATATATGTAAATGACTTCGTCCATACGGGTATGAATCAGCTAACTTCGTACCAGGTGTACGTGTGCAGCAGTTAAGAAACAATATGTTGAGAAAAAAAAGGCTCAGACCGCCACAAATAAGAAAATTGAGTTACACAGTTAAAACAGTGGGACCAACTCTAAATCCTATACAAAGTTAGATCAAGGCCGGAAAAAAAATATTGAATTGAGCCTGGACACCAAACTGACGTTTCTCGACACTGGGCGCCCACTGCTGTGCCCAAAACCGAACAACATCGCAGCAATCTACATCTTGAATCTACCCACTGGGGAGCACGGAGGGGGGGGAGGGGTTATAGATGGGAAAGCGCGGGTGTAACACATACGGTCAGGTGTAGTACGATAATTGATATAATTTCATAGAAACAGCAGTGCAGTGGTGGGATTAATGTGTCAATTCTGTTCCATTCTTTGTAACCGTCGTAAAATCCAGCGCAACCAGTGTCCGTGCCGATTCTTCAATCCGAGAGAATAGAATCCGCGCGTTCGGTTTATCACAATACTCACAATACTTGTAAAATTCGGTAAAAATGGAATATAGACGAGGCGTATTACGCAGCGTCCAAAGTTGAGTATCAACTATTTAATCAGTCGAACTCACAGCTGACGTATTTCAAAATTTATAAAATCCGAGAGAGACTGAAGTTCTGTGGTACGTAGACATCTGAACATTGTTACCTGCTATGCAGCAAGCAGAGTAGTCTGAGAGTAGACAGCAGTGCAATGTCATATGTCGTATGTCATCATACTGTACACGACAGGCACGACATAGACGTTATATCAAAGAGAGCAAACAAAAGAAACAAAACCAGCAAAACCAAAAAAAAAAAAAAAAAAATCGACACAAGAGGAAAAAGTACAAGAAGAAACTACTGCTGTTGTCGTACCCCCCGAAGGGGATGTGACAGACACTATTAATCAAAACGAGATAAAAAACCAGTAGCACTACTTGTAAACAGCAGAGTAAGAAAAAAAAAACAAGGGAAACAACCAGGGCTTTTCGTGGGTCTCGACCGACCCGCGGGTCGGGTCACGCGGGGTTCACAATGTCACGGGTCGGGTCGGGCCGGGTCAGGAAGTGTTGAAAATCTCACGGGTCGGGTCGGGTCGGGTCAAAAGAGGTTTTGAAATCTCGTGGGTCCGGTCAGGTCGGGTCAAGAGTTTTGCAAATCTCACGGGTCGGGTCAGGTCGGGCCAAAATGTTTTCCAATTTCACGGGTCGGGTCAGGTCATGACCCGCGAGAAACGGGTCACTTGCGGGTCGGGCCAGCATGACACGCGAGTTGTTTTCTGCTGACCCGCGGGTCGGACCCGCGCATCCGGCTCGCGGATCCGACACTTCAAACACTTTGCGCTCTCTTGCCAAAGGCTTGTCTGGTACCAACCCTCAATAGCTCAATAGTAGTCATTTCGTTACATAGTCAAACATTAAAACACCAGCCACATCCGTACACGCATGCCCACATCTATCCATACCCCACTACAGGCAGTCAGGTCGCTGCTGGGCACAAAAATGAATATTAAATTGTTTTTCAAGTGTCGACCCACAGGCCGAATCCGCGGGTCGTACCTGCGGGTCAAGATGAACGGTCTCTCGGATCAATCGTCCGTGGCGGGTCGGGTCGGGTCGGGTGAGGAGGTTTGAAATCTCGCCGGTCGGGTCAGGAGATTTTCAAATCTCTCGGGTGGGGTCGGGTCGGGTCAACGGTTTTGTAAATCTCGCGGGTCGGGTCGGGTCAAGAAGCTTTCAAAATCTCGCGGGTGGGGTCGGGTCAAGTCAACACACCCCAAAATATCGCGGGTCGGGTCGGGTCAGCTGAACCGACCCGTGGGGTTTGACCTGACCCGCGAAAAGCGCTGGAAATAACGGGCAAACTGAAGCACAAAAAAAGGAGTACTTGTTGACTCTGGCGTTGTAGTTGATGTATTTGTTCACCAGGTAAGAGCACGTACGTGGTTATTTGGAAGTTGGAATCGATTGTGTGATGCTTAATGGTGCCGGTGTACCGGTAGTGCTGTATCATAACGATGTCCCATCATCCCGTCGTGCGCAAAGCTTCATTGTTGAGCAGTAGATCGAAGGGCTTGCATCGAGCGAGTATGTAGACGGTTCTTGGTTTTATGTCGGGATGGTGGAGTGGTGTTGTTAGTGGTACATACATGGAGTCGAGCGGAAAAAATTGATGCGCAGCTTGCAAAAACTCCCGTTGCACCAAGCATCAAATGCTTATGTATCCCATCCCCTGGTAGAATACCGATGTACCAGGTATGTGTGATTTAAAAAAAATATTATGCCAGGTACCAGGTATTAATAGTACGTAAGGCAGACTCGGTTTAACGTGGCTCAAGGCGTTCGTTCTCCCCCCCCCCCCCCCCCCCCCCACCACGCTTCATTTCCCCCACTCACTGCTGCTGATGTCCCTTCCTCGTAACATACACACAATCTTTACTTGAGCGCCCCCAATCCACCCATTCTCGTGCAAACCACCCACAATACCTAACGCACCCAATCCGATGAAACAGCAGGCAGGTAGTGCGTATTAATTATGTAGAGTTGGGCAGTGCAAAGCTATACGGATTGGATATTTCACCGACGCCCACATCTCGTTGCATCGTTCGACGTGCATCGTATGTGTATCACTTAGATAGTCACCCAGGACCCGGTGTATAGCTGTACATATCACGTCAAGCAGACTCGGTTTTCACAAGACTGAGGCGTTTCCTCCCCCCCCTCCCCCCTTGTTTTCCTCTCCCGCGTCAATACCGTTCAACATGCCGCACTTCCCACACCCCTCCCACCGCAATTCCAAACCCGACGCCATGACCATGCCCACCCCCACCCCGGCCGACACCTCATCCCGGCCCCCCCCCCCCCCCCCCCCCCCCCCCCCCCCCCCCCCCCCCCCCCCCCCCCCCGCCCCCCCCCACTCTCACCCGTACCCTTCCAATCCCGCCCGCCATCTCCCCACTCCCACTCCTCACCCCCACTCCCACCCCCGACCCCACGCACCACCCCCCCCCCCCCCACCTATTCCCCAACCCCACACCCCACCACACCACCCCCGCCTTCCACCCCAAACACCACAACTCCCACCCCCTTCCCCAACCCACCCACCCCTACTACCTCCAACCCCCTCCCACCCCCCCCCCCCTAACCCCACCCAACCTCCACCCCAACCTCCACGACCATCCGCACCATCACCCCCCACCCCCAACCTCTCCCAAAAGAACAACGGACAGACCCAGAACGATTTTTTCAGGAATCGCTACCGGCGACAGAATACCGGGAAGGCGGGGGTGCCGGGTCTCGCGCCAGGTTGGGACGCTGTTGAGGAAGGAGGCGTGCATGGGGTGGGGGCGGGGCGCGTGCTTACGCCGGCCGAGGACAGCTTGTTGAAGACGCTCAAGCTGACGACGACGGGGGGGGCGGGGGCAGGGGTCGAGGGGGGTGTAGCTGGAGGGGCAGGGTTAGACGGCCTGATGCGGGTGATGATAAACGCGCCAGATGTGAGTGTGCCGCTGCTTGCCGCTGCTGCTGCTGCTGCTGCCGTAGCTGTAGATTTGGATTGATGTTGGCTGTGGTATATATATTTATGCAATCTGAGGATGCAATGCGATCCGATGTAATTTGATGCTTGGCGATTCGATGGAGTCTGATGCGGTCCGATGCGATCAGACACCATCCGACCCTATCTGGTCCGATCCGGTGCGGTGCGGTGCGGTGCGATGCGGTGCAACCCGATGCGATGGTTGGGTCGCTTTTGGGGATCGGTTGCGTTTTATGTTTCCAGGTTTTTGTTTTTTGACCGATACATACTGTATACAGCTATACTGACTGTAGCTGTGTGGGCGATTGAGTCGGGCCGAGCCGAGCCGAACGTTGCAGACAGGCGTGAGTTGGCTGACGCTCACAGGTGCGCGTTTTTTTTGTATGATACGCGCGTGTGGTCACGAGTATGTGGTGTAGATGTCCTGTTGTTTCGTTCATGCGTTCGATCGCGCCCCCCCCCCCCCCCCCCCCTCCCCCCCCCCTCCTCCTCCTCCTCCTCCCCTCATCAGAGCAAGTTGGCGTTATTGCGTGGTCTTTGGTCCGCGGGTCCAGGCTGCGCAAGGGGACGCATAGGAACGCCTCCGGATCCCTTGGCCCTGACGTTTTTTTAGTACTGTAACCGTTGTGCAACTCTATCGTGTCCTGCGCACGTGTTCACGCCTACGCAGATACCGCGTATTATTGGTTGCTGGAAGGCGTTTTTGTGGACGGAGGGGGGTCAGGACACGGAATAGTCGTCCCTCCTGTGGGTGTGGTTGGGTTGGTTGTGATTGTGGGGGGGGGAAGGGGGCTGGTCGTGATGTTGGTTGGCTGCTTGCTGGTGCTGATGTTACGGTGTCACGCTGTTGACAGGAGAAGGCGGTGGCGTGTACTGGTACTCCCGACATGTTTTTTTTTTGTTGGGTATGTCTTATTTTCGCAAGCAAGGCTGCCACTGCTGCTGCTGCTGCTGCTGCTGCCGTAGACCTGCCACTGTGGCACGCGCTTTGCCGTGTACTGCGGGTATGTGTTTTTGTCTGGTGGGATGAATCCTGCCGCTGCTGCTTCTGCTTTACCTTGGTACGTTTTAACACGAGCTTTCACGCGTTGGAGGTGTCACGATCTACGTAGATCATCTGTTCCATGTATCCTTCATTTTGCAGTTTTTGATGTTGTGCAAAAGCTGTATGTATCGCACGAAGAGCACCCCCGGCTAAAATTGCGCGCAAAGAGCCGTTCGAGACAACTCACACCTCGCTCAACATGAATCTAGATTTTGCAGACCAAATTTTTGAGTCGGGGATATACCTGTCTGAAAGAACCTCAGTTGATGTCATATGTTCTGAGGTGTGCAGCCATTGTTGCTTCTTGTGGCTAGCACACGGTCCAGCGTCTATCTGTGACGGGACATGGGACTACAGCACCCATCGCTCGCAGCACGGTCTGCGGATGGCGATGGGAAACAGACGCTGCTCTTTTTTTGTTGCCTTCGTCCTTTGGTGAATCGGTCGCCGTGCAGGTGATCACCTCCGCCGTGGTAGGCGTTAACCTTGTTGCTTCTCCACAATATGGAGACAACCTCCCTCCCCAACCCCCGCCTATTTACCCCCCCCCCCCCCCCCCCCCCCCCGCCCGCCAAACCAATATGCTACGTAGGAGACCACGGTTTGACTCCTCGACTGACCGCGCCCTACACGAAAACCAGTATTTTAAGGCCGGTTTGACCCCTTGACTGACCGCCCCAAAACCCATCACGCCGGGTTGACGCCGGGTTGATCCCCTGACTGACATCCCCATGCACTAAATCCAGCATAAGAAGACCAAAAATGAACTTGACGCACCCAAAAAGACCGGTCTCCTACGTAGCATACCCGCTGTCAATACGAGTAGACGACACCCGCCTTGACGTGATTTATCGCTGGCCCGGTCGCGTTCTTTCGGAGCGACTTTATCTTTTATGATTGTTCTGTGTAGGTCGCCAAAAATTTGGCCCCTTGAGATGTTGAAGCGACCGACCGACAGACCGACCGACCGACCGACCGGGATCCGACGAACACATAAATCGACAAGGGTTTCAAATGTACTGCCGTGTGAGTTCCTAGCGACAGCTTATTTCCTTTTTTTTTCTTGAGGTGGTGGTACACTGAAAGGCACTGCCGCCGTATCTTGCACTTAACCAAGGTGCCTGGTTTAGTGTTTGCGACTTGGCCGAGCTTCAATACGATGGTTGATAGTCCACACTGCTGTGTCCTCGTTGCATACCAGAAGTCCCGAGAAAATGCTCAGGCGGTTGTGGTTGGGGTTTGGATCTGTAAAGAAAAGGGTTGAGAGTCAAGCGTGTATTTTTTGTGATCTTTTCGAATCTGGGGAAGGTCGGATGCACAAATAATTCGTACTCGGCCCCCCGTCTCTTGCCTCCCCTCACCCCGCCTCTCGCGACCGACAAAAAACTGAGCGAGAGAGCGCGACCCAAATCCTGGAACAAATACCCTGGGTGGCAAGAACAGGCTAGTGCTACGTTAATGCAGTATATATATATCATGCATACCTGATACAAGACGGCCAGCAGCGCGCGCTCGCATGCAACGAAAGGTTTGCTATTTTTTTTGTTCAACAGGTGTTTTTTTTTTTGCTTTTGGTTGCTTGGCTCCCCTCTTAGCTCCCTCTTTTTGTGTCGTGTAGGAGTACTGCTTTTGTTGGTGTTGTTGCAATTTTTTCGTAAATGGGAACACAGATCAGATATATCATTCCCACCTTATGATTTAGATTCTCTGGGGTAGATATATCCCTAATCTGTATGATCTAGCTGTACGATACCGGGTGGGAGCCGTATAGCCTCCACGATCTGTGTACAGCACCTGTTTCCTGGGTTAGACTTGTTCGGTACACATCCTGTACAAGATTTCTTCTCGACAGGTTAGGATCTGTCGACGATCTTAATCGTGATTCGTCCGACGTATACGCTATGTACCTGGTGCAGGTTATGTTATTTCATCTGCACGTATGCCAGCTTTTGGGTTCAACCGTGGGTCGCGCGTTCCTCCCAAAACGCCTCCTTTTCGTTTAACCACAGGGGACAGGAGTATATATATATATATATGTTTTTTTTTTTGTGTCAACACAAGCAGTGAGTCCTGCATTCGCTTGGTTGGATGTGTGACACCACTCTCATCTGTATGACCGTACCGTGCGTGGGTATATAGCACCGCGACGTCGTCGTTTTTTTCATTCCCATTCAGGGTTGCCTGTCACAAAAGGCGGTATCGCTCTCTGTTAGGAAATATTACCCCTGTTTGGGCTCTGATAGGAGCATTCAAATGGGTCTTATGTCCCCTGCCAGAGTGGTAAACCTAAATTTCGTACGAATCTGGTTGTAGATTTTATATATAAGGTCGCCTAAAACAAAGGGGCCCTTTTTTTTCTTGGTGAAACAAAGCCGGAGATCCCTATCATCTACCTGATACCACGTTGGTCGGAAATATAAGGAACTTTTTTAGCTTAATATGGAAACCAAGCGATTATTATATTTACGCCCAGATTGGTATACGTACCGGATACTGTATAGGAAATGTGAAGCCGGAGTTCCCGTGCCGTCCGACCGAAAATCTCCGAAAAAGCGTTTTTTTTTTCTGCATCTCCGAAACGCAAAAAGTTTAATCGTCTTTTTTTCTGCTGCTACTCTCCCCGAGGAATGCCTCATTACAAATATAGATCAGCGCGAGTTCCATATCTTGTGCCTTTTTGCCCGCTAAAATAACGAGCTTTTTTTTTATTATTTTTGTGTTCAATCCGAACGGTCTTTATATTTATAAAAACCCCTCTAGCACTGCAGTCCCATTTTGGGGACAAACTTCTTACAATTAGAGGGGTTTGTCCCCAAAACGAGACTGCACTCCTTAAAGGGTTAAAACGCCTACTATCTGTAGCTTTGTTGTCGGGGGCGGTCAGTCAAGGGATCAAACTGCGGTCTCCTGTACTGGTATATATAATTTATATATATATATATATATATATATATATATATATGTTATGCCTCTGCGCGGGGGGAAGAACCCTGCCACCTCAGCAAGATGCATGTGCCGGTTCAGATAAAACGTTTTTTTTTTTATAGAATGTTTTCTCCACCCGCACGCGCTATGCTCTGAGAGGACAGGAAAAAAAAGAAAGAGAAAAACGAAACAAAAAACACGAGCACGCAATCAAACAATCAATTTCTTACGAACATTTTTTTTTTTGAGTTTGTGTTTGCGCTTGCGCTTGCCTCTGTGTAGTGAATGCCCTCTGCGCTTGGGTTTCCTGGCGGGGAAAAAATCTGCAAAACTCTCCTACTTCTTGGAAAAGGAGAAAAAATCCAGGCTCCGGTCAAAAAGATGAAAAGTCCCCGCAATAGTTATGATTGGAGGGCGTGACCGCTACTTGTCCGCCACCCTCGACCTTTTTTTTTTGCGGTTGTCAGCTCCGCGTGTGCACGTATACCGTAGCCGTCTTTGGTATGCTGGTAGTAAGGGTACATGGTGTTAATAGTCCACTCTCTTTTTTAACATCTCTATTCGAGGTCAGGCGAAACGCCGATTGCTTTTTCTCTCTTGGCGGTGTGTTGATATCTTGGGTCTTGGGTTCTCCTGTCAAACAAATCCGTTGCAGGGGCAAAGATCCGTTGGCGGGATCAACATGTCAGTTGACGGGTTGCTCTTTTGGGTCTTGGATTTTCCAGCCAACAGATCCGTGGCAGGAGCAATATATCCGTTGGCGGCATCAACATATGCGTTGAAGGGACCAATTTGTTTTTTTGGCGGGTTCAATAGATCCGTTGGAGGCGCCAGTAGATCCGTTGCCGTAACATTTATTTCGGCCATGATATCTGCTGAGCTGGCGAAATCGCTGGGGGGGGGGGGGCAGAAGGATAGGGGGGGTATCGTAGTTTGTTCTCACACACATGTGGGAGGTTTCTAAAGCACAAGGGGGCGGGGGTTATAACGCTCCCGCTCCCCGGCTCCCCGCACGCCTCTTTTTTTTGTTCAAAGTTAAAAACAGTGGAAAAGTCAGCAATGAGATTGATTTTTCACCAGGGTCATAACCCTGCGCGAGCTTTCCTCTGCACTTGTGCCGAATAGGGTCATGAAGGCCAACCAATCCTTACCGGTGCTCCCACCGACTCTGATTCTGATTCGGGAAAATCAAACACTCCTGGGAGGCGTGTTTCGCTGACGAGGCAAAAGGGGACGCGGGGGGGGGAGGGAAAGGAAGGGGGGGGGGCAGTGGGACATTTTTGGCGTTTTTCCGCGACCTTTCCGCCAAAGTGCTCTGGCGTGCTATGTATCAGCTTTCCGGCGCCTACATACGTACATGCTTTGTTTCCCCCCCCCCCCCCCGAAATTGCCCCGTTCTCCTGTTGTGGTCCCTCGCGGTCAATTTGTTTCCGCTTTCCAGAGCGGTGAGCCCCCCTCCCCTACCGCGCCGCCGCCCCCCTCCCCGCTCGCCCCCTTCCTCATATTTTCCTTCCCTCGCGTCCCTCTTATGCCCCTTTTCTTCCTATTCGTCCTCGCCCTTTTTTCCTTCTGTCTCTCCGTCCCTTTTCTCTCTAGAGGGAAGCGCGCGCGCTGTGTTTGGAGCTGCTGATCCACAGTAAAGGGGACGCGGAGGTGATGAAGGGGTTCGTGGAGAGGCGAGGCCTGACGTTCATCAAGGGGTGGTTGGCGGAGGAGACGAGCTCGATCGCTATGATGAAGTTGCTCCTCTCCGTGGCTAAGGTGATGGTTTTGCGCCATACGAAACTCAGGCCAGAAGATCGCGACCTATAGATCATCTCTTTTTTTTCCTTTTTTTATATATCTTTTCCCCATTTACTATTTTCGCCCCTCCCTTCTCTCTCCCTCTTACTAATAGCCGCATCTCAGATCCGGGGATACATGGCAGTCTCTCCTCCCCCATCCCCGCTAGGGTCCGTGCCTTGCATTTTCATCGCGAGAAGACGTGAGCCTTTTCTTCCCCCGTCGACTCTGGTCGTGTTTAGATCGTATTTTTGCCGATGCATGCATAGTGATATGCTGCGCGAGAGCGGTGTCACATTAGACAGCTCCCGGCAAATACGCGGCGCAATAATCGTGTGAAGCAGTCAATGATACAGAGCCACGACGCGAAAAACAGCAAGGAACGGGGCTACTGGCTATAGGTTTTGGCGGTGATTCAGTACGAGAGCAACGTTGGCAGTGGCTATAGAGCAAGGGACAACCACGGCGGGCGACAACAACAGCAGCAGCGAACATGACTGACGAAAAAAACATAACAACGACAGAAACAACGAAAACAATAACAAGATTGAGTAGGAACATATGGTCTGGACATGAAGATGGGACGGGCGGTCTACACTGCCAAGGCGCATCCTTTTCCTGTGTTGCACTCGAAATGCTCCCATGCAAACCCCATGCCTAACTCTACCCCTGCCCCCCTCCACCCCCCACGAACCATACTTTTCCTTCTTTGCACTCGATATTCCCCCCACGCTGACCCCGTATTAACCGTACCCCCCCTCCCCCCACTATCCCTGTTTTACGCTCGAACTCCCCCCACGCTATCTAACCCCATACCCTACCCTTACTCCCCGCTTTGTGCTTTGGTTTGCCTGTTATTTTCCCTGGGTTCTTAGTCTTACTCTGTTTACGACGAGTAATGGTGTTTTACTTATTTTTCCTTTTTATTCCAGCTTCTTTTCAAGTGTCTGCCACATCCCCTACCCCGGGGGGGGCACGACAGTTTATTTCGTACCAGTATATTTTTTTCTTGTTCCTTTTTCTCTTTGGAGTTGTCTTCTTTGTATTTTGCTTTTTCCGTTTGTTTCGTTTCGTTTCTCTATTTCATGGAATGTGTATGTCGTGCCTGTCGTATCCAGTATGTATATGATGACATGGCATTAGACACATATAAAACTCGAGAATATCGCGATATTTGACCTTTAGAGCCAAATTATGTGCCTGACGAGTTTTATACGGACGTCGGGTGTAGGCGATATTTTCGCTATACGTGGTCCGCAACACACAAATATATGCTTGGGGTATTTTTTTACCCCAAGCATATATTTGTGTTCTCTTTTTTGTTGGTAGAGCCGAATTTTGTAGACAAGATTGGACACACCTCAGACATAGCCTGTCTCCTGTACTCGGTCATCCGATCATCACGACGCCGCCATGAGCAACAATAGCGGCGGTGGACGCGACGACTTGGTTGAATGCATAGGGCAGACAGGTTCTCCCGTGGTCGGGGACGGGCGGATGCCCGGGATGCCCGGGTTTAGCGACACCAGTCCAGAACCCAGTGTTCCGGCTAGGCGTCTCGACGATGGAGTCGCCCCAAATCCATGCCCCCAACAAGCCGTGCCACCCACCCTATCCGGCAACAAGCGGGTAGCGGTCGGCGCGCCGGATGCCCGGACAGGAAGAGGAGCCGCTTGGCGGCCACTTCATGTCGGCGCCATCGCCGTAACATGGGTTCTGGTGTGAACTCTACCTACCACAGCAGCAGCAGCAGCAGCCACGTCCTCTAGCCCATGTGATGTACATACGTGCTTGACTTGCTGGAGGATGACGTGGACTGTCACCTAATTAATCAGACTCTTCATAATACACCCTAGTTTTATATCTCAGGTGCTTCTGGCAAAAAAGGCGATATTGAGTTTTATATCGAGGGATTTGCCAATACGGAAATCGCGATATTGAATTTGACGTAAAGATTCGAAATATCGCCCTCTCTTGAGTTTTATATATGTCTATTGCATTGCCCACTGTGCTTACTGCATACGTGGCAACGTAGTATCCCTGTGGCGTAGCTTTGTGACCACAGAACTTGTATCTCTCTCTAGGATTGGAGAATCGGCACGGACACTGGTTGTGCCGGATGTCGACGGGTAGAAAAAACGGTGTAGTGTGAAGAACTGGAGAACACAACAACACATACACCCTACCCGTACTCCCCTCGACTACCTTATCGTTTTCCCGTTTTGCACGCGACTTTACCCCGCGCTAACCTCAACCCTTCCCCTATATCCTTCCCTCAGGACCCATCCTATTCCTGGTGTACACTCGAATTAAGTCCACGCCAACCCCATGAAACCTTTGTCCCTCCCCTACCCCCCACGACCCATCCTTTTCCTGTTTTGTTTTCGAGGTTGCCCACGCTGACCACATAGCCCTACCCCTATACTCATACCACCCCCACGATACGAGCCACCCTTTTCCTGTCTTGCGCTCGAAACCCCGACACGCTTATCCCTGCAAGCCTTGTATAGCCCTAGTAATTGGAAAAAAAAACGTAATGAGCACCCAAATGTTGGAGCTGTCTCTTTATCGGAGTAGGAGCGGTGCTCCGTCTCGAAAGGGATGCGTGGTCAATGGTCAAATGACTTCAGGCAAGGAACAAATGAGTACACCCCCCGCATATCGAATACATACACACACACCCGCCCGCGACCCCGCCTCCGCCGCCTCCTCCGCTCTCGGGACCAGATACTCCCCGTAACGTATTCTAGCCTGATGCAATCGGACGCGGGCAAGGCTTTGAAAGCTGTCAACAAACACTCCGACGAGGGTATTCGCAAGCAGGCCAAGGTTGTCATCTCGCATTGGAGGACAGCTTTGGTGGTGAGCGACGCGGAGGGCTGATCGTGGTGGTCGTTGTGGTCGTTGGGTTGAGGATGGTGGTGGGGATGGAGGTCGTGGGGTGTGCCATTATGGTTGATGGTAGGTATGGGAGAGGTTGCGTCACGGGGGAACGCAGTATTCAGTACCTGGCACCAAATGTGGTTTTCCAGACATAGTAAGGGGGAAACATGTTGCTTCGGGTCGATCGGGGGTTCTGATTCCTACCCCCCCCCCCCCCCGCCCCCGGGATAGTAGATTTGACTATTAATATGGCAAGTGTTTGTAATAGTAGCAGTACTTTGGATATCATCAGAGATTTTCTAGTATTTTATTTTATTTTATTGTAGTTCAATGCAAATCTTAAGAGCAGCAGATTTTTTTATTAATAGTACGGCGGTGAAGCAGTACGGCATTATACGCACCAGGGTGTTACATTTTGTATCAATATCAGCAGTAGAAAGATTCATGATAGTAACATGTAGTGGGAGTACCATATAAAGTGAAGCACGAGGCCACCCCCTGGGCTTTCATGCAGCGCATTGCCCAACCTTCACGTAACCGCCCACCTTCCACCCCGCCCCCCCCCCCCACGGCCTATTGTGTATATTATGTATGGGTTGGGTTGGTGTCGGTTGGCAACGACACTGTAAAACATGCCGCTCACGACGTGAGCTAGACATCCAGGGTACCGTTTTTTTTTTTTGTTTTTTTTTTGGCGGTCGCCCACAGCTGGTCGTCGAGTTAGATCATTTGTGCGAGGTAATACTCTGCACAAGGGAATTGATCGTATCACGTAGTGTTCAAGGTAAGGCACCCAAGAGGCAGTTACATAATACTAATACTTCCCATTGCTGTCTCTGGAAGTGGCTACACCGGAAATTAAACTAACTCATTGAAGCTGTCATCCATATGCAAGTCCGCCTCAAAAGCAGTTCTTAGTAGGATGCAGCTCACCCTTTATGCCACTCGCAGGACACCTCACGGCACTTCGCGCTTGGTGCAAGCAATGTCTGCCTGGTCGGTGAAAACCCGACATGCTCCGTCGCGGCATTGTAGGGATGCGAGGGTCTATGGTCTTACGACTACGGCCGTGCATGAGATCGAGTACATCTCTCCTATCGAGTACACCCCCCCCCACACTCTACATACTCCCTCATTCCTCGCCCGTACATATTGCGCTGCAGGGAGACAAGGGTGAAATTGCGAACCGCAGGAAGGAGCTAGACGGTCTCCACGATAAACTCAAAGCGGTGAGATTTTTGTCTGGCGCCGAGTCTTTTTATGTCCAAAGAACGGGCTTAGTTTCACATATATTTTACTTCACGGTGGGCGTTTTCTGAAGTATGTATACTGCTGTATCACACTGCTATAGCTGTACATGATGCGTAATTTGTTTTTGTGGCGCTTTTTTTTTATGGGATATTCTTCCACGCCAGAGTACTTGTAAGCGGTCTTTTGACAACGGCGTAGTAGGTTTGGCGATGATTTTACCCTCTACGGACTTGAGGCAGGAAAAACTGTCGATAGAAAAAGATGGTTACCGGGTATAACAACGGCCACTGCGTGATGATTGGGCGATGATACAAATCGGTGTCCGAGTTACAACGCAAGGAGTCGTGCGGGACGGGCGCAACATGGTCCTACCCGTGCATAGTGCTGGTTGCTAACGCTGCTGCGCGTAGGTAGGATGTTGATAGCACGAAAGTTATCATTGCGTTTGGTCGTTATCTCAACTCCTAGAGGGGTTCGATTACGACAAGAAGAAGAGCGCAACGTTGTTTCCTCCTCGTGAATGTGTATGTCGCGTCCTGATTTGATCGGTCGAGCAGAAGAAGGAGGCAGAAAACAAGTTGAAGACAGAAGCGGACGAGGCCGAGAAAAAAAAGAAGGACGCTATCCGGGCGCAAAACAGAGCCCTCAACGGCATCGGCAGCTCCCCGGTGACCCCGCCCCCCCCCCCCCCCTCCTCTACACACGCTCATCGTCTGCGAACTCCTCCATGGATTCGGACGGAGGAGCAACACCGTCGAAGGCGTTGCCGAAATCGGGGATAATAAGAGACATGGACCCCCCTTTCGTGAGTCCCGGGGTTGGGTCAAGCCCTGCGAACACTGCTGCTGCTGCCACCGCTGCTGCCGCTTCAACTACCACTACCGCTACCACCGCCACTTCTCCTGCCGCCACAACCGCCGCAGCTGCTGCTGCTACTGCTGCTGCTTCTGCTGCTGACGGTTCTGGTCCCGGAAGGTTCTTTGTGGGCAGAAAATTCCCCGGGCGGGGACGGGGGCGGTTCACGTCCGCGGCCGGTCGGGGCACGAGGGGTAAAGGGACGGGCTCTGCTGCCCGCGGCGGTGGCGCGGTGGCTGGACGAGGTACTAGTGGCGGTATTTTGAAGGTTACGTCGGCACCTGTCGTCGCCGCCGCTTCTGCCACTGCCGCTGCTGGTGTGGCCGCGACAGGTACTACTGGTGATGACGCCACCGCTGCTACCGCCGCCGCCGCCGCCGCCGCGACTGCCCTCGGTGAGACGGCTGGAGATGTCGGCGTTGGGAAGGGCGCCGTCACTGCTGCTGCTGCTGGTGCCGGAGCGGAGCCGGAGCCGAATCGGGAGAAGCCGCAGCGGCGGTGGAGGGATTAGGGCTGACGGCGGCATTGGGAGGAGCAGATGCGGCGGCGGCGGTGGTGGCAGCGGCGCCATCCCCACCCCCCGGCGGCAGCAGCGACAGCGGCACCAGTAGTACTACCGCCGGGGCAGCTGGGCTAGGCCTGGGGTTGGAGCTGAAGGGGCTTGGGTCGGGGCCGCCGCCCATCGTCTCGCTGGACGAGATGGTGAGGGCAGAGTCGGCGGAGAAGAAGCGGAAGCGAAAGGCGCGGCCGGCGGGGAAGAAGGTGGGGTGGGCGGACCGCGCGGGAAAGATTCTCCAGGTAGTGAAGGAATTCCACTCGGACGACGCCCCGCAGGCGGTGTCGGAGACGCCGCAGGAGTCCCCGGCGGAAGTGGCCGCGGCCATGGCCCACCACCACGGCGACCACAAGCACTGGGCGGAGCGGGTGAAGCGAGAGCGAGAGATGGAGAGGAAATTTCACGGAAAAGGCGGCGGGGGGGGTGGACGAGGAGAGTCTTCTTCTAAGGGTAAAAACAGGTCGTCATCGTCGTCGGTGGCGGCAACCGGGGGGGGTGGGGGGGGGGGGGGGGAGCGGGGGCGGGGGGGAGGAGGCGTTGTTATCGTCGCCGTCGTTGCCGCCTCCGCCCCCGCCGGTGGCCCGGAAGAAGCCCATGGTGACCACCGTGGTGTGGCGAAGGCCAGGACCGTACGAGGAAGGAGTTGTGCACGAGGACGTGATGCTGCTGGAGGTGGACTCCAGCGAGGCGGAGGGCCAGGGGGCTCGGACCAGGGCGGGCTTGGAGCAGGTGGGAGCCCAGAGGTGGTTGGTTGGAGGAGGGGGCGGGTAGGGGGAATTGCCGGGGGGGGGGGGGGAGAGCGATGGCTTTTTTTCTGAGCTCCTTGCATGAGGAGGTCAATATCGCACCCGAAACATGCCTTCGAGGGTCTTTATTCGCAGCGCGACTAACATTTCCATGCGCTAGTTCCAAAACAAATATATTATTACGGGGGACCATAGTAAATAGGACCTACGGCACACAAAAAAAGCTATATATTTACCCATTTTTAGTAACAATATCTGGTCCTATTTACTGCGGTCCCCCGTAATAGTAAAATTGTCACACGAACCGGTATTATGACAGTTGCTCACTTCGGGAACTCAACCTGCTAGAAAGTATCGAGCCAAACACTGCAACTCCTATCGTGGGATGATTCCAACGGGGGGGGGGGGGGGGGGGGGGTGTAGGGGTGTAAGTTTCCGGCTTCTTGTTGTAGTGGTCGACCGTTCGGCGGCGACGGTCGGCCGATGGCGCATTTTTATGGACTCCGCAGGCATGGTCTCCCACCTCCTCCACCCCCGGCACATTTTTTTTTAACTTTGTTTTCGGCGTCGCTTGGGACGCCTGAATAGCCAAAACAAGCTAGCGTCGTCCCCCAAGGCTGCCTGTTATCCGTCCTCCCGCCTCGCGGACGATACAAGGCTTGACCATGAATGCACAAGGTTCTCTACCCACCCAGTATGGTACGGTCAGGGGTGGCCTATGCCCCGGTTTCCCTCCTCTCCCAACCTTAACACTGCTTGCAAAAAAAATATCTTGCAGTAGTTCGAAGTGTTTTGCCCCAAAAAACGTGTGTGCGGTTTTAAAAGTGGTCAATTAACGCTTTCACCTCCCACTGGTTTCCCCGGTCTGGCCACAGGTGTACTTGTCAAGCGGCGACATTCCGCCATCCCCGCGGAGCCGGACGCTGCTTCTTTCCTCCCCGTCGGTGAGTTATCCTATGGCATATTAGTAGAACGAAACAGTAGCCTGGGCAGTAGACTGAGCAGTAGCCCGAGCAGTAGGCCCGGCCCGCACAGTACATACTGGACCAGAGCAGTACTCCAAAATGTAGAAGTGAATTCATACGGTTAGCCCAAACAGTGACCCTTGGAGCGGTAACCCAAACAGTAGCCCGGGTCGTGCGGTAGCGCCAGACGCTGCTTCTTTCCTCCCCGTCGGTGAGTTAGCCTATGGCATATTTGTAGAACAAAAAAGTAGCCCGGGCAGTAGGCCAAGCAGTAGCCCGAGCAGTAGGCCCGGCCCGCACATTACTTATTGGACCAGAGCAGTACTCCAAAATGTAGAAGTGAACTTATACGGTTATCCCAAACAGTGAGCCTTGGAGCGGTAACCCAAACAGTAGCCCGGCTCGTGCGGTAGCGCCAGACGCTGCTTTTTCCCTCCCCGTCGGTGAGTTCGCCTATGGCATATTAGTAGAACAAAAAAGTAGCCCGGGCAGTAGGCCGAGCAGTATCCCGAGCAGTAGGCCCGGCCCGCACAGTACTTATTGGACCAGAGCAGTACTCCAAAATGTAGAAATGAATTTATACGGTTAGCCCCAACAGTGACCCTTGGAGCGGTAACCCAATCAGTAGCCCACACGGTAGCTTGTGCGGTAGCGCCAGACACCAGTCCAAAACAGCAGCCTGTACAGCAAGTAGCGTGTAGCCGAAACATTGGCCTTGGCAGTAGCCCATACAGCCGTACTATCCCCAAACAGCACCCCATCTATTGTGCAGCACCACCGAACACAACTCCTGGCAGGAGGGAGATAACAAGCACAGAGAATATGTCGTCACCATGACATTTTTTTCCTTAACACTATCCCTACAATAAAACCCCGAGCGCTTGCTTAACTGCTACCCCATATCTCTTCTTGTCTCTTTGTGTCCCGTCCCGTCGGTTTTTGAACCATTGTTGTTGTTGCTGTGTGTTGTTGTTGTGCAGACGAGGTGAACATGTACAAGATCCCTTTCTTCATGGATGCTGAGCTGGAGCAGATGCATGCCGCCTCGCTGGAACAGCAGCAGCAAGAGTTAAAGCAGGAACAGCTCAAACAGGAGCAGCTCAAGCAGGAGCAGTCGCAACCCAGTCAACCAGTCAAGGTATGGCGATGAATGACAGCAGAGAGCGACGGAAGAAACGGGCAGGGGTGGGCGGAGTAACTCTGTTGTTCTTGGCGCGGCGGTCGGTCGGTCGGTCGGTCGGTCGATAATTTTCTTGGGGTTTTCGGTGCGGCTGCTACGGCTTCAAAAACGGCAGTGTCGCCAAGCGCGATTGAGGGGTCTCCGCTTTCCGCGCGGCTGTTTTTTCCACTGCCGATAGTGGGGCGGTTCGGATGTGCTCGGTTCCTTGTGACGGTTCGGTTATTCATTATTTACACTGGACTTCTCCTTGCCTCCCTCCCTCCCTCCCTCCCTCCCCGGCCCAAACTACTGACAGGTGACGCTGCAATCGGTGAGGGCCTTAGATGAGGCCCTCGCCAGCGTCGATCCCCACGCGGCAAACGCCCTGCGCAGCCGTTTCGCCCAGGAACCGCGCCTTCTGACGGCTCTCCTGGTATCGGAGGGTCAAGTTAACCACGCTCTGCTCAGGTCAGCCGTCGTGTGGTGCTGCTGTGTTGGTGTGTTGTTTGTGGCCGCATTGTAGTATGATACGTTGGTTTGCGGTGGAGTTGGGGTGCTGTTGGTTCAATTTGTTGTGGTATTTATATGTCACACCCCCCTGCGGCGGTAGCTGTTCTTACTAGGATGCAGTCACCCTTCATGCGACTCGCCGGACAACTCACGGCGCTTCTCGCTTGGTGCAAGCAATGTCTGTATTGTCGGTGAAAACCCCGACATGCTCAGTCCCGGCATTGTAGGGATGCAAGGGTCTATGGTCATACGACTACGGCCATGCATGAGATCGAGTACATCTCTTCTATCGAGTACACACCCCCCCCCCCCTCTGCGGCGGTCGTGTCGTCGATACGCCTATATAGTGAAGGCTGGGTCGTTGATTGCGTTCTCCAGATGGTGAACGACACATGTCTACAGCGTTACTCTCATGTCTACAGCGCTATTCTGTCAATAGCGGGTGCCAACGGCCTGCCGTGCCGTCGTATTTCCGCTGGCCACGGGTCAGCGCGGATGAGCACCGTTTACGTAGCCTCCCGAAATGATTCGGAGTGACGTCCCAATCGTATTCTAGAAGTGCTGCTGTATCTCTCTCCCTCTCGCTCCCTCGCTCTCAGTTTCAATCTCAAGCTCAATCTTTATTTCAAACTCATGCTCAATCCCTAGCTCAATGTCAATCTCAACTTCAACCTCAACTCCCCCCTCCCCTCTATGTGTGTAGGTTGGGTTGGCGACGGTTGGCGACGACACTGTAAAACACGCCTTTCACTGCGTGAGCTAGACAACCAGGGTACCGTTTTTTTGTTTTTGTTTTTTGGCGGTCACCACGGCCGGCGGTGTTCGTAATTTTTGTGCGGGGAGAACCTTAACCCCGCACAAGGGGGATAATCGTACCACGTAGTGTGTACACGGCAATGGTAAGGCACCCACGAGGCAGTTACATAGTAAACCCATTGTTGTCTCTGGAAGTGGCCACACCAGAAAATATATCAATTAATTGACGCTGTCATCCATATGCGAGAAATCCGCCTCACAAGCGGTTCTCGGTAGGATGCAGCTCACCCTGCATGTGACTCGCCCAACACCTTACGGCGCTTCGCGCTTGGTGCAAGCAATGTCTGCGTGGCCCGTGAAAACCCGAAGTGCTCCGTCCCGACATTGTAGGGATGCGAGGGTCTATGGTCATACGACCATGCATGATAATGGGCACACCCCCGCCCCCCCCCCCCCCCCCTTTTTTTTTTAATCGTTACCCCCGTCGATCAGGTCCCTCTCCCACCAAGCCCTGAGCACCCCTTCAAACGTGCACCTCACGCTGCCTGCGCTTGCCGGGAGCAGCGCGCCGCAAGCACCTCCCCCGGCCGTAGCACAGCAGCCGCCCCCTGCAGGGATAGCACAGGGGCAATACCCCCAACAGCAACCCCCTCTTCAGCAGCAGCAGCAGCAGCAGCAGCAGCAGCAGCAGCAGCAGCAGCAGCCGCTACCACCTCCACCACCCCCACGACCTTCCCAAAGCTCTGCTCCGTACGTGATGTCGGCGTCCCCGTCTCAAGCACCCCCGTCCCAGCTCCAGGCACCGCAGGCGCTGCCCCAGGCCATACCAGTGGCCGCGATACCCCAGCACCCCGCGTACCCCGGCGCTACCGTCGCCGCCGCCGCTACCACTGCCGCTCCCGTTATTCTTGGAGCCCCGCCCCCGCAAGCACCAGCGTACATGGTCGCTCCGGGCTCCGTCGCGCCCCTCGCACCCACTCAGCAGCCACCATTTTACCCTCCACAGCAGCAGCAGCAGCAGGTGCAGCCGGAGCAGCAGCAGCAGCAGCAACAGCAGCAGCAGCAGCCGCAGCCGCAGCAGCCGCAGCAGGGTATGGGGTTCCCGCCGCCTCCCCCACCGCCACCGCCTCCTGCGGCTGCTGGGGGGTACCCGCAGCAGTCGATGGCGCCCAGCGTACCCGGCGCGCCTCCGCTTACTGGGGACCCCGGCCAGGCTCCCCCTCTTGGTGTTGACCCCCGCGGCGGCTATGGTGGTAGCGGCGGCGTTGCGGCGGGGGGGGGGGGACGTCGGGGGGGACGGGGGGGCGCCCTCGAGACAGCTGGGAGCGAGGAGGCGGGAAGGGGGGGAGGGGAGGGGGGAGGTGGGAGCGGGACGGCGATCGCGGCAAGGGTAGAGACGGCGAGAGGGGAGGGAGAGGTGGTAAGTACGACGGAAAAGGGCGGATTAAGTCGGACTACTGCCGCTACTACAACTCCAAGACGCAGGTGAGTGGGTGGGTGAATGGGTGGGCGGGTATGTGGGTTGGTCGATGGTGGTGGGTGTTTTGCTGGGGGCGGGTTCTGCTGATTTTGATGTACGTCTGTCCGCCTTGTTGCGGGTGGGGGGGAAGGGGAAGGTGGCGCTATTAATAGAGGATTACTCCCCGTTCTAGTAGGTGCTTTACATCCTCTATTAATTAGTACGTTCTCTGCCTTTCAAGAAGTTTAATCCCGGCTACAACAATGGGTTTCAGTCCGATGTAATAGGATTTATATGGAGGGGTTCCTATCCGCTGTATGGCATTTGGCTTGCTTCCGCTACGTACGTACCCAGCCGGAGTCTTCTTCTCCCAGCTGTAACATAGTTTTCAGTCCGCCATGAAGTGGGTTTCCTCGCAGCGACAAAAAGGGGTTTCTATCCGCTACGTACGATAGCATTTCTCCCCCCGCGCATCAGGGGTTCTCTCCGGTGTAAACAGGGGGTTTTTACCCGCTAGAATGAACATGCTTCCGCTACGTACCTGCCAGTACCTACCAAGAATCAGTCGCTTTTTCTCGCTTCGAAAGGTTTTTTCTCTCCGCCTTGAGCAGGATGTCCCCCCAGCGAGAAGAGGTGTTTCTATACCGCCACAAAGGCGTTTTTCTGCGTGCTTTTGTGTGTGTTGCTTCGTTGGGTTGTGTTTGCCTCTTTGTCTGTCTGTGGGCTGTTTCTCTGTGTGTTTGTCGGCTGTGGTGCAGCGTGTTTTGTTTTTGAGTTTGTGCGTTGGTGTCATGCTTTGTGGTGCTGGCGTGTCGTGTGGGCTGGTTCTTAGTGTTGTGCGTCTGTTGCTTTTGTTCTTCGGTCTGTACTGGCTATGTGTTCGTGTGTTGGCGTGTCCGCGTGTGCCCCCCTCCCGCGACCGATATCGATGACGATCGCACCTCCCTACTCCCCCGCCCCGTCCGCCCCTCCCCCCCCCCCGTCCTCGCCACCCCCCTCCTCCTCCTCCTCCTCCTCCTCCTCCTCCTTATTCCACTCGCCCCCCCTTCTCCTCTGCCGCTCCTATTCCCCCTCTTCCTCCCGTCGCCCCCTCTCCCTCGTCACGTGCAACAGATGTGTACGAACGACCCCTGCCGCTTTATCCACGACATCAAACACATACCCGACGACTCGAGGTCCCTCCGCTCTGGAGGAGGGGGTGGCGGCAGATCTTACTCGTCCTTCGACCGAGACAGGGGAGACCATCGTGACAGCACGCGAGATCGCGACAGCACGCGAGACAGAGACAGAGATCGCGACAGAGAAGACAGGGATCGCCAGAGGGACAGGGGCTCGGGTCGCGCGGGGGGGGGAGGGGGGAGTCGCTCGGACAAGGACCACCGGGATGGGGGAGGTGACCGCCGAGAGAGTAGGAGGCCCGAGCGGGGAGAGATTGTTAGAGACGGCGGAGGGGGGGGCGGGGGGGGGGTAAGGGGGAGGGGGGGCGCGGGAGAGGGGGGGGGAGGCGGGAGTGGGAGTGGGAGCTTGGCCGGAGGGAGGGGGGGAAGCCGTGAGAGGTTGGGGCGAGAAGGCGGGGAGGATAAGCGGCGCCGCTATCGATGATGCCCGCCCTTGTCCGCGTTTCGGTCGTTTGTTTTTCGGTAGTGTTGCTGAACGCGAGGAAAGCTTGTGTGTGTGCGCGTGCGTTCGTGGGTGCGTGGGGGGCTCGCGCAGAGGAATGCGCGCTGGGCTTGGGTGTCGTGCCGAGTCATGCCGCGTCCTCGCTCGATGCGAGTGTTTTCTCTCTTTTGATTTCACGCCACAGCAGCAGCAGCAGCAACAGCCGCTGGGCCCTTCCCTTTCTGTCCGCCAGAGGTCCGCAGAGGATGGGCATCGACGGACGGTGGCTTTTAACCGCTGCGGCGAGGCGATCATTTCTGTGTCTATGGGCTCTCGAAAGTTGGTGGCAAGCTCTCGCCCTTGCTGGACCGGTCCTGATTGGTCTCTGGACGGGGTCTGATCTGGCCGGGTCGAACGTCGGGTGTCTCGTAGATCGGGTGTCAAATCTAGAATTAACAAAATGGTAAGTTTTACTGCCAAGCGGGTTGCTGTCCGCGCCTGCCACCGTATGGTAGTCCAACCGTACACGGTGGTGGTGGTGGTGAGTGCAGCCGCTCCTTCTTCTAGGGGGCGGGCACACGATGATGCTGATTGGTCAAAAGGGGAAGACGGTGGTGCCCTGAGACTGACACTGGTTTGCTGCACGTAGCGCACCTGTTAATGGAAGATTAAAACTTGATTTCTGCTTGTCGGATGGGGTCAGCGTTGCTACCAGCCTATGCGCGCACCCAAACCCCCCGCCCCCGTCCCCCCAACCCCCCCCTTCACGACGACGACCTGTTGGCTCGGTATGCTGGTTAGCGTGATTGCAACACGGCGAAAGAAAGGTGCAAGACGCGAGTTCAACTTCTGAAACAAAAAGAAAATAAAACCATTCAATACGTTCTCCGGAGTATGATACATGCACCGAGAGGGAGACGTGGCGAGACGGTTTGGGGAGAATGGATTTACATCTGTCTGTGGAATGAGTGTTCTTGCTTTTCAGGAGGCGGACGGAAAAGGCGCTGCTTGTGTAAGATGATACGGAATGCACATCATAGAAAAGGTAGAACCCCGGCGTCACCGACAAGACCCCCCATTGCCATACGTACAGTATAACCTATTGTCGTACAGCCAGTAGGACCTATTGCCGTACAGCGTAGGACCTACTGTAGCAATTATACTGCCGTGCAGTAGGGCCGATTGCCTGCACAGTAGCTCTTGTGTTGTGGCTGGTCCTATGCCTGGCTACCCCCCACCGCTGATCCTGTAGCCGTACGCTTGGGAGAGAAAACCACCGTGCACGTGAAGATGCCCCCCGCACTCACACCCCCCCCCCCCGGATACCCCTTCTAGTCCCACTCTATTGTCGCGTGGGGTTTCCTGGAGGGCAAGCGGCATGACGTTGAGGAGGGGGGGGCTCAGGCTGTGGCAGGCAGCACAGCACCAATCAGCAATGGAGCGACAGCAAAGCAGTGGCATGAATGAAAGAATTGGAACTCGTGAAAACATTTCATTGTTGTGTCTCGCGAAAGATTCAGTCGCGCTCCAGCCTCTTCTTCACCTGCACGCACGAAGAAAGCAAAGGCCCCCCGAGGAAGGAAGAGCAGCCAAAGGCGAGTAACCGCACGCACCCACAGTGCAGCTGAGGCCCAATAATGGCGCAATGTTTTGCTCCATACACCAGTAGTCTATACACTACACACCAGAAACGCCGCCAAGGGTGACACCCTATGTGTGTGACATACCGTCGTACGTAGTAGTACAGGGTTTGCGGAGGAAGCAGGCGTGTTTGGCGCGTTGGGACATGCGTCTAATCATCTCCCATCTGGCGGAGAACGCCGTCGTGTACCGATGGTCCAATCATAAGCAATCAACTGGGGGGGTAATTGGGGATTGTAGTTTTTCTTGTCATTAGGTGATGAGCTTTTCTGGCCCACCCACGCAGCGAATACTTTTTTGTTTTGCCTTCTCTGGTAGTACGTGTTGCTGGGCGGAAACAGAATGCGTGCACAATAAACAAACGACGTCGCTTAAGGGTGTGTACCACCGCTCGTAGTCGACGGAACGGGGGATGGGAAGGGGGGGGGGACTGGCGGGAATGGAGAACGCCTCCTTAGCTGCTGTTAAGGCAGACCACGTTTGTTTAACAAATACTTAAAACTAACGGTGGTTGATGCTTTATGAAGCGTTGCTGTTGTTTGCGGTCCGCGATTTTGAGGCATGTGAGAGGGGGGGGGTGAGGGGGAAGGGGGGGGGCTGGCGACGTCGCGCCCGTTGTGAGTGCTTCCTCAGCTGTATCGGTAGACCGCTGTGTGAATCTGCTTCTGACCTACAAGGACGAGTGATGCTTCATGAAGCCTTGCCGTTGTTTGCGGCGTCCTTGCGAAGAGGCGTGTTGGAGGGGGTGTGGGGGAAGGGGGGGAGCGTTCTCGTATTGTTGCTCGCCTTAAGTCATTTGATCATTGACCACGCATCCCTTTCGAGACGGGTGGGGGGGGGGGGGGGGGGGGGGGGGGGGGACACTGGCGACATGGCCCCTTCCTTGTGGATGTCTCCGCGGTTGTGACGGCAGACCGTTGCTTCTACTGCGTGGGTTTGTCTTGACGAAGTAAAGTTGATGGTTGACGATGCTTCTTCAAGAGTCACTTACTGCTGCTGCTGTTTGCGGCACGTTGGTGCGGAATAATCATGGAGGGGGGGAGGGGGGGGAGAGGGGGGGTGTACTCATGTCATGCATGGCCATAGGGGGGGGGGGGGGGGGGGGGGGGCTGAGAGAAGCGGAGGGATGGGGGCCTTTGTCGTGGTAGGAAGCGGTAGTGCCGGGTGAAAGGTGGACGCGGTTGTTTTTGGCGGGAAAGCCTTGATTTACATGGCCGCACAGGCAATCCTGCATGAATTCTACCTCTTGTCTCTGCAAACGACAAGGCTTACTCCCCAGCAGATAGAGATGTGCATGATGCCGGTGAATAACGAAGCCTAATGTATGAGAGCTCATGTCGCTGTATAGTAGTGTGTGGTCGGCATAGGCAGGAGAGGGGGGGGAACGGGAGGCACTGGTTTTGTGGGTGCTTTCGCGCATACATGCCCCCCGTGCGAGGGCGGGGGGGGGGGGGGGGGGGGGGGGGGGGTGAAGGTGGAAGGGGGTGCATATTGCGGTGCGGTGTCGGTAGAAAAAACAAGAAGAAAAATATGGAAATTTAGAGGACACCAGTTAATTAGCGCCGGTGCACGAGGGACATTAGTTGGCTAGCGAAACGTCTGAAGGACGAGGATCCCCCGCAAGACCAGTGCGTTCTGGCAGTATGCTTGCGATGCGATGCGACGCGTGTTGCATTCCCTGCTTGATATCCTTTTTTGTGTGTTCATATCTCTGCTTGGTACCCCATTTTATTGCATTATTTGCTTTTGGGTACTCTAAGTTATAGGTGCGAGGGGATTGGTGGTGGTGTTTTGGTGGTACAAAGAGGAAGAGGGGATGAAGAAGGGGTGGGGGTGGGAATACAGGAACCGGTGGTCTTTCTTGTTGTTACCTGTTTTCACCTTGCCCCTGTGCTCTTCTTGCTGTCATATCTACGGCCATCTTTTGTCGAGAATATTCGAGGTTTCCATTTCTTTCTTCTACTCTACGTAGACGTAGAGTCCGTAACGTACCAGGTATACTTGCATGCCGGTTACTGCTTGCATATCGACCAATCAAGCACGATACTCTCGTTATTGATCGCTTCTTCTTTTTTTATTTTCTTACCTCTTTCGAAGGTTATCAATTACGAAGAGGAAAATTGTTTTCGTCAAACCACGCTGCAAGGAGCGAAACAAGACAACAACAAACATGCTGCGGAAACACAGTAAACGCTGCGTCGGTCCTCGGTGTATGCTGTGTGTATGGAGGGAAGCTCCCCAGGCTGTTATAGTCACCAGTAGCTGTGCGCTGTTTCGAAAAGCTGTCCATCAGTCGGGCTGTTTCCGAAGAGCTAGCAAGTGACACCGACCCTGGATCCTGAAAATTAGTTATATTTATGTATGCGTGTACGAACACTCTGTGTGCTTCCTTTGTGATGCTCTACTGAATGCGTGTCGACCGGTCCCAAGGCAGGGCGGTCGTTTTTCTTGGTCCATTGTGTTCAGCCGATGAGAGCGCCACGCCATCCGGCCTTTTTCTTGTTTCCGCGGTATGCACCACCACGCGATTATTTGCTATATACACTTGCACTCTTGCGACAACTACATATTTTTTTCCCTCCGATTCTGAGCGTGGTACAACGCCACTCGCCCCGAGTGCTGTAAACGCGGTAGTAGTTATCGTGTAGTCGTAGCAGAGAAGCTGTGCTACTTACTGCTGAGTTGTGCCGGTTTTAAGCAGTTCTGCTACTGGATTAATACCGTGGTGTTTCTGCTACTACGGCGACGTCCATTTATTTTGCTGACTGGGCAAAATACTCGAGCGTTTGTATCTGAAGGTCCGTTTCCACCACAGGTATAGACAGACAAAACAGAGACAGACGGAGGTAGGGGGGCAGGGGGTACTCATTTGTTGCTTGCCTTAGTAATTTGATCATAGACCACGCATCCCTTTCGAGACGGAGCAGGGGGGGGGAGGCAGAGAGAGAGGGAGAGGGAGGGCGCGTGTGTGTGTGTGAGAGAGAAGGCGAAAATACGACAAACTTGCTACTCACGTTTCCAAGGAAAAAAAACTGCCCTGCTCCTACCCTCTTCTTCCCTCTATATCTCCATCCATCTCTCTCCCTCTCTCTCTCTCAGTTCCTTGGTACGTCTTCGGCCGTCGGTTTGATCTGTTTTCTCCGAGTTAGCGGCGCCTTTGCGCGTAGTAGGCTGTGCTCCGTGTGGTCCATGGTCAGTCGTGGTATTTATAGCAGTACTTGTGGTAAATTGTATCACATCACCATGGAATATTGGAATATCATACCATGCCAACGCTGTGACTGCCCCATGGATGGTCATTTTGGAAGGCTTGATCGAGGACGAGCGGGGAGAGAGCTTTGGTCCTCGCCACAGTCCCCACAAGGTCACAACGTGGAGATCAGTATTTGCGGTATTGCGTTTGTATGCGAAGGGACGAGGGGGGGGGGGGGCATGCATGGCCGCAGTCACGCGAGTATACACCCCCACATCTCTGCTGGCACAATGCCGGGACGGTGCACGTCGGGTTTTTTTTTTTTTTTTTTTTTGGTATGGGGGGGTACTCATGTCATGCATGGCCGTAGTCGTGTTACCATAGCCCCGGCATCCCTGCTGGTACATTGCCGGGACGGAGCCCGTCGGGCTTTCATGGGTCAGGCAGACATTGCTTGCACCTCAAAGCGCGAAGCGCCGGGAGGTGTTTGGCGAGCCGCATGAAGGGTGAGCTACATCGTACTGAAAGAAACAGCTTTTGAGGCGGGATTTCTTTTGCATATGGATGGCAGCGTCGAATGAATTGGTGGGCGCGCGCGCGGGGGGGGGGGGGGGGGGGGGGGGTGCATAGAAAGAGCGCGCATTACTCGTACTAAGCTTTCCTACGGAATGGGTAGGCGTTTAGTTTTGGATGCGGAAGGGCGAAGAAGAGAGCGCGCGCGCGGGGGGGGGGGGGGGGGTGCATAGAAAGGGCGTGCATTACTCGTACTATGCTTTCCTACGGAATGGGTAGGCGTTTAGTTTTGGATGCGGAAGGGCGAAGAGAGAGAGAGCGCGCGCGCGCGGGGGGGGGGGGGTGCATAGAAAGGGCGTGCATTACTCGTACTAAGCTTTCCTACGGAATGGGTAGGCGTTTAGTTTTGGATGCAGAATGGCGAAGAAGAGAGCGGCCCAGGGGGGGGGGGGTTGCTAGACGCGGGTCGTTTTCTTGTGTGTGAAGAGAGAGACGGTATATAGACGGTACAGCAGGGAGGAGGATGCCATGCGCGGCTGACTGCTGTGGTGCTCGTCCTGATTCATGTTGGTTGTATGTCGTGTAGCTCTTATTTTCGGGTTAAAATATTCCTCAGTGTAGTCTGCTGTACGCCGGTGGTATGAGGAATGCCCTGGGCTGGGTAGTCGATCGATACTTTTTTTGGCCTAGCTTAATTCAGTACGTGGGTAACACCTTCACATTTGGCGTCGTCGGCAGGACACTGGTTTTTTTTTCCAGGAACGGAAATTTGTTTCATGTCCGACGTTTTTTTTTAATACTTTTTTCATCGGGGCCTCGAACAGCGAAAACTACTATTTTTAGTGACAAATGTTAATCGCGTATTTCAAGCCCTGCGAAAACCAAACACGGCTACCTCTGCTCTCAGTCTCTCAGCTGCTGCTGCATGCTCTAGTAAGGACTGGCGAACAGCGAGTGTACCGGCTCGTAGCTGGTGCGTACGCGCTTGGAACCGATTGCCGATGCCCGGACGAAACACGGTTTACGTATCGAGGTAAAACGCGAAGTCACTCGGAAGTGAACTTTGTACTGTTAATAGAAGCTTCAATAGAAGAGAAGACGATGAGATGATTGTGAGGGGAGCGATGCTGTACCGTACCGGGGACCTGGGGGAAAAAACAGCAGCCACACCAGCAGCAAGCAGCACCACACCAGTTGAGAATTGCGTTCTCAGTGTGAACGGCAGGAGTAGTATGTTATGGTCTTACTACAAGTGGTAGTGGTTTTCTTATGTACGTAAACCAAATTTCTCAACTCCCAGTTTGCTAAGTGATTTCGCGTACGTACGTACTACTACCGTACATGTTCCCCTCCTGCACACAGCCTCCTTCCTTCCACGTCGAAAAACGCCTTCTCTGTTCTCCACCAAGCCTCCGCCACACCGTATCGCAATACGTACTCCGGAATATCGATTACCCAGCCCAAGGCAAGCCTTACGTTATATATCTGGTACCTGGTAAGAGCTACTGTGTTGTCAGATACTGCTGTCAAGATAGCTTGTTGTAGAAAACTGGTTGGAACTCAAACTCAGTAAGGACACTCCACTAACAATTGCTGTCACGTTTGCCTTCGTAAAATTCCAATCGCAGCAGCAACACCAAAAAACGTCGATCACTCACAACAACAAAACAACCACGTGCTGGTAAACTTCTGGTCCACAGCAGAAAGAACAAGACTACCTTTACTATTGAAATAACGTTATTTTCGACACGCACGGTACGCACGGTAGACGTAACACGTATTTTTGCCTTCGGAAGCTTCCTCGCTGGAGGAGCTCAACACCTTAATACCTGCAGTAAAAACCCGAAACTGATTTTGAGGAAAAGCAAAAAAAAAAAGTAGCCCGATGAGCAGAATCCCAAAGCCTACTACAGTAGAAATATTACGGAGGGCCATATTAAATAGGACCTACGGTACACACAAAAACCTATTCATTTCGCTATTTTTTGCGAACAAATTGGGTCCTATTTACTCTGGTCCTCCGTAATAGTCACATCACGGGAAAAAATATTGCGAAACACTACGACTATTGGTAGATTTCAGCTGTATTGGGTTCAGGACAGAAATTACTATAACACCCTGTCGCAGCACGCCTCTTTCCAAGGGTGTTTGTTCATAGCAGGGTACACTCGGTATACCCTGGGGCACCCGGGGACTAAACTTGGTTGTGTTGATCATACTCGGGTATGTATACCCGGGGATATACCCGGGTACGTCCAGAGTATTTACCGTACCCTGCCTCGTATACGCCCTTGAAATCGTAAGCTTCTACGCACCCTCTTCTTCTGCCCGCGAGCTACCGCGTTCCATTTTTTAGGCCTTGGTCATCCCGTCCCACCTCCGGAGCTGTCGGTGGACACGACGTCCTTTCCAACGGCTGGAACCTGGCGATTGTGTTTTGTTTAAACGCAAAAAAAAGAAGAGGAGGAAGAAGAACACAAACACAAATGTTGGATTGCAAATCGTATAGTTTCACGCTTTTCGTTTTCGTACTCGTAGTCTTGATTTGTTGTGTCCCTCGTGTTTCCGGACATTGGTATATATAAAGTTCAACCCGTAGCATCCGCAGCTTGCCAATACCACTACATGCGGGAATATAAGGAACTTCAACACATTAACACGAAGACTAAACGGTCTTTACATTTCCTCCCGGAGTAGTATGAGTTCGATTTCATCCTCTTTGTTTCAGCTGAGATGTTTTGTGTACTTAACTGCTATGTCCACGCGGCACATTATCGGAGGGCACACGAAAAAACAAATGATGTCTATGTAGTTACTGCATTAATGTACGTACGTAGACGTAAAAATAGAGTTGAATGGCGCAAGAGGGTATTCGTCTTCGTTTTTCTGAAAAAATCGACGCGAGTCGGCAAAAGGGAAGGAAAGGCTGAATTGAAGCCTTCTCTCGAACCGTAGCGGGGAGGGGGTAGGAGAGCGTACTATTTGTATGTCACCTCGAATCTGAGCTACGATGCACGATTAGGAGCGGGGGAGAGAAAAAGAAGGGGGGCGAGTATCATAAATGGGAAGAAAAAGAAGAGAAAATACTAAGAAAGAAAGAAAGGAAGGGCTGGTCACGAGTCGGGTCAAGCCTCGCTGGTCAGGTCGGATCGGGTCGGGTCGGGTAAGGACGGCCCGGCCCGACCCAACCCGACCCGACCCGTTTGAATGTGAAAAAGCTCTCCTGACCCGACCCGCGATAATTCAAAAACTTCCTGACCCGACCCGCGGGTTGAGATGTCATAACCCGTGAAGATCTCTGTTTGCGTTCGTTAAGCCTTTGAGTACAGCAGTCCCGTTTTGAGGACAAAGCACTCAAATCCTGAGTAGTTTGTCCCCAAAACGGGACTATAGCCCTACAAGGTTTCCAACCCCTTTGAATGATTCAAGGACTGCACTCCAGTTTCGGGGACAAAATTCTCGGAATTAGAGTTAGGCATGGGTTTCTGTACTATTACGGAGGGTCATAGTAAATGGGACCAAATTTTGTTAGTTAAAATAGGGAAATATATAGGTTTTTGTGTGTACCGTAGGTGCTATTTACTATGGTCCTCGTAATAGTGCGGTATTCAAAGGGGTCAAGATAGCAGTACCATACCTCTCGCAACGAAGTGGATTGTATTTCCCTGGCAGAGTCCAGTAACCACTGCTGCAGTACAAGTCACTGAGGAGAGGAGAGGTTTGAACAACATCGGACAGACAGATCACGATCTACAGTACGTGGATAGTCTAGATGCTAAGCTGCCGTTACGACAAGTAGCGCAGGATATGTACAGTACATGTCTATTACCGGGAACCATAGTAAATAGGACCTACGGTGCACACAGAAACCTATACATTTCCCTATTTTTACTAACAATATTTAGTCTTATTTACTATGGTCCCCCGTATTAGTCCAGAAAAACATGTGTGTTATGAAGATCATGCAGATTATGCGGCCCCCACTCGGCAACATGACCTAAAGACCTACAGGCCGCGAATAGTCTGCCCTGAGATCTGGGTTACGAGGTGGGGATATGATCTGATCTAGCTTATGCGTGAAAGCTTTGGTTGGTTTGGGCATTAGGCAGGACCAATATAGACACGCCGCACAATTGGTCAGCACTCGTGGCCTTCGCAACAAATAGGATTCAGGGTGGAACCACAATGCACCACCCTGTCCGAAAAAAAGGCGCACCGACCGATCGACCGACCGACCGATCGACCGACCGACCGAAAGAGCAACTGAATGACCGACCGAACGCCAGACCGACCAAACGACTGAAAGACCGACCAACAGACCGGTCGACCGACCGGCCGACCAACCGACATATCGAATCGGACACGGACAACAACCAGCCGCACGTTATGCACTACACTTTTGAGCCTCACTTGGGAGCACCGACCAAGAGGCTGAGGAGCGTGACGAGATGGCACCCTGTCGCGACTTGCAGCAGGCGCCGCGTGGGCTTGCCCAAGCCTTCCCCTCCGAAGCCCATTTTCTTCATCACGTCTTCGCCCGGAATCACCTGCCGCCGTACGTTCGATCAACCGATGTCATTGGCGAACGGGAACAGACAAGGATGCAGACATAGACACAAGCTTACCTGCTGGGGGTACTTCGCTCACCCATCCATGTGTGACGTGATAGACATGCTGAGTTTGCTTCAGACAGTCTACCACACAGTAGAGGCAACCACTGACCCTTCTTTGGTATATCCACATAATTACACCTAGGCTATGTTTTGTTTTTTTTTTTTGTTTTTTTTTCATCATCACTTTTACTTTCCAGCCCACTCGTAGGAGGTTTTACCCTCGACGATCTTCTGGACAAGCCGTGGTCACAGGTGTCGTCCCTTCTCCCCCCCGGTACGTGCCTTTTAGTTTTTATCGCGCATAGGGTTCAGCATTCCCACTGCTCGTCGATTTTCTTCGAATGTACAGCTAACTCACGCTCTCGCGCTTTCCGCTAATCAATTTTATGCAAGAAAAAGTCCCTACGAGCATGCACTCGGTGAGACTCGAACTCGCGAAATTGATCTTGATAGGCTCGCGGACCACCTACCAAGCCACCGGTGACGCCGGTGTATGTACGGTACGTTGGTTGGGGTCACTTTTTAGAAAAGAAAAAAATCACCCGCGCAGAGCCACTCAGTCGATTGACTACTAACACAGTACCTTAAAATATGTTTGCAGACGCTTAAGCTTTTATGCGCTTCAGTTTCGCGATATTCGCGGCCATGGGAAGGTTTGTTCGCGCGAAACATCGCGTGAGGTACAGAACCACTCGCCCGAGTGGCCTGAACGCGGATAAGGAAACTCAGGGCAGCACTGCAGCAGTCAATATTTACGAGTGTGGTATCGCAGCCTCTCAGAGCGTCTACGACAAAGCACCATCGGCGCCTTCCACAACCCCGACTAAAAAGAGAGATGCATGAGATAACAAGTACCTGGTACCATGTAGCATATGTATTTTTTCATCATGGGGGACCGCGGTTTGATGACTCCTTTTGACTGATCGCCCCAGTAGAGACAGTGTACCACTTATCCGAAAAAAGGGTTGACACACACAAAGGGAATATGTTACGCCATCACCAATGGTTGACCACTGCGTCTGATTGGCTTAGACTTACGGTTAGGGTTAGTTCTATTCGTCTCGTACACAGTAGTGGCCCTCAGCCATTTTCTCGAAACAGTTGGTATGCGCGGCTCTCGATCGCCCCCCACCCCCCTCCCCTGCACAAGAAACTACTGCTGTAGAATATTAAGGCCAATATTGGCGAAACGACAAGACAAACATTGTATCAGGTACCAGGTGCTGAATAGCAAAAGTGCAAGGAGACCACGACTTGATCTCTTCACGGACTGCCCCATTGAACTACTACTAATCGTCTACCAAGGCCGAAACTTTGGACGAACTTTTGGTGAAAACTTCGGACAAGCTTTGGACAAAGCTTTGGGAATAAAGCGGGCAAGTGGCGGACGAGCTTTCGACAACATTTGGACAAAAAACATCGACACAATCTGGACAAGCTCCGGAGAAAAAATGGGAAACCCTTGGACAAAATATGGGCACATTTTGTCCAAACATTTGGACAAACGTCTGAACAAGCTTTGGAGAAAAAATGCACAAGCTTTGGACAAGCTTTAAACACAAAGATGGACAAGAACAAGCTTTGGACAATCTTTGGACAATCTTTGGTCAAAAGAGTAAACTTTGAGCAAGCTTCGGACGAACCAAAACTTCGTACGAACAAAATTGTTTTTATGAGTGCACGCGTTGTAATGGGGAGAGTAAGCGTCTTTTCCCGCTCGCTTACTTCCTTGTTTGTGCCCAGCTTCCAGCCGAGCAGCAGCCGCTTCCCATCGGGGACGAACTTGATCCCTCTCATCTCGTTCGTCACCTGCAAGGCCCGGCACAGCAATTTCCACAAAACGACAAAACACGATTAGTGCGGGGAAAAGTGGCGCGACTGTTTTGTTGCATTAGGCGGCGACGGCAACAAAACAGAAACGGAAACGGGAACCGACATGGAAGCGAAAACTGAAACGGAAACTGAAACGGAAACGGAAAACGGCAACGGCAAAGGAAACGGAAAACCAAAAAATAACAGAAACCGAAAGAGAATGGAAACAGAAACGGGACCACGATCGGAAACGGCAGCGGAAGCGGAAACCAAAATCAAAGCGCAAGCTAAAATAGGAACGTAAAGCGTAACGGAGTGAAAAAGGAAACGGAAACGAGAACGAAAACTGAAACACAAAGTGAAAAGGAACATATAGGTAGCAACTCGGTTCTCACAGTGCCCTGAACGCCCCAGTTGAGGGTGGACACGACCTTAAGCTTTTCGAGGTACGGAGGCATGTTGTCGTGTACCTGTTACATTCACGACGAGAGAAAGAGGTGTGTGCACCAAGGGGCTCAAACGGGTTCCTTCTCCACTCAGCGAAGCAAAATCACGCAACAAAAAAAGACAAGAGATGGAACGACGAGAAGTCGGCAAGCAGGCTGGCCGAGGCTTTTCGAGGTACGGAGGCATGTTGTCGTGTACCTGTTACATTCACGACGAGAGAAAGAGGTGTGTGCACCAAGGGGCTCAAACGGGTTCTTTCTCTACTCAGCGAAGCAAAATCACGCAACAAAAAAAGACAAGAGATGGAACGACGAGAAGTCGGCAAGCAGGCTGGCCGAGGGGTAGGGGGCGATGTCGATCACCACCAATGAATGAAAAAACAGATATCTACAGGAGTATCTATGTTTTTGAAGAAATTATATAAAGCGCAGAAAATACCACCGAGCAGCCCGCGTCGCCGACGCCAACCTCGACCCTCCCAAGCGCCCTGTGTGCCTTGCAGCAATTCCTCCCGTCGACAAGCCTGATAGACAAGCAATCCAGTCGCGTGCTAAAGGCACCGTGCGCTTACCCACTGCACGTCGGGGCACGCCGTAGTCAACCAATCATCGCCCCATCTCTCTTCTCTATCTAACCCACCCACCCACTGCTACAAACAAGGTCCCGCCCGTTTATGGTACAGCTTGCAGTAGCGTCGCAACCCACGGCTAAGCCAAAGGGCTGATAAGCTCCCGTGCATACCAGTCACCTTACCCCGTAAAGTATGGCTAACCCAACGTGATGTTAAACCGCCGCGCATTCAAGTGGGCTCACCCCGGAGAGCATGAGAGAAACGATCATCACGGCAGGTCCGAGCAGGTTAGCCGCTTCCATGGAAGGCGACAAGGATCCCACCATCAACCCTACCGCGGACGAGGCTTGCCGAGGTTGGGGGGCAGCGTCCGCCGCGGGGGGGAGGGGGACGTCCACGATGGAAGCAGTAGCGGGAGCAGCAAGCAGCAGCGGCAGTATCAATAGCAACAGGCAGCAACAGCAACAGCAACAACACGCACACGCAGCAACACCAACAGCAGGGGCAGCGTCAGTAGCAGCAGCAATATTAACAGCGACAGCAACAGCAACAGCAGCAGCGATAGCAACAACAACAACAACGACAGCTCGGGTAGCAGCAGCATGAGTAACAGCGGCAGCAGTAGCAGCATCATCATCATCAGCAGCAGCAGCAGCAGCGGCAGCAACAGCAGCACAAGCAGCACAAGCTGAAGCAACGGCTGGTGCGCAGAAGATAGACGGCACAGCCGCCATAAATTGCAACTCGAAAAATACAGAGGAATAGAGCCACAATCACGGCTAGATGCGGGCTTTTGGTGGCTGACGATCACAGGCGTATGAAACGTACTCGCAAAGTAAATCAACCGCAGTCTTGCATGCCGAGTGATCATGATGGACGTCGACTATCGATGACAATCGTCAACGACAAGTCATTCATGGCGAACGTTGCTGTCCTCGACCACAGCGATCATCCTTGACGATCATCGGAGGCGATCATCCATGACGATCATGGACAACGATCATCCATGACGACCATGGACGAAGATCATGCATGACGATCATCCATCACTATCATCGACGACGATCATCGATAGCGAGTACCACGTACCCCGCTCGCCACTGATGGCAACCACCGCCGAGGGAAACCGATAACGACGCCAACATCTCCACCGAACGAGAGTTACTTCACAGAGTTCCACCACAAAAAATCCCTCGAGATTTTGTCCGGAAAAAGATATATGTAATGACGTAATGACATGCTTACAAGGCCGATCGAGGCGCGTGGTGAGCAAGCAGCGCCTAAGTAATTAAAAAACACACACACATAATGGAAGGTCGGAGAAGACAGGACAGGCTACACGAACATGAGGCACTTCCGTAGCTGCCAGGCTGGCAGCTATTTCGCGCAAGCGGTCGCACCCAGTTCGTTCAACCCAATACTCCACACACCCAGGTCATGATCTGTCTATCTACAGCAGTAGATGATCTAGTTCCTCAGCTGCCATTGTGAGAGATAGTGCAGAATATGTCTGCATAGTACACATCGCACCTAGGAAACATGTGCTAGACCATGCAGATTGTACGACTCTCACCCACAACATGAGCTAAATCATACACATCATACAGATCATACAGGCCAGGGGTCTATCTGCCCTGAAAGATCTAGATCGTGAAGTGGGAATGATCTGTACATGATCAGTCCGTGGTGTATCTCCGAAACAATTACCCGACCAACCCCCCCCCCTCTGGTCGGTGAAAACCCGACTTGCTCCGTCCCGGTATTGAAGGGGTGTGAGGGTCTATGGTCATACGACTACGGCCATGCATGACATGAATACTTCCCCCCCCCTCCCAACTCCACGGTTTATGGGCATGTGACTACGGCCAAGCATGACATGAGTACGCCCCTCCTACCCCTTCCCCCCTCACCGTGGGCTTGTACCAGAAGAATCCCCAGGAACTTGGCAAGCTTAACGCACCCCCCCACCGGAGCGTTCAGTCCGGCCGCGAAGTACACGCTGGAGGCGATTGCGGCGGCAGTCGAGTCAACACACGGCGCCGGGGGAGTCAAATCTATATAATCAACTGCACTAACGTACCATCGAGGACAACCTGCTTGGGATCACGACCACAGAGCTGTGTACAGTACGTACGAGTACATGGCACTGAAAACCGATATTTCTGTGTACGATGCGGAGCAAATAATGAAGCGCAGCCATGGTAGCAGCGTGTGTACGTACGATTAAGCGCGAGTCGATAAGGAAAGAAAGATGACGAACTCTTTCTTATGGTAAAAACCGAAGGCGCGCACGGTAGAAGGGAGGGGGGAGGAGAGAAGTGCCTGATACGTGGTCTCAGCTACGAAAGGGAGGGAGCTGGAGAAACACGGCGAACATAGCATATTAGACAAGACGGAAAAAATCGAAAAAAGTACCTCTCTGTCCGGCAATGTAAGGACCGTGTGGGTATCCATATTAACACCGACCCGATCCTAACATTTCCGCACAGACTGATATACACTGGTCAACGGCGAGCCGACAGTACGCCATTCAAAACTATATTTCCCAATGTACTGACAACAAGAACCCTCCACCGAAACAATTGGTTCTGTCCTGTACTTTTTCAGAATCCCATCAGAAAACATGTACTGCCCCCCCGAAACCAACAATGATTTGATACTATCTGGTATCCTACAGGCCAACGTATCTACAAAAATAAAAAAATGGTGCAAATACACAGCTCTACCACGGGAGGCCATAGTAATCAGGACCCATCAGTTACACAAAAGCCTATAGTATTCATACTATTACGGGGGAACATAGTTAATAGGACCTATTGTATACATAAAAACCTATATATTTACCTATTTTACTAACAAAAGTTGGTCCTGTTAACTATGGACCCCCGTAATAGTACTATTTGGTTATGATTACTATATTCCGGGGGACCATCTCAACAATGATCAGGACCCATCATAAACAAAGCCTAGAAATTCATATATTCCAGTTTTTGTAATACTGCAGGCATATTTAGTCCTCATTACCAGTGGGTTCCCCCGTAAAACCACTACTGTTGTACCCTGGTATATACGAAGTACTTGACTGTAATATGGGCTTGCCAACACGAAACACGTATAACATGAGCAAGGCTTGTCGTGACAACATGTTTGAACAAACCTTGAACCTTGAGCATATCTATTGCGTACCATTGTGGCCGAAAATATAAGGATCGTTTACGCACCAATGTGAATACCAAGTGGTCCTTATATTGCCGCCCAAAGTGGCAAGTCTTAGCGTCCCCGAAAAGTGAGTGACCTTATTTTCTTGTTATTTCGACGGGACTATAGTAATACATAGTAACACGTGGTAAACACACAGTCGTAAATAAAAAAGTAATACTTGGTAGTACATAGTACATATAAATTCATGGTAATAAATAGTAATACATAGTAATAAAAAGTACTCCATAGTATTAATTTAATATATAGTGATAGATAGTAAGACATAGTAAAACAAAGTAATCAGTACCCGCGATGGACAAAAAAAAAACGTATCCCGCTATGATAAGTTCACACACTATGGGCTGAAATTATAAGGAACATTTATAGGTTAGTACGAATACCAAGTGGTCTCTATATTTTCGTCCAGAGTGGTGTTTCTTGATTGTGGGCCTATTCTGTACTGCGGTTATTTTAATCCTACTATTACGGGGGTCCATAGTTAACGGGACCAAATTTTGGTAGTAAAAATTGGCAAATATATAGGTTTTTATGTACATCATAGGTCCTGTTAACTATGGACCCCCGTAATACTGTATTGGACGGTGTTGCAAGACTCACGTGGTTCCGAAGATGATGGGGAAAACGGTGTCCATCGGCAACTCGGCCAGTATCTTGGACGCCAGATAGGCGCCGGCGCTATACCCCTGGACGGCGGCGGCAGTCGTGCGAGCGAGCACCGCCGATTGGAGGCGTTGTTTGTTGGTCAACGCGCTCGTACCACAGTCGCGTTCGATACCAGAGCCGGTAAAGATAGCAATGCCACCGGCAACGCCACCAACAAACATCAACAACGACGACAACGACGACGACGTCAACAACAACATCACCAGCACCACAACCAACGTCACGACCAGCAGCATTACCAGCACCACAAACCACACAAAATGACACCGATAAAATCACCAGAACCGCCACCACTAAACAATCACCAACAACAAAAACAACGAGAACAACAACAACAACAACAACAACAACAACAACAACAACAGCAACAGCAAGAACAGCAAACACTTTCGCATAACTTTCACATAACAATTGGCCGGTTCAACTCCCCCACCTCGTCTATCCTCTCTAGCGACACCACGCCGCGTTCGATCGCCAGGGTCTGCAGCGCCCGGATGCAGCCGAACATGGCCGTGTTCATGGCGACGTTTACGAGCAGGGAGATGCGGTTCTGAATCGAGGACTCCTTAAGGCCTAGCTTCCAAAACACCGACCCAAACACGCCGCCTAGACCGAAACCCAGCGCGACCCTTGTACGAGCGGGAACGCAGGGACGGGCGGGGGAGGGGGGAGAGGGGGGGGGGGGCGTACTCATTTGTTGCTTGCCTTAGCCATTTGCCCATTGAGCACGCATCCCTTTCGAGGGGGGGGGGGGGTAGATTTTTTTTAATGGGGGAGGGGGTAGTAGAAGCTTCAAATTATGTTTTTCTACCTTGCTTCTTTTCACCTAGTTTGTTTCGCTCGTTACAAGGCGCGTGTCCTCTTGGTACCGACGAAACGGCACACTTTCAAATCAAGCTGCGCGTGAGCCCCACAGTAGGCGCAATGGTGTCAGCTGCTGCTTGTGTGACGCGTTTACTTTTGCTGCCGCCGAGTTGCGTTGCTTTGTTTTATCATGAAACGAACCGACGCTATGCCGACAGCAGCAGCAGCAGCAGCAGTGCTCATGGAGCGCTTGGCGATCGACCGATCGACCGACCTGCCAGGCATTGTACAAGCAACATCAGCCGTCGACAGAAATTCACCAACCAACTGAGCAAATGTTTTTATTGGTTGTGATTCGGAGATCGACATGCAATTATTGTAGACTGCAGAGGAGTTATAATATATATATGGATGGTGGCTTTTATGTACCCGCACGAAAAGCGATAAAAAAAAAAACAAGTCTAGCTCCAGATCTAGGCTTGTACCAGGTATGTCTGACTAGTTGTAGAACAAAAAATGGCAAAAATCAGGCCGTGGGTACCAACCAACAAATAAACCAACCAACTCACAACCAACCAACTAACCAACCAGATAACCAACCAACCCACGAACCAACTATCCAACAAACAAACAAACCTACCAACAAACCAACAAACCGACGAGCGAACCAACCAAACAACCAATTAACCAACTGACCAACCAACCAACCAACGAACCAGCAAACCGACGAGCGAACCAACCAAACAACCAAATAACCAACAAACCAACCAACCAACCAACCAACCAACAAACAAACAAAACCAATAAATCAACCAAACTAACCAAACCAACCACAGGACTAGGGGGGGGGGGGGGGGGTGTACTCGATAGGAGAGATGTACTCGATCTCATGCATGGCCGTAGTCGTAAGACCATAGACCCTCGCATCCCTACAATGCCGGGACGGAGCATGTCGGGTTTTCACCGACCAGGTAGACATTGCTTGCACCAAGCGCGAAGCGCCGTGAGGTGTCCGGCGAGTCGCATGAAGGGTGAGCTGCATCCTACTAAGAACCGCTTGTGAGGCGGACTTGCATATGGATGACAGCTTCAATGAGTTAGTTTAATTTCCGGTGTCGCCACTTCCAGAGACAGCAATGGGAGTACTATGTAACTGCCTCTTGGGTGCCTTACCTTGAACACTGCGTGATACGATCAATTCCCTTGTGCAGAGTAAAGGTTCTTTACTTCGCACAAATGATCTAACTCGACGACCAGCTGTGGGCGACCGCCAAAAAAAAAAAAAAAAAAAAAAACGGTACCCTGGATGTCTAGCTCACGTCGTGAGCGGCATGTTTTACAGTGTCGTTGCCAACCGACGCCAACCCAACCCATATATAATATATATGAGGGGGGGGGGACATAAGAACGGTCCCACTATACTTACCTCGCTGCAGCGGCAAACTTGTCCCGCATGGCCTGCCTCCACGAACGCTTCAGCAGAAGTCTAAACTGCGTGGGCCACCCGCTTCTCCTGCCCCTCTTCCCTCTCCTGTTCTGCGACTCACGGCTCGCCTGTTTTTGGTCATCGGGTAGAGGGCGGGCGCGTCCGTATCGGCCGGCCACGGCGGTAAAAGAGTCTTAGTTTCTGTTTTTGGCGCGCGCACGTCGGGTGCGTTGTGAGTTTGAGGTCGGTTGTCGGCTCTGTACAATAATAGCACTGGTGAAACATGAAGGGGGAGGAGGAGGAGGAAGAGAGGGGATGAGGAAGAGAGGGGGGGGGGGGTGGGCGAGGAGGGGGAGGGGGGCGAGGAGGAGCAGGAGCGGGAGCGGGGAAGAGGAGGAGGAGGATGAGGAGGAGGAGAGGTGGGAGGAGGAAGAAACGAGAGTCGAAGAGGGCGAGGAGGAGGAGGAGGAGGAGGAGGAGGAGAAAGGACGAAGAGGAAGAGGAAGAGGAGGAGAAGAAACAGGAAGGGGGGGGGGGAGGAGAATCGTGGCGTGCTGTCCCTGAAGCAACTCGCAACGTCGGTCGTGGTCCATCGGCTCCCCTCGAGCGGTGGCGACATAAGGTTACAACACCTCTCACAGACCAGCGAGAGGCGAGACCTTAACCGCCGCAATACACCGACGTTCGCGGGCGCGATGATAGCGTCGGTGGTTAGATACAGCGTCAGCGACACAGAGTCACCCACGGAGGTGCTCTGTGGGATCTATTTTATCATATACTAGCGAAACTATCAACACCTCGGACAAATCATGATATATCTATCTATCTACGGCTAGATCATCTAGCTCCTCGCCTGCCGTTGCGAGAGGTTGTACAGGATCTGCCTTATAGGGAAGATACAACCCAGGAATCATGTACTACTAATGTAGATCATACAGATTCTGCGGGTCCCACCCGGCACCATGAGCTAGATCATAAACGATCAAACAGATCTGCCTTGAAAGACCTAGATAACGAACTGTCTGCGGGAATCGATGGCATGTCCGAGATGTGTACTATTTGACCATAGACTGACGCAACGCACCTGAGAATAAACTAACGGCACGCACATGTTCATGGAGCTGACGGAATCCGTCTGATACCATGCTAAGAAACTCCTCCAGTAACAAGATCACGGAAGTCAATTGATGACGTGCTGAAGCAAGAAAGCTTAATAACGAATCCGCGGCAGAACAAGGGATGCAGATAAAACGAAGATACAGCCGAGAAAGAAAAAAGTATCGAAGCAATGCTGATCCCAAACACCCCCCCCCCCCCCCGATCCCCACCCGCTGTCCCCTCCTCCCCCGAATTCCCATTCGATTGTTCACCTCAGAGACAGCCAAGCCAAAGGAAGATGCGGGGATGACAGCCCGCACGCCCCCACCTCGTCGGACAGGCGTTTTCTTCTTTGTGTCTCCTCGTGGCCAGCAACCATAAGACTCGTCCCCCTCCTCTCCCTCCCTAGTTCGAATTTCTTCCTTTTGCTCCTCCTCCTCCTCGTCGTCATCGCTGCCACCCCCGATCCCCGCGCTCCACCACCGCCTCCCGCCGTCGAGGCGATTGTGTTGAGCGCGCCGAGCGGCCGATACGACCTTCCAGTTACTTTTCGCTGCCTGTGCACGTACGTGGGAGGCAAGGGGGGGGGGGGGGTATTCATCATCGTGCATGGCCGTAGTCGTAAGACAATTGACCCTCGCATCCCTACAATGCCGAGACGGAGCACGGCGGGTTTTCACTGACCACGCAGACACTGCTTGCACCAAGCGCGAAGCGCCGTGAGGTGCTGGGCAAATCGCGTGCAGGGTGAGCTGCATTTTACTAAGAACCGCGTTTGAGGCGGAATTTCTTGCATATGGATGTCAGCGTCAATGAATAGATTTAATTTCTGGTGTGGCCACTCCTAGAGACAGCAATGGGTTTACTTTGCAACTGTTTCGTGGATGCTTTACCATGTACACACTACGTGATACGATCACTTCCCTTGTGCGGAGTTAAGGTTCTCCCCGCACGAAAAAAAGGTACCCTGGTTATCTAGCTCACGCAGCGAGAGGCGTGTTTACAGCGTCGTCGCCAACCGACGCCAACCCAACCAATAGATACCAGGTATATAGTATAGGGGGAAGGGTGAGCTGCATCCTACTAAGAATTGCTTGTGTGACGGACTTTCTTGCATATGGATGACAGCGTCGAACTAATTGACATGTTTTCCGATGTGGCCACTTTCAGAGACAGCAATGGGAGTACACTATGTAACTGCCTCGTGGGTGCTTTACCATAAACACTACGTGATACGATAATTCCCCTTGTGCGGAGTGAAGGGTCTCCACGCTGCACAATGATCCAACTCGACCGCCAGCTGCGACGACCGCAAGAAAAAAACGGCACCCTGGGTTTCTAACTCACGTAGCGAGCGGCATGTTTACAGTGTCGTCGCCAACCGACGCCAACCCAACCTACACCTGGTATATATAGGGGGGAGGGTCAGCAAACAACAGGGGCGGATTGTTATCAAAGGACGTTGATATCATACTTTCCCATTATGTAAAAGGCATTTCTTGTAAAAATTATACATACGTATCTTCATAACTTGAATATTTAAAAAATGAAGGGCCTTCCTCGGGATTTATCCCGCGCAACGTGGAATCGCGGTGAATAAACCAACACAGATTAGCGAATGAGGAGTAAACAATGGCAAAGCACCATAAGCAAGACAGAGTCACGGCGAATCGAATGATGGTGTTGGTTTTTTTTTTTTTTACGAAGTAGGAAGCGCGGTAAGACGACGGGATTTCTACCGCGGGATTTGGTTTTCGAAATCCCGTGGTGAAAAAAAATCCCGTGGTCATATCACGTTTTCTACTTCATAAAAAAAAAACAACACCGTCATTCGATTCGCCGTTATTTTGCCTTTCACGTGGGTGATTCGCCGTTGTTTACTCCTCATCCGTCAATCTGCTATGGTTGATTCACCGGGATTCCACGATCCGCGGGATTAATCCCGAGGAAGGCCCTGAAAAAGTGGTCCGTCAATCCGTTATGGTTGATTCACCGCGATTCCACGATCCGCGGGATTCATCCCGAGGAAGACCCTGAAAAAGTGGAGCCACGACCTCCCAGCTACAGCAATCATCGCCCCCGGTCACGAGGGAGGGAAGCAACAAAGGGAGCGGCTATCTCAAAGATATTGTACAATACGTCCCCATATCTTGACGGTATTGTAATGAATATCGTATTTTCAGAATTGTAATGAAAATGACCAGTGGACTTCCCGAAGAAGGAAGGCGGGGGGATGGGGGGAGGGTACTCATGTCATGCATGGCCGAAGTCGTATGATCATAGACCCTCGCACCCCTACAATGTCGGGACGGAGCACGTCGGGTTTTCACCGACCAGGCAGACGTTGCTTGCACCAAGCGTGAAGCGCCGTGGGAGGGAGGGCGGGCGGAGGGCGGGAGGGAGGCTTGGGGGGGTGGGAGGAGCGCCGTTCGGCAGAACCAGCGGCCCCGTACTCCCGTGATACCAAAAAGAAATTCCCGCTAGAGACCTGGCGGGAGGTACGAGTTATGCTCAGGGGGAGCCAAGGGCACATGATGACATTGTACAGGGAGCGTTGGTAATGATGGCGATGACATGGGTGAAACAGTGACATCAAAAGTCGGGAGGGGTAAGTGAATTTGCTAATACTTATGGGGATGGGGAGGTCTTATCGTTTGCGACAGGGGAGGAGGGAGTCGTAACAATGCGCGTGAAGATGCGAAAACCACTGTTAACACGATGTACCACTCTGTCCGCATAATGTAAGGATCATTTGGGTATCAACATGAATAGCACGCGTTGCTTACACTGTCGGACGGAGCGGTATAGTATCAGTGACAACGACCGTACAGCAGTATCAGCAGTAGCTTCACGTTTATTCTACCAAGAGGCATATTTTCCGCGAAATGAACGCAGTGGTTACACCCACCCCCCCCCCTCCTACGGCCATGCATGATATTGAGTACACCCCTCCTCCCCCTCTCAGCAAGCGACAAACCCTCGAGGGATTTTCCTCTCACTCACATTCGCCATCAGGGTGAGCGCTTCCGTTTTGGCCTCCGATTCCTGCCAGTCGCCCGATTTCAGGCCGTTTCCATTCAAAACGGGGCTGATCAAGTCCACCTGCCGTACGCAAAAAAAGACACATTTTAGGCCCGGTACCCCCCTTTACCTGTGAAGCTAAATGTATGTACTACTTGTAGGGCGGGCTACTCGGGTCTAAAAAAACGAACCCAACACGAACTGGTGCACGCAGGTAAAATCATGCACACAATCGCGTACACGAGAACATACACACATGAATACAACACACACGCACATCAAAAGCCAGCCAGCGACGAGCACCACAAAGCAAAAAGCGACCCATCTGCCGTATTATTAAGCCCCGGCAGTAGCCGTTGCGATCTACAACCGATGACAAAATTGACCCGCAACACACACAGATGTGCAAGGGTGTATCTAGTGAGCTGAGCCTAAGACCTAATTTGTTTTATACCGGTTCGCCGGAGGAATTAAAAAAAAAAAGCAATCAACGCCACCAATTCTTGGAACCCCCCCCCCCCCCTCCCTTCTGCAATCTCTCTTGTTTCTGACGCTGACATACACCACGCTGCTATATACTGCACAGGGAGTGTCGTCGCCCCCCCCCCGGCCCCGCGTGGACACGGAGCTACGCGTGTTTGCCTTATAGCGATGGCACCTGAATTGCCTGGCAGGGGTGGCGTCTCAATGTTCTTGGGGCTCCTCACCTGATTATGGCATAGGAGCTCTATACTCCACTCAACGATAAATTTTCTTCCACAAAAATGTAACCACGTAGAGACAAACGTTGGCAAAACATGTAAAGTAAAGTCCGATGCATAATCTCATCCCAATGCCCTTCAGTAAGTAGGCAGGCATCTACTAACGATTGATAACTTCTGATCCGAAGACAGAGAGGGAAGCTCCTGTTAATAAGCTCAGGAGCCCCCGCCGTTAATTCAAAAACATTTCGCCTTGAAAAATGTGCAAACCCCTCATCGCATATTTAGCACGGCTCGAACGACCACTGCCTGCTGCACCAGCGGCTGTGGAACCGAGGAGCAAACACCCACGTACTGCCCCCTTCCTCCTCACTCCTCCTCCTCCTCCTCACCATGTAGTCTGCGGGGTTGAAGTTGACGGGACACTTGTGTCCAAGGGAGGCCAACACCGGCAGGACCTTGTCCGTCGACCCGTGATACATCACCTACGTGTGTATCAAAGTGCAACACCGGCGGTGCAACATCAAGGTCTAAGCGCGTTGCCTGTATTTTTCTGAGCTCCTCGCATAGGATGGGCTCAACATCTTTCTTCACCCGAAAACAATACATCTTCAGAGAAGTTTTGTTCGCGCGCAAACCCTACCAACATTTCTATACGCTCGCTATCAATAGTCCTAAAAACAAGTAGACTGGTAAAAAGGATCACGTTATGCTAATGGGTACCAATCTGACCGAGAATATAATACCCATTTGGACTCTGATATAAAAATCCAACGTATCTTATGTTCCCGTCCACTTGAAGAGCTCAACCGGTAAAAAAAAAAATGGACCAAAAAGGGTAACCTCTACCGCCGCGGAATGTGTCACCGGTGGCGTTTTTACCCGGAACGCCGCTAATAATATTGCTGGGGGTCCTCATAAGTCTCTTAGTTAACTTATGCTACACCAGGTACAGCAGTAGTACACCTTCCTTCGCTCGCTAAGTGCATACAGACACCCAAACAGCATGCCGTTCTCGAGAGATTTTTACCCTCTTACTTGACTTTTTCGGGAACCCTTACGAGAGAATACCCTCGTTGGAAACATACGTGGAGGCGTGCGTGTTAATCGAAAGGTGGCGCTGGGGAAGGCGCCACCACGGGATAGCTGCGACAAAGGTTGTACAGGCATATACACCATGCAGAAGGCTGGCGGGGGTTACGGTAGTGCTTGCTGTGAGCCCCGTGTCACTCTCGCCCCAAGGATTTAGAGCGGGACTATTGCGATATCAATAACTCCCGCCTCCAGAGGTGTTGTGTTTTGTATTTGTATTTACTTTTGTAGTTGTATCGAGTTTTGCGATTGTACCGGGTTTTACTTTTTTGCTGAGATTTGTGCTTGAACTCATTTTAACACTATTACGGGGGGCCATAGTAAATAGGACCTACGGTACACGCGAAAAACTATATATTAATCTAGTTTTACTAACAATATTTGGTCCTATTTACCATGGTCCCCCGCAATAGTATTGGGTATACCATTTGTTCTTCAAGTAGTCAGTTACATACCGGTATTTGACTAAAGTTGTGTGGGAAGCCGGTGTAGCACGTACCATTCCGTCGCTGAGCAGGAGAATGTCGTCGAACAGCGCGTAGATAGAGGACCGCGGCTGGTGTATGGCCACCAGCACGGTGTGGCCCTCCGTACACAGGTCGCGAACGGTGGTCATCACCTGCACCATTGAGAAAAGGTGAGATGAGAAACATCAAAAGAGCCGAAACTATCATAATCCTCACCACCACCACCATCACCACTACCACCACCACCACCACTGCTAACGTGGTTGTCATTGCTATGATTATCCTAGCGTCCTTACCGTACGCCTTCGTCAATACTTTCATTTCCATCGCCATCATCCCCATAGACCATCATCATCATCATCATTCTTATCCCCATCAAAATAATCATCATCGCCACCATCGTAACCATTTCACCATCATCATCATCATCACCATAGTCATCACAATCACCAACACCATTCATCATCCTCATCATCATTCCCCGTCACCGTCATTATCATCGTCACCAATTTACAGAAGCATGATTGATCGAAGACACGAAGCAGAGCTGACAGCGAGACCCGCTTGATGTGTGCTCGGCTCCAACGATCGGTGTGCCCGGCTCCTTGCGGGTTTCGTCCACCTTAAGCAGCGGTAAGGATGGAGCACCTAGGGTCCAACCGTTTCTTTGCGAGACTGCGAGGTTCCAAACGAAAAAACGCCACAAACCTCACGCGGGAACCCCGCGTGAAATCGATGGAATCGCTCGCTTGATTCTTTTTTTCTCGACCCCTGAAAATTTCGTCCTTGCACACGAAGAAAAACGTTCTTGAGCAACGTTCCAGAAAACGGCTGGCGTCGTTCGCGCGCCTCAACAAGGCACCAACCATGGTCTGGCCAACGAGAGGCTCCACAACAATCGCAAGGGGTGTCGAGCGTCGGGGTTTTGTTCGGTCGGTGCGTTGGTTGATCGATCGGTCTCCTCGCCTCGTTCCAGCCCGATGGGGGCGGATGCACTCGCACGACATGCCACTGTCTGACAAGGCCCTAGTCGTCGGATACCGTATCGATTGCGTCGATGTATCGACATTTTCGAAAGTTCACACCGACTACTGGCACGATTTTCGTTGATCAAGGTCGCATCGAATACGATTTTCGTTCATCAATATCGTATCGAACACGAATTTCGTTCATCAAGATCGTATCGAACACGATTTTTGTTCTTGATCGAACACCACAGGGCCCACCCACACTCTCATCAATCAGGACACCCCCGCGGATTGTTTCTGCTCTCGTTAAATTTACTATTTGCGCCCCGGTGGCCCCACAGCGCGACCACCTGCAGGGCTTGGTGCGAGTCGAGGCCCGAGGTCGGTTCGTCCAGAAAAATGATCGATGGAGTCTCCAGGCCAATCAGCTGCAAGCCCATCGCCAGCCTCCGCTTCTCGCCGCCGGATATGCCTTCGGAGGAGTTCAATCCAATGGAACGGCATGACAACAACCGCGGGGATGTGAATGGGGCCGCCGGTCCGGTGAGGTGCGCATTCCACTCTACCCCCCGCCCGACATACCGTAAGGGGTACCACAGTAGCCTTAGGCCCATTGTTAATAGAGACTTTCAGAGGGGGGAAAGTTGACGATTGAAAGTGAAGATTTCAGCAACGGCAACCGCGTGATTGGAGGGTGGTCCGAACTGGTGCCTGCCTTAACAAGCCAAGGAGTCGTGCGGCACGGGCGTAGCAGCATGATCCTACCCGTGAGACGGTTGAGATCACCAAAGTTACCAACCACTGTTTTGGTCGCCACGTCGGCGTCCCCACAAGGTTTAACCTCACTACTACGACTAAACCACGCCTGACTCCAAGTTCTAGTAGTTTTCCTAAAAACGAGGGGGCGGGTTTGCGCAGGGGCTGTAACTCACAACCCTCTGACCGGGAAAGTGAGGACCGTTTTCGTACACATATCGAGACGTAACGGTCCTTAAATTTCCGTCCATAATTGCACGTGTTAATTGCACAATCACAGCAGTGGTACCGCCCCTCTGTGCGTATCGAGTAGGGGAGTGAGAGGATTTCCAGCGTTTCGTACAGTACCGTCTCACGACTCAATTCGAGGCATGCACCCCATGCACAGCAGCAGCACCAGCAGTGCGGACATTATCCGCTCCCGTTGGCCGCGTAAGTCGCGATGCCGGAAGCTAGCGTAGTGTGTGACGGCATAGCCGTGGATAGGTGCGCCAGGGGGGGGGGGGGGGGGGGACAGAAAATCCCCTCTCGTACAAGTTTTCGAGAGGGGACTCCCGTTCGAGCAATCTTTCACTCCTGCAGTATTCCTAAACATCAGACAGCCACCAAGAAAAAAAGGGGGATGGGAAAAAAAACTCCCGAAACTCCCGTGCGGGCAATCTTACTACTTCCTTCCTGGACCTTTCCTCCGCCTGTCCTCCGCCAAATGAACACCCCCGCAAGCTGCAGTCGCCGCGTCTGCTGATACTGGTCCAAACCCGAGCCAAAGTGGCCCCCCTTGCCTGCAACACGTTGCCACAGAGCGCATTTGCCTCTTCCTTTTTGAGACCCACACCGTCAGACTCAACACACTTGTTCCCAAGAAAATCTCCCACATCTCGGGATAGATAATCGATTCCCACTTCATGATCTATATATTTCAAGGCGGGTCTATTCCCGATCTTGCATGATTCAGCTCATGTCGCCGGGTGGGACCCGCACAATCTGCATGATCTCCTGCTGTAGCACATGTTTCCTGGGTTGGACCTGCCCAATATGGCAGATCCTGCACAACCTCTCACAACGCAAGCTGAGGGACTAGATGATCTTTTTGTAGACAGATCAGATAAATCATCATCTGTCCGAGCTGTCCGAGGTATGAAAGCTTCGCATCGAGCTTCGCATCGTACCAACGCCGACGTGGTTTTAGTTTTTCCACGCAGACGTCGCTAACCGAAACATCTTCCCTCCCCGTCTTTTTCAAGAAACGATAATCGAGTTCGATGCGATACCGACAAAAATCAACAACAAATCACACCTCGAATAGATCATGATCTATCTGATCTGTGTACAGATAGATAATCCAGTTCCTTGCCTGCCGTTATCAGAGGTTGTGCAGGATCTGCACAGTACAACTCCAGCCCAGGAAACATGTACTATAGACCTTGCAGAATATACGGTTCCCACCCGGTAACATGAGCTAGATCATGCAAGATCGCGAAAAGATCTGTCTTGAAATATCTAGACCATGGAGTGGGATTCGATTATCTGTAGATGATCTGTAAATGATCTGTATGAAGTGTGCAATAATCGATACCGCTCTGTCCCCAAATACAAGGACATTTCGCATTAAACATTAAAACACACGGTACACATATATATATGGACAGAGTGGTACGAAGCGTTTCACGCCTCGGGAAGACCACGATCTAGATCATTCAGATCATCGTATACCCTGACCTGCCGTTGAGATATGCCGTGCAGTATCTATCTGCGTAGTGCCGGATCCAACTCAGGAACCTTGGGGCTAGATCATGCCGATTTTACATGAGCTAGATTATACACATCAGGACCATACCTAGCTTGAAAGATCTGCCGGATATCATGTATTTACGAATTCGATAATCTGTCCGGCATGTGGGAGCTTTTGTACAGAGAAAGAAAAAGACACGTGGAAAAGAAAGGGGATTGAGTGCGAACAAAAAAACACGCTCCCCATGTATGATACATCGAAAAGTTGCGTCAAGACACTTCCTATTTCTACATATATAATCAAAACAAAAATCGATGCGATCTCCAACCCTTTTTGCAGCATATAGAAACGAGAGCACAATCCTCCCGAAACGTGTTCCGTACGGCAAACAAATCAGACAACGCACCGGGTGTTCGCAGGTCTCCCACGAGATTTTCCGCGATCTGCTCCAGGCCCAATTTCTCCATGATGTCTCGCACCAAGGTCTCCTGCATAATGATTGATGGATGAATGCAGCGTCGACGGGACGCGGGGTTGTATTAACGATTCATTGAGCGGAATTCGCACCAACCACCTGGAGGAAAGAGCGCAGGAGGACTCGTATTACGTAACCTTACGCTGCTATTAAATTTAATGCACAGTCGCTCAGGTGGAGGGATGGAAGGGGGGTTTGGGGGGGAGGGGAAGCGAGGGGAGAATTTCGAGGTCCTTGGCGAGTGGCGGACAGGCTGGTTCGTTGCTTCCACCTTCGGCAAGTGGGGCAAAACGTCCCTGGTACGTATCACTCTGACCGTAAATGTAAGGATCGTTTGGAGTTCATATTGATGTTTGAACGATCATTATATTCACGTCCAGTGGTACTCATTGATTACCAGTCACCGCTTTTACTTGCCAGCTCCACCCGTGAGAGTTTTTGTAACCCCTTAGTAACAAGTGCCTTCTGGACAAACGCCGTGATCGCAGGTGTCTTCCGTTCTCCCTCCCTGGTACTCGCCTTCATTTATCGCGTGTAGGGTGCATTTAGCATTCCCCACTGCTCGTCGATTTTGATCTAATTTTTGCCCAACTCGCACTGCTGTCACACTTTCGGCGACGCAAGATGACTCATGAACAGTCCTGTGCATAAAATACACCGGCCGATAATCGAACCCCAGCGCAATCGCCAGCCAGGATGACAGTCTACCGCTAACCCATACAGCAGTACGGGCCCACCGACAGGCAACAAACACCAGTTATTAGTATCAGCAAGCCTTATGATATAAACCTATTGTGATACTCTCCTTGTACAACGTTGAGCTTAACAAGCTACCAGGTAATACATACCAGGTAGGATTTAGTGAAGCGCTCGTCGCTGGGCACGATTTTCTGAACTCCAATTTTCTCAGCGTGTTCTCCAAGAATGAACCTTATGTTCTTACTAGGTTATTTCTCGTTCATGGCCCTGCGCTGTAGTATGTATGTCCCGAAGAAAACATGACAGAGGATTTTTCATCGCGCGCATGTGGTGACCCGGGGTCCCTGCGCCCACCACACAATGCTCCCAGGTTCTTGCCCGTGAAACCCTTGCGCTACTTTAGTGGTCCTCGGCGTCAGCGGCCGCAACCTTATCCGCGTGGTACACGAAGCAATGCCGGTACACCGAACGAAATGTCCAAAGCGGTTTGCGAAGAAGGATCGGCAACGGAGACCCGCCCTTATTCAACAGGCGCACCCACCCTACCCAGAGCGGGGGTTTCCATCACAACAACAACGCCCACCACCACCTGGTGGGAGAGGGGAGAGGAGGGGGAAAGGGGGGAGCCCCTCACCTTCTGCAGGGTGGAAACGCCTCTGGAGCAAGGTGTCACGGGAAAGGTGTTTGCAAGAAGTGGGAGCGGAGACAAGAACAGCCACAGCGGGGGTCCGGGAGAGAGAAGGAGAAACAGGAAAGAAACAGGGTGGGATAGAGTAAGAGAGATGCAATAAGGGAGATAGCAGGAGTGAGAGCGCGAGAGAAAGGAGGAGCGTGAGGGGAATAGTAAGATAGATACATATATATAGTAAGGGTGAGAGAGAGGAAGACGATGAGGAAGGGAGAGGACGATGGTGAGACCGTAATCACAAACTGCCACCCTGACAACATTTTACTTCATTGATTTCCTCGACCGAAGAGCTATTGGGGGATGGCTCTCCGGCGAGTTTCTCGGTGTCCTCGAAAGTCAGGCTACCAACAACAAGCTGCAGATAAAAACAATGGCGTACAGCGCTACCACCCCAAGGCTCTTGTGTATAGGTGTCCGCCGCCACTGCAATGGTCGTTGTGCGAAGGTGAGAAAAAGTATTCAACGATCAAGACAGGGTAAACAGCATGCGGTGTGTAGGGTTCGCCCTCGAGAGTCATGTTGCGACTGTCGTTGTTTGATTGCGTTGGCGGGCCTGTGGTGATTCTCGAAGGGCGCCTGTGAGAGCAACGACGAGAAAACAACAGCGGCAGCAACAAAAAACCACAAGGGGGGCAACATCAACAATACCAACGAGAGCAGCAGCAGCAGCAGCAACAGCGCACCAAGAACGCCAACGCTAATACCAACACCAACACCAACAGCGCCAGTGGCACTACCACCAACTTAAAACCAACAGCAACAGCAACAGCAACACTAACACCAACACCAACACCAACACCAACACCAGCATAAGCCTTGGAAAAAAAAAAAACGCCCACGCGCACTGGCTACCCCCCTTTCGAAAGACGTCGGATCAGCGGCAACACCGCCATCCACGACCGCCCCCAATCGCAACGACCGGTATCATATCGCAAGGGCCTCGCAATAAATAAACACTACGCTTTTTTCCGTTTTCTCCATCCTATTTATTATCCTCGCCCTGGTCTCCCGCTCTATCCCAGTAGCAATTCAAACCCGGGATCACACAGCGGGCGTTTCCTCCCCTCCCCCAGACGGTTCGTACCTTTTATCGCGGGAAGAATTCACCATTTTCTTCCCCCGTCGACTCGCGTCGAATTTTGGCAAGCTCACAGTATTACAGGTACGTGACACGTGCACGATAGGAGGCTATACCCGTAGCATTTTTTTACCTTCCACGGCTGATGTTTTCGACTGACAGAGGTCTCCTCGACTAAGGAGCTACCCGGTACGCATCGTTTATCCCATCTTTGTGGTGTTGCACAGTATTTTCGTTAGCTCCCACAGTAGCCAATGGAATTTGTTTATCGGGGTTACGCCTGCCTGGTACTCATTTTCTCCAAAGGTCAATTTTGGGTGCTACTGCAGGTATTGAGGTGTGGAGATCCTCAAGCGAAGAGCCTTCAGAAAAATTAAGGACCATATAATATATCTATATATATATACCTCTGTCGTATAGCACGCGTTCACCCACCTGTCCAAGCGCAGCCCCGCCGTGATGAGAAGGGTTTCCCTCACCGTGAGGAAGGGATAAAAACTTTGCTCTTGCCGTACATACGCCACGTAGCGCTGAAGTACACCGCCGGTCGGGGGCAGGAAGAAATTTAGCGCGGTGCGTGTATACACGGGGGAGGGAGGGAGCGAGGGAGGGAAGTGGACGAAACCAATCAAAACACAAAACAAAGCCCGAAGAGCTGCCTCCCTCCACAAGAGCACAAAAGAAGTGGCAGCCCGCCTTCGAGAAGGGGGAGCCAACAAAGCAAAAAAAAACTAAGCCAACTAAGCCCACGATCTTCCTGAGAAAAAAGGAACATACGAAAGTGTCAGTCGCTCTCAATAAGATACGCCGTGGCCATGCTGGTCACGAAAGAAGTCGCAGCCGCTTTCAAGAAGATGAGCGATTGCCAGGCCGGTGTTTCAGGACGAACCGATGCGCCAACGTCCCTCATGGGGACGATTTCGGCACGACAAACGACACGAACTGGAGAAAACGACAACTACGCGATACTGATCTCCGAATCCGGAGCCTTGCCGTCCCGGCGGGCACTGACGGGGCGCCAGGTGGCATCCGTGGCAGTCAAGGACAGCTCGCAACTGTATCCTTATCCGTAAACCGTCTAACCGTACCCAGCCAGATAACTATACTACTAGTGGCGATGACTGAACGTGAGAAGAAACACGACCTGTGTAGTTGTGACACCAACCGCCACCTAGACGTTATCGTGAACTCAGCCGTAACTAAAACTGCAACCATGATCGTGTAGTCGTGAACGTGACCGCACAACCGTAACCGCGACCGGTATAGCCGTCGTCGTATCTGCAAAACCACATCCGCCCAGCCTCAGCCGTAAAACTGTAGCCTAAGCCTACAGCCGAAACTGCAACCGCAACCGCACCCGTAGCTGTAACATCAACCATAACCGGAGTAATATCACCTTATATGCATCGTATAATTTGTAGCCGCATAACCCTGACAGTTGACCTTAGCCGTCACCGAAAAAAATTCTACCGTAACCGAAAACTCAAGCGAAACCGCGCTAAAACCGTATTCGTCATCGTGATGTCACCCGTAACCGCGTGAAGGCAGCCAGCCGTGAGAGTTTTGACGTAACTCTAACAGCGGCCAGACGAATACGACCGAAACCGTCAAAGTAACCGTATACCCGTAACCGTACGTAGCCGAAACCATAACTGTAATCGCATACGAGCTGGTTCAAGTTGACTGACGGAAATTCTCTCGCGCAGGAATGCCGACTGCAGCACCTACTCGAAACGGCACATATCTGGTATCATACTGACCGCCTTGAACAGCGGAAGTTGTGTGACATGGTTGGCGCTAATGGGTAAAACGTGTCCCGACCAACCACGGGGCTTAAATACGGTGAGTAACAGGCAGGCGTTTTCATGGGGGGATATGTTTATTTTGTTTTTATTTTTTGAACAGTCCGGTTTCAGGTACTCCAGGGTATGTCTACTTTTTTCGCGAAAAAAATCGAATATCTGGCCTGCGTACGTGCAGTGTTGAGAAAAACACATCGCCAAAAAATCGATTATATACTGAATCTACGTAATTCCGAGGCAACGCCTTATTTTCGCGCTTTTTTTCCGCACAAAAGTCAAAATGTCCACGCCATTTTTCAGAGATAAGACCCTGAAAAATTGCACACGTGTTATTTACGTCCTTCTTGAGGACTTTACCTGCGTTTTTTTCTCTCTTTTTTTCTGCCGAGAACATTAGGTCTAAGACGTATGGGTACGGAAGATACATGAAAGCGTTTGGGTCTTATATAACTAGGAAGCCTTGCGCACGAGGGGTCAGCACGCCTCCAAATTCTGTGAGTTGGGGGAACGTGAGCTACGAATGAGGTAGGTCGGGTGAGGCTCACCCGACAAGTGATGGCATCATATTTGGGGTGGTGGGAGGGAAGTGCTCGTGCGCTCGATGGGGGTTGGTGTTCGTCGCTCTACAAACAAACCCATCTCCCAATAGTTTGCGTCGTTTGTCTCCTCTCCTGCGACACTCGAACCGCCTAACCTCGGCTCTTGTGAGAACACTGCGACCATGCCCTCCCTCGTCGTCTACAAGTAGGCCAACGTGGCCGCTGCAGCGGCCGTGACTGCTGATTCCGTTGTCCTATCGTACTGTTGCGGCATAGTCGACTGACACGCAAGCACGCGGCCACCAGGTACATGATGCCCTCTGTCACATCGTGTACCAGATACCAGGGAAAGACACAAGTAGTGCGGCGTAACCTCCTCGTTGGTCCTCTCATGGGGATTTTTGTAAGCGCATCCACCCTCAGCATTCGAACGAAGGGGCATCAATCATTTCGGCGCTTTCAAAAGGCTGGTTTGCATCATTTGGGGCATATTCTCTTACATCACCCGTCATCGGATATTTTTAGCATAATCCAGGCGGGATTATCATCTTATGACTGCATTGTTCTACCGTACCCATTGGTCTAAGGTGGTCCAAATTTTTCAAATTTTTCAAATAAAAAAACAGGCAAACAAGAAAGAAGGCCCCGCTAGGTCAAGTGCTCGTGAGGACTTATAGGAGACGTGCGCAAAACTTCACGGTCTGATTCGAAAAAACGGCGAGTACCGCGAGCCGAGATAGTAACCGCAACCTCTACCGAACCCTCTACCGGAGCCCGTGACAACATCCGTAACTGCTGTACAACTGTAGCCGTGTCCTTACCCGCAATCGAAACCGTATACCAGTGTAGCAGCAACAGCTTGAACCGAAATTTGAACAGTAACAGTTTAGTCGATTAATAGCATACAATAGTAACAACTGTAAGCGCAGTAGTAACCGCGTGCCCCTGACCCGTACTTGACAATAAACATAATTTCAACCGTTGACGAATCAAAAACGTAGGCCGGCAACCGTAACTCGAAGCCATAAGTTGTAGTCGCACTATAACCATGTAGCTGTGAAGAAAAACATGTATGGGCCTTTTTTCTCGTCACGGAAAGCGCGAGAGCGTGGGATAGCAAAATTCGATGAAAATCGATGGGCAGTGGGAATGCTGAACCCTGCGCGCGATAAAAATGAAGGCAAGTACCGGGGGGCAGAAGGGATGACACCTGTGACCACGGCTTGTCCAGAAAGCTGGAAAATAAAAGTGACGTTTTTTTTTTTTTTGTTGCTGTCACCGAAACCATCACCGCATGCTTAACCGTGACCTAACCGTGTAGTCGCATCCCTAACCGTAACGAAAAACTTTAGCCATGTCACCACCTCAACGGTATATTGGCACCCATAGTAATCGTATCGTGATCATTTACCTGCGTGTCGAAGTCGTGCAGAGATACCCCGCCCACGTCGACCGTGCCTTGCAGACGGTTCCGCCGCGCGGCAGGCACTCGGCCTGCAAGAACGTTTAAGAGAGATGATTTTCCACTACGAGGCACAAGTACAACAGCACAAAAAGCAAAAGAACAGACAGACGAAAGGACGACAGACGAGTTGAACGGAACAGTGCGGGACGAAACTGAACGTAACCGAACGGAACCGAAAAGGGACCGAGCGGAATCGAGGTGAATCGAACGGGGCGAAACATAAGGAAGCAGAACGGAACCGAACGGAACCGAAAGAGATCGAACGGAACGAAGCCGGACTGGCCCTTCGCGGAACAAAACGGAGCTGGGTGGAACTGAAAGCGAGGCAAGAGGAGGTATCGCATGGAACGAAACGGCGACTTCAGCAGCGCTCGTTTGTCTTTCGGGCACCTTTTGCGCCACGCCCCCCCCCCCCCCCCCCCCCCCCCCCCCCCCCCCCCCCCCCCCCCCCCCCCCCCCCCCCCCCCCCGCCCTCTTTTCCCGAAGCAAACGAATACACAAACAGTCACCCCACTCATCATGCGAACAACCGGAACTTCTTGCCTCCCGCTGGGTCCCATGATGGCCAGTAGCCGTCCCGGCCGTGCCTCTCCACTCACATCGCGCAGAATATTGCGCCGCCTGACGAGCACGCAAGCCATGGCATGGGTAGACAGCAGAGCGGGCGGGCGTCTATGTTTTCTCAGGCTCCTATTTGCAGAAAAGGACTCTCTATAGTGCCGGTTGTCCGCTATAATGCCTGTGAAATCGTCTGGCATATATGGGAGCAATCAGCAGTGGCAGTGTGCCGAGTAGTGCCGCTTGCCGCTAAAATGCCGGTATTCCCCCCCGCTGGCGCATACCGGCACTATAGAGGGACAACTACTGTACTTATGTATAATAACATGAGGGACTCTCTACCTTACCCGAAAGAAAATACTATGAGAAAAAAAGTACTATATCGGTACGCTTAACCCCATGAACAACTACATGGGCTGCTTGCTGTGGTGCGTGGGTATATAGTGTAACAACAAAAAAAATGCAACGCATGTGATACATGGGTGGGATTGCAAAAATGTTGGGCAGTTCTACATTCGAGGAGCCTCCCCAGTGAGAACATTTTGCGCCCAAAGGTAACCAACCCCCCCCCACTCCCGAAGGGTACTCCGCCCGTCTCGAAAGGGAGGCGTGTGGTCAAGGGCCAAATGACTGAAGGCAAGCAACTACATACTGAGTACGCCCCCGCCCTACCGGCAGCATGGCTCGGCATTCAGCACCAACCGGAGGGAAGGCACGGCTACAAAAGCTTCGGTTTCAAAAATACGGACATACCCGGGTTCATGGTACCTGGTACCTGGAATACACGCATGCGGCTGACACTTGCCCGTTTCACGATAGGACGATGTATGTACGAACCCCTTTAGAGCCGCTGGCTTACATATTTGACAAAGAATTACATATAGAATACGCGCGTTCGGTTGATCACAATACTTGTAAAATTCGGTAAAAATGGAATATAGACGAGGCGTACGCAGCTTGCAAAGTTGAGTATCAACTATTTAATCAGTCGAACTCACAGCTGACGTATTTCAAAAATATTGATACTCAACTTTGCAAGCTGCGTAATACGCCTCGTCTATATTCCATTTTTACCTAAGTTTACAAGTATTGTGATAAACCGAGCAAAATTTATAAAATTGTTAAATTTCATTGCGGGGAAATTGACAAACCGAAACGACGTTTACAGCATCGCCAAACACGAAGAAGCCCGTAGGCTGCGTCCGAAGTCCGAACTACATTATACGGATGTGTACGGCACGCCCTATCATTTCGTGTCCCCGAATTCGGAAACTAAATAATTAACTCAATTCTCAGATTTTTTTATCTGCAATTAGAGTAGTGTATGAATCAACAGTAAAAATGTGTTGATTTGATTATTGATTTGATTGAACGTGCTTGGTTGATTATTCGGCTTGTGTGGTGTTTATTACGGGGGTCCATAGTTAATAGGACCTATGGTACACACAAAAACCTATATATTTACTTATTTTTACTAACAAAATTTGGTCCCGTTAACTATGGACCCCCGTAATAGTATGGCACGATAAAACATGCATGTATATTTTTCATGGCATTTTTGTATGGAGACACTAAAACTCATACGTACGGCTTATATGTATGGCGTTTAGTAACCATACTAAAAGCAATACAGCTTAAATAATAATGAAATCAAGGTCCCCTGTTGGTGTCAGAACGTGACAGGCATGCTGCCTGCTACCGCCGGTACACTGCTGCGCGCTGATGCCGAACGGTTCCAAACCGACCACGGGTACATAAGAAGACCGCTGTTGCTTGCCATCTTGTTGTCGCAACTGCTGTCGCTGCACCCGGGCCGGCCCCGAAAGGGTTGACTATTAATATTACAGCAGCACGTACATAGTAGCGTTCCAACTACTCTGTAGTGTTGGATATCGGAATCGAGCTCAATGCGATACTACTGCTGTTGCACTGCTTTGAGCAAAAAAAAATATCGATACGTGTAGCCGATATCGATATTTGATAGATTGACGCTTCTTATTTCGTCCAATATGATATCTGCGCATGAAAAACATGGGGATGCCAGGGGGTGGAACGGGAAACCACGTTTGATTCCATGTACATGTATCATAACTTAAAGTTCGATGTTCTTGGTGTATCGAAACTTGTACTACCGATACGATATCCACAACGCTACTTCCAACACCTACACACCCACATCCCTCGGCGTTATTCTAAATAGCTTCTGTGCTGTTCGAACCCGTACAACTTCAAGCACATATTGTAGTTGCAGCTCGAAAACTGAGACTGAAACCGACCACCGACTCTTCGTCGTATATCGGACAAGCAGTACGTACGTAAGTACGTACGTACTCAAGTCTTGAAACCTAAAACAAAGCGGTAAGGCCTTGATTGGTACCAGCTATTAATATTAATATTTGATAGCAAGTACTATTTTTTATCACAATATTTGTAAAATTCGGTAAAAATGGAATATAGGCGAGACGTATTTGGCAGCTTGCAAAGTAGAGTATCAACTATTTAACCAGTCGAACTCACAGCTGACGTATTTCAATTTATAAAAATAGTGTTAAGACACATATGTATTCTCGTATTGTTTGCCGTGCGGTATTATACTCACTCGTACGATTAGGTCCGCTGTTCTGTATCAGGTAGTCTCTATTTCTCTGTCTACGTACAAGTGCTGATAATACCGTCAGTGTTGTGCTCGTACGTATACGCTATAACAACAGGTATGTTGGGCTTATTTCATGATACCAGTACACCAGCCATCGATTGCGATACTTATCGTAAGAGGACTCCGAAGTTACGGATACGTAAAAAAAAGAGTTTTTGCCAAAATCAGGTATACCTGGCCACTTTCGTGCCAAAAACAGTTTCATACTGAAATCAGGTACAAAAACACACACCAGGAGCCCTGCTATTGGCCAAGCTGACATTGTAACTGATTTTGGCACGAAAAGGCCAAGGTACACCTGATTTTTTCTACTATGTCTAGCTTTCAACTGATTTTGGCCAACTTTGAACCAATCAGAGAGGCCATACGTACACTGTGTTTTCTCTCCGTATGCGTCTGCCCTCCCTCGGTTGAACTTCTTCTGTATTGACGTATAAACTCTGTACTCGTACGTCGTAGGTAAAAGTACGTAATAGACATGCATACATGCGTACGCTGGTTTCACTTTTTCTCCTTTGGGGTGTGCGATGTGCTTCAGTTAGCTGTTGTGTGTACTCTGTTGTTTTCTATGTTCACAGCAGTCTTTACAGCACCATGGGCCATGGACACTCGGCGTTTCGTCTGCACCACCCCGCGTCGAGGTGGTCTCAGGTTTGGTACGGCAAGATAATTTCGTGCCGAGCAGGCGGAGTAGTCTGTTGTTTTCTATGTTAACAGCAGTCTTTACAGCACCATGGACACTCGGCGTTTCGTCTGCGCCACCCCGCGTCGAGGTGGTCTCAGGTTTGGTAAGGCAAGATAATTTCGTGCCGAGCAGGCGGTTCGGCGAGGACGGTCTGGAAGCTTTAAGCTGTCAACGGGGGGGGGGCGCCACAGTAAATACTCTTGGCGCTCCCGCCGTGGCGAAACAAACGAAGCATATTAATAGTGACTCTTTGCAGGTCCAAGGGGAGCCCGTGGTACCTACACCCTGAAGAAAACAAAACGATTCAGATTTTGGAGGCCATGTGGCACGCTTAATGCTTTAGGCGCATTGTTTTTTTACCGGATTGTCAAGGACATCACACCGCTCGTGGCGCGCGTTTTTTACTTGGTTTTAGTATGTACCTGATTTTGGCTCAAACGGATCAGGTATACCTGATTTTGGCATTTGCCCTAAAAAAACTACTATCACGGGGACCATATTAAATGGGACCTACGGCATACACAAGAACCTATATATTTCGCTATTTTTCCTGTTTTAATGACAAATATTTGGTCCTATTATTTATTATTTACTATGGTCCCCGGTAATGATATTAATAGTAGCCAATTGGGTGCTTTTCGTCGAAGGAGCAAGAACTGGAGAAGGAGCAACAAGGAACTGCAACTGCTGCAACTGGCTGAAACCCAACCCAGACCACAAGCTGGATACCTTTTAAAATATCTGTGATCGGATTTGAATTGTGGCACGCTGTCGGGAACGCTGACCAGGCGCTACTAATAAACTACTGCTGTGTGTGCGTACTGAGGCAAAGCTGAGTAGACAGCGCCGTGCATCCGCTGCAGGTAGTGTTAGAGGGAATGGGGGGAGGGGTAACAGCAGGAGGGGTAGAAGGAACACCGTACAAGTGTATGGGGGCAGGGGGGGGAACAGGAGGAGTAGAAGGGAAACCGCGGTAGAAGAGAGTAGCAGAGAGACCGCAGATAGGGTAGCAAGGTACCAGGCCGACTAATAGGTTGGACTTTTCTTTGCTACTCGTACCGCCAACTGCTGCGGCCGTTCGGTATGCATTTTGATTTTTTTTTTTTCCCTTCTTATCCTTATGAAAGAAGTACTACATAGTGGGTGGGTGACGAGCGTATTTTGGCCCACTCACTATTGCTCTTTTTACTTAGTTAAGTGTTCACCGGGATGCATAGTCCCCTTTTTCCTTCTCGTATCTTTCCCCTTGCACGTCCCTTTTGGCGCATGCTCGGGGTAAGTATGTATGTGTCTGAGCTTTGGCTTCCCATTTTATTTATTTATTTGGGATTCTTCCCCTTTTCTTTTTATTTTTCTTGTTCTTTTTCGGTTTGGTTTTTTCGTTGCTTCTCTTTCTTTATGGTGTATTTTGGTTGCTGGCGTATGTATGTATGTTGTGTCGGCCGCACCTAGTGCGAAGGCATGGTATTACGTAGGCTATTAATGCATCACGGTGTGTTATCTCTGTGTCGTAGTCTGTGACCACAGAGCTCGTATCTTTCTAGGGTGAAGAATCAGCACGGACACTGGGCTTGCTGGATGTCGACGAGTAGAAGAACGGTTTAATGTGAAGACACACACACACACACACTGCAATCGAAAGAGGAGAGACTACTATATACCGCCACGAGTCACATACGAACAGAACAACAAGAGAAGGCAACAAGCGAACGCGCTGCTTCTGATGCTGATCTGCCATTGCTGAAAAAGAAACTGCTGGTTCTTCCAAACGTAAATGAATGCTGGTACCTGCTGCTCCTCCTGCTGCCGCTGCTGCTGTGGCTCTCTCCAGAGCGAGATGATTTGCCAGAGACCTCGAAGTTTACGCCTTCCCACACCAAGTGATGAGCTCTTCCCTGGGACTCCAGCGTAGCCGACGATGTGGCGGGATAGTCGCTCCCCACCGCAGCCCATGCCCCTCGCGCTACAAACAAGACCACCAGCACGAGCAACTTGGAGGCAGCAATCTTCGTCCTTTTCCTCTTATTCCGCCGCATCGTCCACCACGACTTTTTTTTTTCCTTCTTTTTTTTCGGCTTCTCTGTCCTTGCTCACAGCGTTAGAAGAAGAGGCTCGATTCACCTAGGCTGTAGCGATGGTGGTGGAATAGCGTATCACCGCAGAAATACTCAGCTACAACCGCTAATGCTGGCTTACGTTCTTGTCCATCATATGGGTCCGGGTCTGACTGGCTGGCCTGAAAATCCTAGGCGAAAGGTCATGCAATACGTCCCCTACACCGGAAAATAAATCACTCTAGAATGGAACTCCCTCATGACAGATTCTCGCGACGATAACATTACTGCTTCCCGCGACAGAGAGGGCGGCGCGAACGATGGTGGATTCCCGGTTGATACAACCGCGAGGATTTCCCACGCCAAATCATTATCTAGGGATCACCGCCCGCTCGTCCTTCAGAAAGGGCTGTGGTAGGCCACAACGAGGTCTTCCTCCGAGTGTGGCGTGGGTGAAGAAGGTTGCTGTGTTCGCTGTAGGTGTTGTCCTAGCACTCTCGGGGGCATCCAGCAGCGCTCCCGCCGAAGAAGCCGGTAGCTCCCGACGGACACCCCCTGTCGCAGCGAAAGTCACGGACGGAAGTACGCAGCGGCGACAAACAGCCGACTTGCGTGTCCGAACTCCGATTGCGGCGACGTCGCGGAAGCGCTCCGAACCCGTATTGGGACGCAGCGGAAAAGGCAGCGGAGGTCGAAGTCGCTCGCGAGAGCCGGCATGCGCTCGGGGGGACCGCACTGGGCGAAGCAAGATTCACAGCAGGTTGGCAGAACCACGCAGGGCCTCCGGGCACCAGGGGGAGGGAGGGGAGGATGCGGGTTACTCGGAGAACTCCGGTGATGGGGATGACAGCTACGAGAACTACGACACGGATGAGGGTCTCGGCTCTGCGGAACGATCAAGCTGCGACGAGGACGACGACGATAACGACGACGATGGTGGTGGTGATGTACAAGGGGCGAGCAGAGGTTGGTCCTCCTCCTCACCAGGGGACAGTTCAGAGTATAGCAACTCCGGCTCGGAGGAGGAGGAAGAAGAAACCGGCTCCTATGATGTCTCCCACGACGGAAGCTCGCGGACGGGCGCGGTCGCTTCGAACCGCGGCGGCCTCGGCCAACTCGACGACGTGTCGCCAGAGGACAACGGCAACGGCAACGACAACGACAACGCCCTTGAGGTTTGCGTCGTCACTTGGAACCTAGCCGAGTCTACCCCGTCGAAGAACGACCTGGAGTTCCTGAGGCGCGCCGCCGCCGGGAGCGGCCTTGTGGCCGTGGGTGTGCAGGAGATCGAGAACCTCAAGCCTAGGAGGAACGAAGGCGGGAGAACACGGGAGTGGCGCCGGCTGCTGATACAGTGAGCGGAGAGGAGGGCTAGGTCGTTGCGGTGTAAAGATACTGCTTGTACTGTAGATGTCACTACGGTACTGTACGAGTAGATTTCCAGATAATACCAGGGTATATCGTAGGTAGATCTACTGTTGCTGTGTAGATAGATAGACAGAGCAAATGAGGTTTTCATCACTAATGTAGGGGCGTGAGCTAGGGGTGGCGGGTGTACGTCATAGCTCCTATTAATAGGGGTTTCCATTAGTGATGTCGGGGCGTGTGCGAGGGGTGGCGGGTGAACGTCATGACGCCTGTATTCAGTACTTGACAAAAACGAAGACCTTGTTATTGAAGACCGGGAGGAGGTGGAGGAAAATACACCGCTTGCCTTGTTACCCTGTTTCGTCAGACCGCCGATAGCGCCAAGCCCATGTCGTGCTACCGGGAGGAGTGTGCGTGGGGATTCGTTGTGGTACCCTAGAGATATTGCCACTCCCCATGTACCGACCGCGCCCGGCACGAGCACGCATGGCGAATGGGCCCTGGTTCCCATGTGTTGATTAGCAAGGCTTTCGTCCTTCGGAGAGGTATCCTGGCTGTCCTCGATTGTCCAGGATATTGCAAACGGCGTCCGCCCAGCGGTGATAGTAATGATGACACTCACGTCAGCGTTCCTACAGGCGACCAGTACTGCTGGCGCGCGGGTCCCGCGGAGGTGCTAGAAGAGTGACAAAAAAACAAACCGCTGTTCCAGGCCTTGTTTTCGCCTAGCTCGGCCACCTGGTGGTGCCAGGGTGGGCCCCGGGTACGTCGATGGCGCCTTTTCTACGGAATCTCGGCGCGCTCGTCCCTCCTGGAGGGTCCGATGGCTCCTTCTGTGTTTCGCGAGTGCATGTGCAACTGCAACTGCGACTGTGACTGCAACTGCTGTTACTGCAGTTGGTAACATTGATCTGATATAATGTGTGGTATTTTGAATACCAGTACCTGGTCCTCTCGTGCGGCTCGCCCGCGCGCTCTCCGCACAGGACGCTCGGGAGGGACTTCGTTCGGGTCGGGCACCACGCGATGGGAGCGGTACAGCTCACTCTCTTCGCGCGACGGGAAATTTTCGGCAGGGTCAAGGTTACCGTGTTTTCTGGGTGTTGCTTGTTGCGGTCTCTGTCTGTCTGTCATCATCTGTCCGTCTACCAGTCCGTTCGCCCCCCTCGTCCTCAAGTTTTTGGTTGTCCTTGGCCACTTCAGTGATGCACATTTATGTCTGTTATGCCTCTGTATGTCTACGTCGCCGGTGCTCAAAGGCCAAAGCAACAACAGCGAACCCACGCAAACAACCTTGTGGCATTTTTTCTACGATTTCGATCCCTCAGACATTCCCGGATCGGCTGTTGCCACTAAACTGTCAGCGCCCGGTCTAGCACGGTGAAGAAAGCCTCCAGCACGATGTAAAACGCCTCCCACACGATGTAGAACGCCTCTACAACGATACACCGAAGGCCTCCAACACGATACCGAACTCGGCCAACACGTGTAGAACGCCTCCAACACGATATGGAACGCCCCCAGGACGATAGATAAACGTGTTTAATATGGTACGATATACCAAGTATAAAGAACGCCCTCCACAAGATGTAGAACGCCCTCAATGCGATATGCATAGCACCCCCAAGACCAAGTAGAACTAAAAATGCGGTGTCTTTGCGCGTCTCAGCGTCGTTGTTGCCTGCCCCTGTAGGCAGTCAGTCGCCTATTACGGGTGGTCCATAGTAAATAGGGCCTACGATACACACCAAAACCTCTATATTTCCCTATTTTTACTAGCAATATTTGGTCCTATTTACTATGGTCTCCCGTAATAGTCGGCTCTCGCTTATCATACACGGCGGTGTTGTTGTTCCCCTTGCCCTTCTCTGTTTCCTCACCGCCAGGTGGTAAAGCTGACGGAGGTCGTGTGCGGGGTGGGAAACGTTCTTCAGAACAAGGGCGGCATTGGCGCATACGTGCGTGTGGACCGGACCACCTTCCTGTTTGTGGCGGCCCATCTCGCCGCGCATCAGGCAAGAGCCAGCGCTGCGCCTCAAACCTTGCCCCATCAGCCTTGCCTCAGCCTTGTCTCAGCCTTCCCCCCAGTACTGTTTACGACTTGGCCCAGCTTCGGTAGAATGGTTGATACCCCACACTAAGTCTTCATTACATGTTCATTCCGAGAATATCCCCGGCGGTGTAGAAATGTCCCCTGCAGTGGGGGTTAGGGTTAGAGTTAGTGGTTAAAGTTATGTATTTTGCAATCATTTTGTCGGTTCTAGGCCAAAGTCTATACAGCCCTCCTTGCCCCAGATTTTGCCCCAGCCTTGTCCCCAACCTTGCGGCAGTCTTGCTTCAGTTTTTGTGTTTAGTCGACCGTGCATGGATTTAGCCGTGATGTACGTGTATCACTAGGAAACCCAGCGGAAGGCTTGAGTTTGCTCGCGTTTCGGTGAAAACATGCTAGGATGGCCCGTTTTTCCCTCCGAGCCGCATCCAGCTTAACTTATGCGCTGACCTGCTCTCGTGAACATAAGATCCACCATCGCGAGGCCTCTGCTCACGACTTGGCCCAGCTGCGACATAGTGGTTGATATGTACTTTTCTTTACTCCCTAACCTTGACCCCGGCAGCCTCGATGGTTTGCCGGGATTGTGCTGTGTTGTGGAGTCAGTGTGGACTCTATCAATCATTTTGTCGAACCTGAGCCAAACGGTGAGGACAACGCGCGGCAAAAGCTTGAATCGCCTCTCGTCCCGAAACATTGAACTCCTCTTTCCATCCTTGTGCATCCCGTCGGGTGTGCTTTCGCTTCCCGTGGAAATAACCATTGACCGTGCAGGGAAAGCTGGACGAGCGCAACGCCGGCTACTGGCGGATCGTAACAGCGCTGGACCAAGAGATTCCGCCGGCGTGGGTCACTCACGCCGCACGGAAACGTGCCAAGCGTGCCAAGGCTACGGCGGCCGCAGGCGCCACCGCCGCCGCCGCGGCCGCAAGGAAACCCGCAGACGGGGCTGCGGAAAGCCCTTCCCCGCCCTTCGCGCCTTTCTCGCGAGAGGCGTTACCCCTGCCAAGGGGCCCGTTTAATGATCGCGTTGATCGGGTATTTTTTTTCGGAGATCTTAACTACCGTGTTGATCTGTCGCGGGAGGACATGGAGCTTGGAGTTTCCGTCTGCAAGCGGGAGGGGACGGGGACGGAGGGGGGGCGGCGGGAAACACGAATGGGCCGTAGATTTGGGCCAGGTAAGACCGAATGAGGGTGCTTTTGTTTTGGAGAATGATTTGTACGGAACTCTATCGACCGCTGGTCTATCAGCCTTTGGTTGATTGTTTTTCGGTGTTTTTGTTTCTGACGAGAGGAAATAGAGCACCTCTGGATTTTGCCGTCTCACATGTGTTTCGCCCCCGCCGGCAAAGCGCCCGTCGTATTTTGGCCCATTTATTTTTTGCGCGCTGCAGCGATATTGACGTTAGTGCTTATAGACCAAAGCCTCGCCCCGAGGGATCATGCGCGCCACAGCGGCGTTGCCATAAAAAGTGCACGCCTTTTCGCTTTATCGAGCCGCCCCTTGAGCTCAACGCACCCGTGCTCGCGGCAGGCGTGACGTACCCGGGGGCAGGACGGCTGGACGCTCTGCTGGACTTCGATCAGCTGACGCTGGCACGGAGCCACGGCAAGGCGTTCGGGGGGTTCGCGGAGGCCCGGGTGACCTTCGAACCGACCTACAAATACGACAAGGTGAGTCAAGTCAAAGTCAAGCCAGGAAAGCGCTGCCTGTACCGATGAGAGAATACGTATATGGCCTTCGTGGGTTTCCGTTGCCGTTTGTTTGGTCGATTGTCTGCCGTCTCTGAGACCCACAGTGTGGTTCGGTGATGTCGCGCGCGAGGATGGGAGTGCCGAGCTTGGTTTTGGGTTTTGCGGTCGTGGTTATGCTGTTGGCGATTCACATTTTTTTTGTTTTTGTATTTTGTGGGTGTCAAGTATTGTGTATACCAGGTGTGTTTTTGTGTAAAATACCCCATGTTGGTTTGGGCTCTTCTACAATGTGACAGTTACGTGCCGGTTCGGGCTATCGGTATATTATGGTTGTATTTATGTCTTGCATTTTCTTTTCTTGGCGCAAATTGCGCTTGTGTGCATTTAAATGTGTAGAGACTATGCGTGTCCTGGTATGTGTGTATTTGTGTAATGTGTGTGCAGTTTTTCCGAGGGCCCGCACGGTCAGCGCAACGTTTTCTTTGCCTTCGGGACGGAAGCACTGTTACTATTCGTGACTCATCCCACCGTAGGAGTTGCACTATTTGGCTAGGCATTTTCTAACCGGTTTTAGTTCCTCGAGTGAGCAACCATTACTACCGGTTAGTATGACACTTTTACTACGGTATTGTTTCACGCTGCCAACGATTATTCTATGCAAGTATTGGATTGGATGAGGCCTCCTGCTCCGAAGCAGGGGGGCCTCGCCCGGGATAAACTCCGTACTGAGTGCGCTCTCAGCGCGGCGCCCATCCCTGGGACTGAAATGCCCGTGCCGAAAAAGGCTACTAAACCTGTAGGGTTGGGAAGGTCTTCAATTTTTCCTTGCGTCTAGGCTTCGACGGAGTGATCGTCTCCTGCATGCAGCCTCCGAGTAATTCGGATGAAATACGGGATGCACCTTTTTTGTGCTATGAAGGATTCATTTGATTGGCTCGCGTTTTTTTCTGGTATTGATAGTGTATTTGTTTTGGGACTATCGATAGCGCACTGAAATGTTGGTCAGGTTGTGTGAATAAACTCCATCGAAATCATGCTCTGGGTGAGATGAGGAGCTCAGAAAATAAGCCACCTCCCCTGCCGTGGCATTGGTCTGTCTCCATTGTGACCCGAAAAAACACGCGAAAATTTCAGAGTAAAGATTGTCCTCACGCGCTCGTATGTAGAACCGCTCGTTTCTCGGGCAAGCACCCACTGTGAATATTCTCTCCACGCAACCCGTGCTGTGAAATTCACTTCTACCGCGGACCGCAGCACGAGTATTGTAATAGAGTACCTGGTACGAGGTATGTATTGCTATTAATAGTATCTATGCCGATGAGTTGACGCGAGATCCAGAAAACAACAAAAAATATCAACACTCGGCCCACCTTAACCCCGAACACCAATCCTAGTACTGCGCTCCTCTTCTTTCGTCTCTCTGCTTCTTTCGTCTCTGCTGCTTCGGTGTCCCCCCCCCCCCCCCGCAGGGTTCTAGACAGTTCGACACCTCACGCAAGATGCGACCACCAGCCTGGACAGATCGAATTCTCTTCTCCCCACCGGGACCCCTCGGGGTGTCCTCGCTAGCGTACGAGAGCGTGCCCGGTTCTTGCCACAGCGACCATCGACCGGTGTACGCAAGGTTTAAGGTCCAGCTGGCCGAATGAGAGCGCTTGGGGCTGAACGCACGTATTATAGGTACAGCAGCAGGTGGTTAGTGTTGGGTGGGTATCGAAATTTTCGATACCAGGTATGTCGGAATATCGATATAACGTATCGGACGCATTTTGCCCTCCATCCCCTGGCATCCCCTTTTTTTATGGTGATACTGAGCGATTTTTTCCCGACGTATCGACTATCGAAATCGGCTATACCCTGGCATCGGTTTGTAATTTGTTTTTTTTTGTATCATTTGTATGTCCCGAACTCGATTCCGATATCTACGTCCCCTCCCAAGAGCAGAAGTGCACCATCTCGGTGCCGATAGTGGTGCTGCCGTGTCCTGTGCGGTGTGCTGTGTGGCGTCGAGCGCTCTGCATACATATTCGTCAAGGGCTTCACAATATATTTGCTGGTGTGCTTTTGCGCGGCCTCTCTTGTAACAGAAAAAAAAAAATTGTTTTCCTTGTTTCCTTTTACAGTTTAAAAAAAAAAAATCGTGTGAAAAAGTGCGGTGATAGGACCCCTTTTGCTGTTGCAATTTTCGTCCAACTCTATTTCCCAGTTGTTTCTGCGCTAAAACGTAGGTGTTCCTCCAGGCACCCCGTCAAATCCCTGTCCAAAGGTGCCGTCCTCACCCCGGGCCATCTCTCCAGACATCACCCTCCTCGGCGGGCGCTCCTCTCCCAGACGTGCCACGCCACCCGCGAACAATATCCTTCGTCTGCGCACCGTCGCCTCAATTCTCTCGGGGGCCGTCTTGACAAACACGTCAGTGTAGGATAGGGTGTGGTCTTCGCGGTTCCGTTTCCGCCTGCCGAGGCTTGGGGAGGAGCATCTTGTGATGGACCTGGCGTATCCTGTCGTATCCAGCCGATTTCGGACTTCACGCGACGCACCCGTACAGTAGCGTCTCGGGTACCTCGGCTTTCAGCAGCCACACCTTCAGCCGCAAGCGCGTGCCCGCGGGCGGTCACAAATTTCCATATCTTTTGCAGACGGTACGAAATAGCAGGGTTATTTTTTTAGCTTCTTGATATTTTTGTTTTGCTCCGTGTCTCGCCACGCGCACGAATCGATTTTTTTTGTGTTTTACGTCACCCATACCCGATCTATCTTCCAAGAATATTATTAATAGTAGTGTTGATAACAACCACTCTGTGCGGAAATGTAATGATTGTTTGGGTGTCAATACGAATACCTAAACGGTCCTTACATACCCGGACAGAGTGGTGCATCGTTTGCCCTTGTGCGGCATGCCCCCTCCCTCCCCTCCCCCTGTTATTCGTCCCCCAAAGTCTGCGTGAATTCGGCATCAGTAGCTGTCGTGTAGAGTTGGTCCGAGCGACACACGCTGAATCGTGTACATCAATGATAGTGAGTTGCTCAATTTCAGGGGAGGGCACGGTAATCAGGACCCACAATGAGTCCCAAAAGCTACATATCCCCTTATGTTTACCTGGCATATTTGGTTCTGATTATTGTGTACCTCAAAATTTGTTACGAAAGGAACTGGGCTGCTACTGACCAAGAGTACATAGGTCCTGGTAAGTTTTATCTGAGAAAGGTTGTGTTCCACACTAAAACCAATACAACCGCTCCCGAATTCGTGCTTCCTCGGAAATCTCGGACATGCGACTGCGGCCATGCATGATATCAGGTACACCTGTTGAGTGTGAGGCAGTATGCACCTAGGGACCGACTACTGCTAGCAGGTTGATGCCTTTGGCTCTGCTCTGGTCATTCAAACGAGGCGCTTGACGAAGTTGGAAGTTATAAGCTCTTGTATCAGTTGCTGCTTGCCTCGTCAGATGTCTTCAGAACGAAGGGGCGAGGCGCTCATCACCGCCTGCCAGGTATGATGGGGGGACGATTGCTACAAACCACCATCCCTCAACAGGGAAGAGGGGATAACATAACACTAGCCCACCCTGAAGGGCCGTATATGCGGATTCATAGAAAACTCAGGCACGAACCAAACCAATCCGGAGAATTCCGAGAATAGATCGAAGATGCGGCACTTCACAACCCACTCTCACACCTCTAGCTTGCAAGGCTGTAGCCGATTACACGTGGACACTGCGAATCAGACAACAAGTCCGAAAGTAAGGATACGCGAAAGCAAGCAAAGCAAGCTAGAAGTACCCGGATGCTACGTCGAAGAACGAAACTCGAGGGAGCGGTGTGACTCGCGCAACCGGGAGCGACATAAGCTAAGACGAGTCGACCGGTGTACCCTTCGAAAATACCAGAGAGAGAAACACTGAGAAAAAATAAGAGTAGAATTAAACAACTATTACACTACCCACTGCGAAGGCACGGGTTGCTTCAAAGAAATGAAAAACAAACGAGGGGGTTTCCGCAACGGAACAAGTACTGGCGCGACGGAGCTCACTCGAATAGTGCAACAGTGTCGGAAAACAGGAAATCACGCCATGAGAGAACCCAAGGTAGTCAAGACCCGATCCCATAAAAGAAGGCGGAAAGGCCGCGTACGAGATTTCGTCGACACTGCGCGCGCTAGAACACAAAACATAAATGAGCAGGCATCGCTATGGTCTATGCAATATCGCACGGGAGAGGGCGGAATGCAAACTGTCGCTAAATAACAAAATCTATCACTTCGACCTGCTTGGGGATATTAAGAAGGCGGAGGGGGAACGCATGAACGGCAAATCTGGTCAGATCTAAACCTAGGACAACCTGTGAGATGAGTATAAAGCGCTCACGAACATGGCCTCGGGAAAACCCGAGAAAAGCCAAGGGATACAGAAAAAAAAACAAAAAAACGGTACGACTGGGTTACGCTGGTCCTGAAGAATCGAAAAAAGAGTGAGAAGGAATCACAAAGCGGACGAACGTTTCCACCGCTCTCGAAAGGGGGGCGAAAACAGTCGTAGACACGGAACGTGAGAGACGCATGACGGAATGACAAAGAGGCAGAAGTTGATCCAACCGCAAGCCCAATCAGCGCAAGAACTCAGCAGCCGGTTGCCGTGAAAGCAGGGAAACGACTGGAGAATTCGTGGAAAGTCAAACAAACAGTATACCCACAGCACAACGAAACAAAGCAAGCACATAAATAGTGACACGACACCAACTCCAGCCCCGGCAACTACAGAAGACACGCATGCAAAAAACTAAGTTGTCTACGGGGATGTGAAGTCGGCAGAGCCAGCTAATTCAGCTCCGCGGGACTCGTCGACGTTGCGCACAACACCACCCATGAGAGAGCTTCCTTGGTGCATTTGCAGACACCACAAGTCGCAAACGGCTTCATTAGTCGAAGTATACCGAGCAGAAGGTAACGCGAGCTTGACCCGTCCGGGGTCGTCTAGAAGCAAACCATGTACTGTCCAGGAGTGGAAGTGTGCGCGGAAATTTTCTCGCGCTACCGAAGATGACCTTGACCCTTGTATCAGAAGTGAGCGCTGATAAGCAAGGTGGTGCCGCTGAACCGGCGAGTCCACGTTTGCTGGTGGACGTACAGTAGCTGTATCCCGGAGGCAGAAAACGGGTGTCCTTGTCGCGGGCGAGCTAGCGCTGAGCGGCACCCACGCGCATACGGAGGTACGCCCTGTTCGCCTGCTGAGGTTGCAGAGGTGCGCCGGCCCAGTAGTTGAGGATGTGTTGACGAGAGTGAAGGAGGTTTTTAATTCACGTTCCCAAGACGGCCGGAAGAGGCTTTTCCAGCGTGTTTCGTAGAGAGCGGCAATGACTCCGCCCCGGCCTCGTACTGACCGGTGGCTTGAAATCTTGTCTACTTCCAAACGCTCAACGGGCACGGAAACGTCGTCGGTGGTGACGTGGAAGGGGGGGGATTTGGAGGAATGGTTGTTGAGGATGTATTGCGTTAGCCCAGCTGGGGGGTATCGGGAGAGGTCGGTCGTGTCATGTGGGTTGGTGCAAGGATTGCAGCGGGCTACCGACACGCGACAGTGGGCGTCAGCGCCCGGCATGTCGTTAGGAAGGTCCAAGTATAGCAATTTGGCGGCCAAAGGGCGGCCGTCCGGCGTCGAGTCGGAGGGCGCGGAGCCGACAGCTAATATCTTGAACGGACCCGTCCAGTTGAGCGATAGCTTCGCCTTCAGAACCTTGGCGTCTGTGCCAGATTTAGCACCCTGGCGAATGGTGCCAGCGGTGTTGTAGTTCCATGCCCAGTCACCGATGGTGTAGGTAGGGCGTTGTTTCAATGCGTCTGAGAGCGCGGAGTTACGGTGCTCCACGCGAGAGACCGTTACAGTGTGTTGTTCACGCACCAGTGCATACGCACGCCGTTGGCGGTCGGCGGCGAGGTCGCAAAATTCCATTTCTCGGGCGAGGGTTTGGTGGCCTCGGGCGTAGTGTTCTTCGAAAATGGTGAGGGGAATGCGAGGGAGGCGGTTCATGTGCACCTCATTGAGGGCCAACCCGGTGGCGGCGCTGACGGGATTGTTGTGAGCAATCTCGCGGCAAATGGATGGCCCGGTCGTCCTGTCGTTCGTTGCAGACCATCGCTAGCATCTGAGCCATGGTATGGCGGACGCGCTCGACGCCGCCGTTGCCGTTGGGATGATAGGCGCTTGTGGCGATTTTTCACATTCCCAGAAGGTTGTACACGGCATGTGACAGCTTGGAGCAGGATTGCAGTCTATTGTCGGAGAGGAAGCCGACCGGACACCCCCAAAGAGGTATGTACTTATTGACTAGGATGTCGGCGGTGCCTTCAGCCGTGAATTCCGAAGCCGAGATGGCATATATGTCTGCGCGCCGGCTGAACCTATCGGTGAAGAGAATAATGTAGCAGTTGCCCCAAGGTGCGACGGGAAGGGGACCGAAGTAGTCGACGCACATCACGACACCAGGGCCGGACGGTAACGGGAGGGAGATAATGGGCCAACGTACCGTCTGTCTGAAAGACTTACGCGCCTGGCATTGGAGACAGCGACGAAGCCACCACTACGTGCAGATGCTCATGCCAATTCACCAGTAAAAGCGTTCGGGCATCGAGAGCGTTCGAGCGACTCCGAGGTGGCAGGAGGCGTTAGCATGGCAGGCTTGCATAATCCACGGACGCATAAGCAACGAGACGCAGATTCGCGTAGGGTCGTCGTCCAAAAGGTCGGCGGTACGTCCGCCAGGCCTGTCGGGACGAGCAAGAGCGGGGGGCGTCAACTTCCGCACGAGCAGGAAGACGCCGTCGTCGTCTGTATAAAGTCGTCCTTTGTCGGCTAAGGAGCGCACTTCGGACAACAGGGAGCGTTTGTGAGGCGCCAGGTTCAGGAGGAAATCGTTGGGGAGGACGGAGGGACTGCCAAGAAGAAGATGCCGAATGGCGGCGTCACAAACCGGTTCAGCGCGTTGTGCACGCGCCCAATCGGAATGCGTGTATCGCTCGACAGATTCGATGAACTCGATCTCTGCTGGTGACGGTATCTCGGGGAGGGCGGTTGCAGTGCTTGCACGCCGAGGAGCCTCCGGAAGGAGGGTGCATAACAAGGACGGAGTAGATGTGTCAGCATCGGCGATGGGTCGAATCGGCACAGTCGGTGAACAGGGTCGATGGAGGGCCGGGGAGAAACCTCTGAAGGGTAGGTGGTCCAAGGCGGGCACGGCTTGCGCGCCGTGGGGGCTGGTCGTGGGACGATGGGTGGAGTAGGATGCGAACGAGCGAAACCATAGCCCACGGCGGTCGTAAGCTTGCCAGCAGCGGCAGCTTGGCGACCGCGGGTGCGAGACGAAATGGGCCCCGACGGGGGAAGGGACGGCAGAGCCGTCTGTGAAGATGAAGGAAGCAGACGCGCAGCCGCGGGCACAACCGAAACTTGATCACGGTTGGTCCGGGCGAGACGCGAGACTGAATGGGACACAGCAGAGGGCTTCTAAGGACCTGAATCCGTTGGGTACTCGGCTGAGTCGTGATGGACAGGAAGAGCAGGAGGGGGGTTTCCGACGCTGCTTTGTTAAGAGCGACCGTGGATGAGACGGGGGCTGCTACCGAGCTGGAGTGCGGCGCGTCGCCGTTGATGGGTGATGGGGAAGGCCCGGAGGAAGTGGCGCGTCGGCCGGGGGTACGTCGGTTGAAGCTGGCAGAGGTGCACCAGGGACTGCGAACACGGAAGCGGTCACATAATCGCTGGTACATGTGCTGGCAGGAAGGACCCAGTTGGGACCTCGCGAAGTGACGTAAGGGGGAGCACGGACTACGAATTCTCCAGATGGAGCATTGAAGTCGTCAACCCTCATTCGGGGCCCGTGTTGGCGAAAATCGCGGAAATCGTATGGGGAGAGTGGGAGCCCACCCAAGCCTGAGCTTGGGTCGGAGGGCGCCAGTCCACCCAAACCGACACGCACGGTGGAGGGTCCACCCTGGAGTAGGCCGTGAGAGCGGATGAGAAAGACGCGTTCTTCGTCGGACGGAGCGAGACTGCTGGGGCCGTCGCGGTCGTGCTCCGTCGCAGGTAAGGGCAGGCGGGGCAAGAAGTGGGCGTTCCCGTTGGCACTGCCTTTTGCTATATTTCAGAGTGTAGTTGTATACAGTGAGGAATTCCAGCCATCGCTGTACCCGCGGGTTATGTTCTGCGATCTTGTCGAGGCTTTCTAGCGCCTTGTGATCCGAAAAGATTCGGAATTTCGTATCCCAAAGGTAGCCGCGAAGGCGCTTGATGCTCCAGACGATGCTGCCAGACGATGCTGCCCGCTTCCAGGTCGAGCGGAGTCCAGTGACGTTCAGAATCGATGGTAGCGCGGCTGATGAACACGATGGGACGAATGGTGTGGTCGTCCTGTTCTTGTTCGCGGGTGGCATCGAAACCATCCACACCGGCATCGCAGTAGAGGAGGAAAAGGCGGGAGTTATCAATGACGGCGTCCCAGCTGGGGTAGACGAGGACCGGGAGCGTGGTCAACTCGGCCAGGAGCTTCCGCACGATGACTTCCATTTCTGGTGTAAAGACGAACTCGACGCCTTGTTTCAGAAGGGAAGTGATGGGCCGTATACGCTTTGCCATATCGCGCAGGAATTTCCTGTAGTAGGAAAGTACGCCCAAAAGGGAGCGTAGCTATTTCAGGTATTTCGGCATGGGCATTTTCATCAGTGCTTCCACATTCTGCGCGTTCGGCATGACGCCGGCCTGAGAGATGGTGTGACCGAGGAAATCCGCATCCGTGGCGCAACTTCGAAAACACGAAAACACCTCGTGAGTCGTTTCTTGCTGCCTACGACTGCCGTCTGGCGGACCCGACGCCTTCACATACCCCATCATGAGCATCTCTCGATTTCGCGAGCTGCAGTTTCGTGTGAGGAGCTGTCCGCACATGAAGTGCAAACATTCAGTTGGGTGTTGTTTCGTATACCCCAACTTTCGACCAATTTCGACCAATAAAGCACCTCTTGGTCGAGGTGTAGACCTTTGTTGATAACACGCGAGATATCAATCTCGAGATAAACACAAGCAGCTGTGATAAACCTCTAACAAGTCACCGTCGCTTCCCGGTAAGCCCGAACCAGCCGAAGTTCTAAACGCAGCGTGTTAAGACAGCGATGTTTTTTTGTGTTCCGATAAAACATCTACAGCAGACATTAGAGTGAGCGGAAACCCGGGGATCAGGAGACGCTTGGGTGACAGGGTGGCCTTAAACCATCCGTAGAGGTCGTCGACGTGTAGGTGTTGCACCAATTTATGAGCACCTGTCACTGATGACGGAAAACCACCGTAACGGCCAGCACCCCGTAACAATTTCACAAGTATCCCTCAACCTTGACAAAGCAAGATGGGTCCCCTACAGCACCGTAGGATGACCGACGAGCAACGCTCTTGTTGCGCTGCTTCCTTGAAGCATAACCAGCCACTCGAAAAGGCGCGTGGGTGTACATAACGCAGTGAGAGGGATCGTGTCCTTGTGCACTGTTATCTGGTGGAAAGAAGAGACAAGGTGGAAGAGTGAAAATATTCCACTGGTGCCAAGCTTGTCGAGAACCTCATCGACGCGAGGGATGGGGAGCTGGCCAAGGATGCTGAGTTTGTTCAGCTTCTTGTAATTCACCGTGATGCAGATGCCACCGGATTACTTGGGGATAACAACTATTGGGCTCGCCCGGGGAGACGTGGAATGTTGGATGAGGCCGGCGACGAGGAATTTGTCCAGAACCGCGTCCACTTGCTTTGCGGTCGGGGGGTTGATGCGGTAGGGCCGAGACGTGACAGGAGAGCTGTTCGGGGGAACAGTTATCTTGAAGAGAAGCAGAGAGCAGGAGCCAAAATCGGTTGGAGACCTCGAGAACATGTCGCAGCACTTGGCGAGGACATCAACACCTTGGTGGTGACGGTTGGCGTCCAACCTAGACCGCGCAAGTCAAATGCGAGTTCGCGCATGTACGACGGCAAACGGTTCCATACTTGTAGAAAGCTCGTGCGTTGGTCTGTGCTCAATCGTTTGACCAGGGCAGGTGAAGAAGGGTGGTCGACAGACGGAGCCGAAGAGGTCGCGAATTCTTCGCGCGTCGGGGCTGTCTCGTCGCGTAGATGGTGTACGAAGGGATCCAGGCACTGTGGTTATGAGGGATGGTCCTTGCCCATGGAATGGGAGGAAACTGGCCCTGGGACTGAGAAGTCAAGTCGTGGGGACGTAAAGAAGGACCCGGAGCGTCGGACAGGACAGTTTCCAGGGGTAAGCGCAATAGCGGGCAGGCACCTGGGTCTAGATCCGCGGCGTCGGCTAATGGGATGAGCTGGCGACCATTTTCCACGATTTGTTCTTCCGCAGAAAAATATGTGGCCGCGTGCAACATGTTGACCAGGTTGCAACCGGCGAGGGCAGGGACACCGATGCTGTGAAACAATCGACATCGACAAGTCGATGGTCGCGGGACAAAGTGATGTCGGTGACACCCGCATACAGTACGTGGGAGCTTTCAGGGTGAGCCGATGAGTCGGGCACAAACGCTGTTACGACTTGTAGTCCTGGGAGTGACAGCGTGAGCTCGCCGAGAACCCGCTCAGTCATCGAGCAAGGAGTCGATGTACGGTAGGAGCGGTCTTGGAACCGCATCCAGCTGTCGCGTCCAAGTAGCACGTCGTGTTGCATAGGTCCAGATGGGACGACGTATGCCCACACGGCGAGTGATACAGATGGTTTATCGCCGTGGAAGAACTGTACGCTTAAGCGTACTGTAATAGAGGTCTCAAGAGGCAGGGGCTTACCAAAGCCGCCCCACGACCAGGGAGGGGTGTGCCGTTCGCAAGTGGCAGAGGCAGCACCCACGCGTTTAATGTTATCGAACGCCTGGGTGTTAATGAAGGTCTGCGGCGAGCCCGTATCCAAGAGGGCGACACATCCAAGCTGCGGAGCAGCTAGGCCACTATGGATCTTGATTTTGGTGGTGAAGGAAGAATCGTCTATGGTTACTACATCAGCAACAAGACAAGGACCTAGTTCGGCGAGCAAGGGGGGTGCTGACCGGAGCGGGCGGCGGACATTACTTCGAGAACATCACCGTCGTGGTCTTATGGCACATTTGTAGGAGAGTCGGGATATCCCGACAGGGAGGCGGCTGTAGATGCGTCACTTGGGCACAGTTGCTGTCGCGTCGAAGGGTCAATGTCGAAGATTCGATCTCTATTAGACGGCGAGGTGCCCTGAGGAGACCATGGTTGGGGGCGCCTCGGTGGCGGCGCGCGGTCGCGGAGGAGACGTCGCACGTTTTGCAGAGTCTTGCCCAGCAAATTTAACCCACGCCACAGGGGCGGCTGGCACGCAAGAATAGCGTCTGCCCTGTATCCAATGCCCCATATGAGGTCGTACGGACTAGCTTCCGCGAGAGGTTTGTCGCCTGTGTCCAAAAGGTGGGTTCGCATGGCCGGGTTTTGAGCGAACATGGCGTAAGAGCCGACAAGCACGATATCTTCTTGCTCGCGTTCTCACACAGCAAGATCAAAGTCACGGACTTCTCGCCCTTATTGCTTGTACAGGCGGGGGTCAGAGACGGGCATTTTGTGTTGTAGGGTCTGATGGTCTTTGAAGAGGCGGCTCTTTTCCGCAGTGAAGAACTTTTCGCCGCCGGAATAGGAAATGCCTTAAACCGTAAAACGAGAAGGCGTCCATTGCGAAAAGCAAGGGGGGGGGTGCAAGAAGAACACGATGTCGCGCGTGCAGTACTCTTGGGTAGGATCAAACGCGGCGGTATCCACCGTCGCGCGAGAAGAAGCGGAGGGGGTGTCAAACACATCCCCGGAAAAGCAGTTGGGGGTCTCTCTCTTTGGGAGACAGGCCCCAGCCTGCTTCCTAACTTGCCAGGACCTCGTCATCGAGGCCGGGGTGGGAGGCGCATTCGCCTGCACCGGTCGTGTCTGCGATCCCCGAGATATTTCGGGGGGGGGCAGGGGGCTTCCGACCGGTCCACGTTGACCGGGTGGGCGAGCCATCCGCCATGTAGGCGGGAGGCATTTGAAGTGCGTCCACAGCAAATCGTGTTGTCAGCACGACCCGGGCGGCACGCGGGGTCTGTTTTTTCAGATCATCTCGTCGTGACTCGTCTGGGTAAGAAGGGGCGCATTTTGGCGCCAATGGCGAAGCGGCGGTTAAGCCCTGTGGGGAACACGAATCGCCCTGTCGGGGACACTTGTTCTCCACCAGCTCAGTGGCCTCTGGCGAAACGCCGTGGGTCAAAGAAGAATCTTCCGCTACGCTCTGGTCAGGATGAAAATCGGAGCTGACAACACTCCGATCGTCTTCGATATTAGTGCGCAGGGGGAGATTCCGACTGGTCTTGCGTGAAGACCTCGAGCGGAGCGCCCGTGTTGTTTTCGAAGGGCCTCTGTTCCCGTACCCCAAGGCGACCCTCACATCCTGGGAGTCACTCCTGGACATGGTGGCTGCCTCAAAAGATGAAGTCGGAGAAAACGCACGCGGAAATACGAGTAGTGTCGCTTGCGCGGGGACCAGGAGTGCCAGGCACTCCTGGTGCTCGCGGAGGAAAGGCTACGGTGGCAATCATGCGGTCGTCTTCGCCAGAACCAGGAGCCACAAGCTTGCCTGGTGCCGGCGGGGGAGGGCCTACGGAAGCAGAAAGGCGGCTTCGCGGGGACCAGGAGCGGTACGCATACCTGGTGCCGGCGGAGATGAACATGCAGTACCTACGCTCTCAACCAGTTGACCGTCTTCGCAAGGACCACGAGCGGTACGCATACCTGGTGCCGGCGGTGAAGGGGCAACGCCGTCGCCGGGGAGGTGATGGTGAGTGCCTGGGTCCGGCGTGCTTCCCGTGAGTGTTATCGGCGGGATGGGAAGTTCAAACGCACCACCGTTGGGCAGTCAATTAGCTCGGAAGGTTCCTGGCTGACGTCCATTGGGGTTGGAGTTGGCAGCAGATCCCTAGCCCATACCCGGCGCCTGGGGGCCAGAAGAAAGCGCCGGGGGAAGGCCGCGCTGGGGTTAGAAAACCGTCAGCGAAGTGGTCGTTTGGCCACCGCTTTGAGCGCCTCCAGCATTACCTTGATGTTGCGCGTGACCGTGACGAGACTGACCAGAGTTGGAGTGCCCGTGTTGTTGTTACGGCGGTTGTTGCCGTAGCGACGAGACGGAGTTTTGCGTTGATGCGACGAAAGCGACGAGCGCGTGTTTTCGCCGCCAACGTGGGTAGGACGACGGTATGACTGCATGCGGCGCTGCCAACGGCGGTACGTTTCACCGTTGTCACCAAGTCGGCCTAGTTCGGGGTTGAGACAGTGACTAGAGTTGGTGAAGGAGGCAGCGCAGGTCTTACAAGAGTGATCCGTGCCATGGCAGTTGAGATAATGGCCCTTGATCTCCCTAAAGACTTGGAGTCTTTCTCCAGGCGTGGTAAAGGGCGTCTATAATGGAAAATCGTATGTTGAGAAGGATTCTGATGTTTGAAATACCTCATTCCAATCAGTCAAATTCGCAGGCCAGAACGAGCTGATGGCGCGACATTCATCACGATAGGGTTGCAAGATGACCCCGATGAGCCTTTGAAAGGCTGCGGTGCGACTGATCGGCCTTACGTGCGGCCGCTTGCGTGCGAGTGCAAAGAAAGCCCCGCGAGGGGTGGAAGAATGAAATGCTTTTCGCCGTTGATATCGGGAGTCATAGTAGTTGAAAGTCCCCCAAACGCCAACTACGTGTCGTCGATAGACCCAAAAGGCTTCGACGCCGTCGCTAAGTCTCCCGGCTACAAAGCCGGCATGAGGCTCGGGTACTTCTCACTAACGCTGTTATGAGCAACCTCTAGCACAAACTCAACGCCTGGGGCCAGGGCCTGGTCACTGTCCGTAATGGACACTATTAACGAGCAAAAAGCCCGAGAATAGTCCGCGAAAGGCGTCTTGGTGGCTACCCCAAAGGAATGGAGCTTGGCCATGGCTGCACTTCGGTCACCGTGGTCGAAGTGGGAGTTGATGAGGCGGGAGTAGCAGCTTCAAGGCGTCCGGGTCGCTGGCTTCTTTCAGGAGACTCCGTTTCACTGGTCGAAAAAAATCGCCGAAGGTGTTAGTGAGGTCGAAGGTCGAGGGCTTTCGTCGAGTGTGATGACTCTCTGGACGCATTTGCCGAGCGGGAGTTCCCACCCGGGAACCCAAGACTTGAAGCCTAGCCCGTCAAAGCATTGGTCGTCACGACGTACTAGTACGTCTGCCGCTGCGAGTTTGACACTACGTGTCAACTGCTGTGTTGCATCGGTTTTGTCGAGAGCTGCGTGAAACGGCGTAGGTGTGACACGTTCGATTTTGTGGACGTTGATGTTGGCATAAGCACGCTTTACGGCAGCATCGTGGGCTGCGTCACTCTCTGCTGCGATAGCTGTGACGGTAGCCTCACGCACGTGCGCTGTCGTCGAGGACAACGTCAGCGCACGGTCGTCGGTGCCCGGTTCTCTATATGACAGCTGGTGGAGGCCATATTGTAAAGCTGAGTATCGACCGATCGGTCAGACTCACAGCTGACGTTTATTTTTTTTGTTTTTCATAGTAAATTACCTGGCATATACCCGTATGTACGCGTATATTATAGTGCATAGCACACCCCCGGTGATAATGTTTCGATTTTTGTCACCCGGGGTGGTATGCTGTGTGGGGGTGTGGTATACGCCGTATCCCCGGTGATAATGTGGGTGATCGTTTGGAATTTGAGACTGTTCACCAGAGCAGGTTTTACAATCTGTGAACTCGGATGTTTAGGGGTGTTTTTAAATTAAATTTTTGCGTAGCGCGGTCTGCACTTCGGAATCGTCGTCCGCAATTGAGAAATTTCCTGCTTCGATGCAAACGCGGCGCAGGCGCATTTATGGCCAGTTTTGGCCCGTTTTGGCTGCGGTTACCAACCGATCCGAGCTCACAGATTGACCTCGTTCACCACCCCCGGGTGGTATATATACTGTATCATAGGGGTGTGATAACAAAGGGGGGTGATAGCAGCAAGAAGTTGTTACAAACGACATTCAACATTCAACTACAGATGACAATGGCGATGGGACAATGAGACAACAACACCAACTATCCCCGCGGTCTACCATCTACCAACGCACACAAGCTAACGAAATACCAGGTATATAACAGACGGACGTATTGTGTATTGCGTACGCAGCTTGCAAAGTTGCGTATCAACTATATTCAATGAGTCGAACTCACAGCTGACGTAGTAATCAAAATATCTTTTCACACGTCAGATAACGTAACACTCGGGTAACACTTATCTACGTTGTAGAGCCTAACGCAGGAACGTGGTAACGTACTAACATAGTGTTCGCACTGGAGTAGTGATCACGGTAACGCGGTAGCGCAGTGTTTACTGGAAACCCACGAACGTGCACACGCCTTAACGTTCTGTTGCTGCTCGATCTCGTCCAGCTCTGGTACAATAACAATATGTTATGCCGTGATCAGTCCTTGAAGTAACGCTGTGTCACAGACTTTGGCCAAACACGCACGTTGTCACACTCTAACATGCCCAGATCGATATCCGCATATTTACTAACACGATAAAATAATGTTACTGTCGATGCAGCGTTAGACATAACACAATAACATGGTGTTACCCTTAGGAGGAGTGTTATACGTAACACCCCAACATAACGTTACCATGTTCGCCAGCACTACTAACACATAACAATGCGTTACAAATAACTCACTAACGTAACATAACGCAGTGGCCAGCACTACTCACACAACGTTATCTGATTGCCTTAGGCTCGGATAACGTAATACTTAACGTGCGTTAGATACGTCACAGTCTTAGCCGGGCCATACGAAACATTATGTTAGGATGTTAGCCTAGATGCGGAGGTCTCTGTAACATCATGTCACGGTGTTACCGCCAGTAAAGATCTGATGGTAACATTCCGCTACCGTGTTACCATAAAAATCAATCCGGGTCTAACACTATGTTACTGAGTTACCGTTGGGGCCGAAGTCGTTCTAACGTAACGTTACTATTATGCGTTACCCTTTGGATCTTCCCGAGATCTAACGTGTGTTACCTATGTTAGTGGTAAAGCGGCGTGTGGGAGTAACACTACGTAGCCGTGTTATCCAATTTCGCCGACATCCCAGTGGGGGATACCTTCAAAAATATCCCGGGGGCGGAGGATAGCAATGACATCCCCGGTAAAAAAACGCCTTCATGTTTTAGAGCCCTAAACCAGGGGATATTTAGGAAAGACCCCCGCAAAAGACGCTCTATTTTTTTCTGGAAACCCCGCGAGTATGTTATATGTTATATATCTATAACTCAGTACGTTATCCATTCATAATAACGTAATCTGCACACTCGCACGTACGAGCTAACACGGCAGTAACATATTGTTGATGTTAAATTGGGGGTGTACGTGATCTGCTAATAATATCTTGTGTCACTACATACATTGCATACGAGCTAACATATTAACAAAATGCTATTAATAGTGTTTTATCGATCATATACGTTATCCGTGTGTGTTGATGGTAGCACGACTTGCGTCAACACCCGCACATAACGTCGCTCGACACGGACTGCTGCTGTGGCTGACACGGTAACATAATGTTGTTAACGTTTTATTGACCATATACTTCATCCCTCTAACGTGTGTTGCGATGATAGCCAGTAGAAATGTCACTAACACACTAACATAGTGTTATGTTCGCATTTATTTAGCCATGTACGTTGTCCGTCTAGAGGGGTTACGGTAGCAAGTAAGAATCCCGCTGACACACCAACAAAACGTCGCTACGGGCTAATGTCGCTAACACGGTAACATAATGTTAACGTTTAATTGACCATGTACGTTATCCCTTCAAAGTGTGTTCCGATAGCCACAAGGAATTCCGCTAATACGCTAACATAGTGTTACTCGCTATGGGATGCATACTCTAACACCGTAACACATATACTGCGGTCAGTACCGGATCAAGGTAACACTCTAACATAATGTTACGCGATCGCCCGCCAAGATCATAACACACCAACACCATCATAACGCCATCACAAAATCAAGAAGAAAGTAGTTAACGTAGTATCGTAGTGTTACGGCGTTTTTTTTTTCGCTGACGCCTAACATTAACATAAAACGTTAAGAGTTACGTTATCCAAGGCGTGTAGTTTTTACCGGTACAAAATGTCCTGATATCCTCGTGGTGCGCGAGTTCCTAGCGACCCAAACGGATAATAATTGGAGCCACGGCGATTGTTTTCGGCACATACATTCTTGTCATCGCGACATGGCGACTTTCGGTACGCTAACAGCCAGCAGACTGTTCAAGGACGGGCGCCACATAATATAGAATGATTTTATTTTGAATTGTTTCGAGGTCCCATTACAATCTGGGAGGTAGGATCTTCAGGTTGGTGTTAAGATCAACGGTTGCGGGACACTTTGTATCCCTGGACAGGTCTGCCTTTTAAGTCGGTAAACGTTGGTACTCACATGTGTTGTTTGCTTAGCTATAGAAGAAGAGCAATTTTGTTCCTTTCGTGCACGCGGAGACTGAGACCAAGCGCGTGCGCCTCTGGAAAACCCCTGGTTTTCCATCTAAGATACGCCTTCCAAGTACTACAAACACGTTCCCAGTGACTGAACCCAGGTAGTTACCGGGCTTTCAACCTCATACAAAGCAGTATCATAGCACTAGCCCACTCTGATGAGCCGTATATGCAGAATTATGGGAAATTCGTGGAAACCCCGATTCTACGAACTAGAACATGAGTCGAAGATGCGGCTCCTCAAAACCCACTCCCACACCTCTGAACGGCGAGCCTATTCGCATTTATGTTCCGCTGCTCATGCGCTCCTGGGTGATGCAGGCTTGCCATTCCACGGCTTCCTGCTACCTAGGAACCACGCGCACCCTACGTATGCTCGAACGTTTCTACTGGTGGATCGGCATGAGCATCTGCACCCGGTGGTGGATACGCAACTGCTTAAAGTGCCAAGCACGGAAAACGTCGCGGCAGACGGTCCGGTGGCCCTCCATCACGGGACGTCGGGGTGGATGCCCGCGGAACCAGGAGCCCGCGCGGCCGCGGCAGTGTCGGCCTGGCCGGGCGCGGGGCGTTCGGCTGTTGTCCCCGCGTCGAGGCTCGAATGGGTGGCCCAACGCTGGATCACGACCGCCTGCTCCTGCGGCGAGAGGGAGGTCCACGCTCCAGGTAGTTGGGGGGGCGCCTGGGCACTGTCCGGGTCCTCGGCCGCCGGTCCTGCGTCCTTCTCGGTAGCCAGCCGCTCGTCTTCTGAGTCAGGGGGCTCGAAGTCCACGGCGTCGTCCAGAGTCGTGGGGCCCGCGGGCTCGGGTGTCCTCGCTCCCGAGTAAGGGCCACCAATAGGAATGCAAAAAAAAAAAAAAAAACAGTGACAAACAACGCAAACCGACAAAAAAGCGGAAAGTCCTAAGCCGAAGGCGCCACTTGTTAAGATCAACGGTTGCGGGACACGTTGTATCCCTGGACAGGTCTGCCTTTTAAGTCGGTAAACGTTGGTACTCACATGTGTTGTTTGCTTAGCTATAGAAGAAGAGCAGTTTTATTCCTTTCGTGCACGCGGAGACTGAGACCAAGCTCGTGCGCCTCTGGAAAACCCCTGGTTTTCCATCTAAGATACGCTTTCCAAGTACTACAAACACGTTCCCAGTGACTGAACCTAGGTAGTTACCGAGCTTTCAACCTCATACAAAGCAGTATCATAACATTGGTAGGCTGTTCAGGTATTTTGGTTCCTGTTGGGATCAAGGTACGGGCGAAGACCCAACCCAACCCTTGACTCTAACCCTAACCCTAGTTTTTTATAAATTTATGAAATACGTCAGCTGTGAGTTCGACTGATTATTAAGTAGTTGATACTCAACTTTTAAAATTTGCGTAGTGATACGTCTCGTCTATATTCCATTTTTACCGAATTTTACAAAACTTACGTGTTGTAATAAACCGAACGCACGTATTATATATAGAAATATGTAATTCTTTGTCAAAAAGATATAGGCCACAGTGGCTCTCCCCTGAATGCTGCCCGGGTCAACAGGACAGTTTTAAATTATAAACCCTAACCCTGTGACCCCAAACCGCAGCCAAAACGGCGGGCCGAAACTGTGGCCATAAAAAAAAGCTCCGCCGGAGGATAATAATAAATAAAAAAAAAGCTGCGCCGCGTTTACATCGAATCAGGAAATATCTCAATTGCGGACGACGATTCCGAAGTGCTCCTTGTTGACCCGGGAAGCATCCAGCGGAGCCACTAGCCTATGTCCTTAAGTTACATACAGTGTTATGGAAATGTTAGCACATGACCATGTTTGTGTCAATGTTCAAGTAGCACCGTCTTGTGTCGTAGATCATAGTCTATGTACCGTTTCGGCTTGTAACGTATATTATGCGGAGGAATAGCAGCCGTATCGTCCCTGCTCGTAGGACTGAGTATCGCAGCCGTATCGTCTCTGCTCGTAGGACCGAGTATCTCACTCTCTGATGTGACCTTTATCCGGATCGTGATGGTATCCTAGCTGCCTATCCATCTCTGGAAGCTGCCGTCGTCTGGACTCTTGCATTCTCTGTGGAGTACATCTGTGTGTGTTGGCCATCTAAGCGCCAGTGTTTACGTGTTATCACGTCTTCTTCTCTCTACAGCACGGGAGTATCTTACTCCCCGGGCCATCGCTAGCCCGGTGTCATATATCGGGTAACACCGAGGACACAGCCTCTGTCTACATTGCCAGGGTACAACGCATGCCATCCATAATAGGTTAATGAGCCTCGCGTTGTGCGTGTAGTGAACACACACATCTTCTCTGCGGAGGTTTCTTCTGCTGGAGGGAGCTTTCTGCTGGAGGTCTACATTGAGTCAACCCGTCTGCTGTTGGATCCGGACTGATCACCTGGATTCTCGGCTGCACATTCGGTACGCTACTGCTGTGTGTAAAGCATTGGGGGGTACAACTTCTAGGCGTTGATTCAGGTCGGCGAATAGAGTTGTGCAGGGTTGTTGGTTTGCATGTGCAGAGTACCGTTCAGGTATTCTGGGTCTGTGTAATTGACTTCTCGAAATCACCTGCGCGTGTCGTATCGCGAGGTGTAGTCTGTCCAAGATACCTTCTAGCTGCTGGGTGCCGACTCAGTACCGTGTGTAACGGTGAGGATCTGGCTTGGCTGGGTGCATCCGTTGTGGCAGCCTCATCAAAAAAGTATAACGTGCTCCACGTTTCCTGCGCGTGCGTCGTCACGCGAGGTAGGGTTTACATCCAAGACTACCTTCTCGTACCGGTTTGTGGTGCGTGCGCAAGGTTGCGGATTCGACCTGTCTGAGCAGTGCATCTGACCCGTGTGACTGCAGGACGTGGCCGGAGTTGACACCTCCGACGCCATACACCGCAGCCTAGTCATCTGTGGTAGGTTATTCCTGTGTCTCCCGGAGCATAGGAGTCTGGGCGGATACTGGTGAGTGTCCGGCGGACAAGGGTTGTGAGCTCCAGGGCTGCAATCCTGAGAAGCCTACATCCGTGTGGCAACAAGATCTTGCACCGTCCCTTGCGCGTCGAGATACTCAGGTACTCGGGGCGTTACGCGTGTGAGGAAAGCCTACGCGCCTTGAGCGTAGCCCCGTTCCCTGGAAAAGGATCGGGAGGCGATGACAGAATCGCCTTACACTGCGTTGAAAAAGACGCTCGAAACCGTTGGTCAATGCAAAGATCAACGGAACAACCGCGAATGGGCGGAAAAGTTTCGAATGGCGGTGGGTCTTCATTCGCAGGACCTGCTGAAGATTCTTGACGGAGAATCGTGCCCCAGTGGCACTGGGATGGACGTTGCTTCAAACTGGAAAAGTCGGAACAACCAGTTGTTCTCCCTCATTTACTTCTCCACAGTTGAATCCGCTAATATTACCACGAAGCCTTTTCAAGGGAAGACTGGGGGGGTGAAATGGGAAATGGAGCTGCGGCTTGGGCGGCCCTGAAGGAACGCTTCGCCGGAAACACAAAAGAATCCCGGCGAGCCCTCAGGGAGCAACTCCACTCTGCCAAGCTCCGACACGGTCAGAACGTCATCGACTTCCTGGCAACCATGGACGACTTAAAACTTCGGCTTGAAGATATGGGTGAGACCACGCCGGAGGAGACGTTCGAGGACTTAGTGTTAAACGCTCTCGTTCACTCGTCGGACTACAGCTTCATGCGGGACATGCATTACCGGCAACCGTTTCCAAATGTCAAGGAAATAAAGCGAACCGCTGTGAATTACTTTATCGACGCACAATCGAGGAAGTCGTCGGGGCCCGCAGTCTCCGGCCGTGGTGCGGCAATGGCCGCGACCAGCAAAGACCGGTGCCACAACTGCAATGAGTACGGACACTTCCAGCGAGATTGCCCTAAGCCAGCCAAGAAGAGCCGGTCGAAGTCGGGAAAGTCGCGGTGGAAGGACAAGGGCAAGAAGTCCGGCGACCCCTCTCCAAAGTGGTGCAGCTATCACAAGACTACCAGCCACAGCGACAACGAGTGCAAGGCTCAGCGAGAGATCCAGTCGCTGACTGCACGCCTGGCGATGCTGCAGTCTCCGGGGCAAGGCAGTTTCGCTCATGTCGGGAGCGCACATCCGGCCGCTTTTCCACCACAACCGTCGGGTGCCGCTGGTTTCGCTCATGTCGGGAGCGCTCACCCCGCAGCTCTTCCTCAACCACAGTCGGGGGCTGTTGGTTTCGCTCATGTCGGGAGCGCACCCGTGGCTCCGCCTCCTCCGCAGACACAAAACGGTTTTGGCTACTCTCACCGCGATGGGAGTGCCCCTGCCAGCGGCGGCCACGCTTTCTCATGGGGCTCCCACCGCGGAATCCGGGGCTGAATCGGGGGAACTTGCGTCTGCTCAGGCGGCATCACAACCGACCTACCGTCTACCCGATGGGGTTTTTCGAGCGCTCATGGCGAGCACTCCTGACCTGTCAGGTGAAGGTGGGCTTCGTACCGACGGCACCTACATTGAGCTATTGGTGGAAGCGGGGCATCATTCAACTTCGTCGATCCGGAGCTGACCCCGGGACTGCTAGCCTCAATGCGGGACTATGAACCTCTTCAGGTTCCCCACCAGATCGTCGCAGCTGGAAAGCACATCCTGTACGGGGTAGCTGCAGGCACCGTCAACGGCACCATTACCGATGATGGTGGGAACAAGCAGGATTTCTCCTTTCGTGCAATCATCCTCCCTGGGCTGGGAACGAACCTGTTTTCCGTCTCCATGGCCATGGTGGAGGGGATGGCTGCACTGTTCTACCCGGAGAAACCGAGGTTCGAAAAGGGCGACCTCGTTGTGCCGATGAAGACTCTAGGCGTCGACGCAACGACCGGACAAATCATGTGCTCCATCGCTGTCGCGATCGAAAACCGTGCTGGTACCTCCGTGAAGCCTAGCGGTGCTGCCTTAAAGGTGGTTTCTGCTGACCTGTGGCACCGTCGCATGGGGCATGCCAACCGCAACAGCATGGAAGTTCTTCGGTAGATGCCGCACAGCGGTGTTGAGTACAACGGTGACCTGACGCCGTGCGACGTCTGCCCATTCGGCAAGAGTGAGCAGCAACCCCACCCGAAACAAGCGTCGTATGACGTCCAGCGGCCGTTTGAACATGTCTCTGTTGACACCATGGGACCGATCAACCCTCCGGCACTGGGCGGCTACACCTACGTCACCAAGTTTGTTGATCAGCTGACGAAGTGGAAGGAGATTTACCTCATCAAGAGCAAGACACACACCATCGACTCCCTCGTGCTGTTCAACAAGGCCGTCGTGATTCCGTCCGGAGGGCGTTTAGTCCGCCTGAGAGGGGACAAAGGTACGGAGTTTACGAGTGAGGAGTTCCGCCAGTACTGTCTAAACATCGGCGTCAAGTTGGAGTTTGCTTCTACCAATACCCCTCAGCAGATCGGCGCAAACGAGCGGGCAGGTCGAACGCTTGCTGGTATCGTGCGCTGTTTGCTTGCTGATTCGGGTCTCCCGAGTTTTCTGTGGGGGGAGTTGATGCTGACTGCAGTCTACCTGAGCAACCGGGTCCCACATGCGGCGTTGAGCAACGGTACGCCCTACAAGGCACTCTACGGCAACGATGCTTACCTCGGGAACATTCGAGTTATCGGGGCTAGGTCGTTTGTACACGTAGAGACCCACACCAAGAAATTGGAGCCGCGTGCTTGGGAAGGACGCCTGGTTGGATATAGCACAGACAGCAAGTCTTACCGGGTCTACAATCCAGCGACGAAACGTGTCAGAGAGAGTCGAAATGTTGTCTTCATTGAGACGCCCTCTGCACTGCCTCGCGTGGAGGTCGGTGGTTTCGACAACAGCAAGTTCACGTACGACGAAAGTGACGACTTGGTAAGGGATGTGCGTGAATACACGTCTAATCAATATATCGGTTCGCTTTCTCCTAACCTGGACGCTGCAGAGCCGTTAGTGACCGACTTTTTGGAACAAATCCGTGATGTCACCGATCGCGATATTGGCGTTAGCCCTGTTGCTCCTACCCCGCCTGCTTCGCCTGGGGGAGTGAGCCCTTCCGCTTCGCCATCGGGATCTACGCCGTCTGGTGCTACGCCTGGTGGTTCTGCGCGTGGTGGTTCTTCGCGTGTTGGTTCTTCGCGTGGAGGTTCTTCGCGTGGAGGTTCTTCGCGTGGTGGTTCTTCGCGTAGTGGTTCTTCACGTGGTGGTTCTGCGTCGCGCGGAGGTCGCGCCATTACACCGGCCGTGACCAGATCTGCCTCAAGCCAACCTAACGCCAGAACACTTAGCGAACTGAGACGGCTCGGCTTTGCGTACATCACGAAGGGGGAGTGCCAGGACGTAGCTCACAAGAACGGCATGTCTAGATTCGTGGAGTACGCGTATGCTGTACAGACCATGCAGCCGGGAGTCCCCAAGTCATATGCTGAAGCCATGAAGCTTCCAGACGCTAAGTTTTGGGGAGCTGCCGCGGACAAAGAAATGGCCAGTCTGAACGAACTAGGAGTGTACAAGCTGGTACCGCGATCATCTGTTCCTCCGGGACAGAAAGTCATCAACTCCAGGTGGGTTCTGAAGCGTAAAGCTGATAACTCACACAAAGCGCGGGTTGTGGCTCAAGGCTGGAACCAGGTTCCGGGCCTGGACTGCGGCAGTACGTTTGCTCCGGTTTGCCGTCTGCAAAGCATCTGAATGGTGCTAGCAATTGCAGCGGAGCTGGATCTGGAGGTATTTCAGCTGGACGTGAAAACTGCTTTTCTGTATGCCGACATTCAAGAGGAAGTATTTGTAGCTCAGCCACCTGGCTACCAGACCAAGGACAAGGATGGAGGCACTCTGGTCATGAGGCTGGAGAAAAGCCTCTATGGGCTAGCTCAGAGCCCCGGGAACTGGTTCCATACCATTGATCCCATCCTCAAGGTCATCGGTTTCATCCCGCTGAAGTCCGACACTTGTGTCTACATATACCAGCATGGGGGTGTCACCGTCATCCTCACCTTGTACGTGGACGATCTACTCGTGATTGGTGGCAGCATCGAAGCCATCGAGAAGATCAAGGCGCAGCTCATGGACAGGTTCAAAATGACTGACATGGGAGATGTGTCGCGTGTACTTGGGCTGCAGGTCACCCGCAACCGTGCCGAAAGGACGCTTACAATCGACCAGGAGGACTACACCAAGTCCGCGCTGGAGCGATTCGGTTTCGCCAACTGCAAGCCAACACTGACTCCCGGATACGGACCTGAACTCTCCACAAAGCAGCCGGAGGAGACCCTACTGAACGCCGACGAGAAGCAGAGGTACCAAGCGATCGCAGGCACGGTCATGTACCTGGCTTCTGTACTCAGGTATGACATAATGTACAGCTCGGGTCAGATTTCTCGTGCTATGTCAAAATCCGTCGAAAGTGCACATGGTGGCGGCCAAGCACATTTTGCGGTACCTGGCAGGGTCCACCGACTTCAAAATTGTGTACAAGAAGGGAGGCTTTAAGCTCACGGCCTTCTCGGACTCAAACTGGGCTAATAACCCGGACAACGGCAAGTCGACGTCGTGTTACATCATGATGTTGGCCAGGGCTCCAATCAGTTTCAAATCTGGTCTTCAAAGCCTTACAGCCATGTCCACAATGGAAGCTGAGCTGGTTGCATCGGTACTCGCGATGAAGGAAGCCGTGTTCTGCATGAACATGCTGACGGAGCTAGGGTTTGGGGAGCAGTTCGTTCAAGTGCCGCTTCACTGCGACAACACTGCAACTTTGCATGCGCTTGGAAACCGTTCATATAGTTCTCGAACCAAGCACATTGCACTCCGTTACTTCTACATTCGCGAGCTGGTATCCGAGGGGAAGATTTCGACTCACTACATCTCCACAAAGGACAACCCCGCCGATATCGGGACCAAGCATTTTGCTAAGCCGCGTTTCCAACAGCTACTGGACATCATCAGCAGCTTCTGACGTCAGTATCGTCGTCAACATCTTATGTTATTTGTTTGTGTCATCAACACTGTGTTTGTGTTTGTGTGTTTGTTTTGTGAACCTGTTATTTGTGGAAATCAGCTTGCTATTTCAATGGTCAACATTCGTCTCGAACCATTACTGGTTGAACGAGATATGTAGGATTGAAGGTTATGGTAAATTTGGTTTGTGCAGGAACGATAGCAGTACTTTTGCAAGCACATAAATGTATGCACGTAAGGCACAAAGCATTGTTAAAATTGTACTAGTAAACGCATCGAACTACTATATTGCAGGAAATGGTTTCTTGACTGTTTTCTATTTTATCACTGACTGAAATTGTTTTTCTTGGTTTTATCATCGAATTTCACATTGAGGGGGGAGTGTTATGGAAATGTTAGCACATGACCATGTTTGTGTCAATGTTCAAGTAGCACCGCTCTTGTGTCGTAGATCATAGTCTATGTACCGTTTCGGCTTGTAACGTATATTATGCGGAGGAATAGCAGCCGTATCGTCCCTGCTCGTAGGACTGAGTATCGCAGCCGTATCGTCTCTGCTCGTAGGACCGAGTATCTCACTCTCTGATGTGACCTTTATCCGGATCGTGATGGTATCCTAGCTGCCTATCCATCTCTGGAAGCTGCCGTCGTCTGGACTCTTGCATTCTCTGTGGAGTACATCTGTGTGTGTTGGCCATCTAAGCGCCAGTGTTTACGTGTTATCACGTCTTCTTCTCTCTGCAGCACGGGAGTATCTTACTCCCCGGGCCATCGCTAGCCCGGTGTCATATCTCGGGTAACACCGAGGACACAGCCTCTGTCTACATTGCCAGGGTGCAACGCAATTTTCCATAATATACAGAATACGCGCGATCGGCTTATTATACGAAAACACTTACTATATACTTGTAAAATTCAGTAAACATGAGATAGATACACAGACGAGAATTTGAATATATTACGCAGATTGCAAAGAAATGAGTATCACAAAAGTCGAACTCACAGCTGACGTATTTTTTTATTTTATAAAATACGTACCTGGTACTATAAACAAGGCGCTTCGCTCCGCGAGCGGCCTACGCCGCCCGCTACGCTCGCTCAGGAAGGAAAAGTACATCAAATTATTCGAAGCGGACAGAGAGGTCCATGATTGAATATTGTTTTTTTCATGACCCCTGTCAAACTGCTGTAGTAGTAGCTGTTGCGAACTGGCGACTTGATAATGCCAAGAGTCCCGCCGCCATGCTTCAGGAGAACACAGCTCGGACGCCACATATGTATGCTTCGCGTCGCGGGCGGTTTTGCGCTACGCTCGCTCACATGTACATACGTACATACATACCCCATGTAGGGTACTTATTTTCTTATTTCGATATATATGCTCTGTGCCTGTACTCTCGTATGTACGAAAGATAAAGCACAGCAACACAGCAAAAACAATGAAAATGAAAATTTCTGAAAGAAAAAAAATCCCCGTCCCCTTTCGTAAAATAATTTACTCCCTGATTGGAACATCATACACCAGCCAAAAAGAAGAGATGAAAAAAAGAAAAAATCAAACAACAGAGCTTATTCTCTCTCAGCCTCGTACGCCGCCCGCCCCTCTCGCGACCATCTCGCCACCGATTCAGTCCGGGTAAAGCTTTCCTCCCTCTCTTCCACAGTGAGCCCCGTCGCCCGCCTCGCGTGAAGCCCGGTGCTCACCGTGGACCCCGACGCAAGCTCGACAATGTTGGTGCTCATTCGGGGTACCTCCCTCTTGTGACTTTCAGCCCGGTCGCAAAAATAAGCACGGCTTGAATATTATCTTACAATTCCGAACGCCCCTTAAATACTCGTACGTACTCTATAAAAAATCACAAATGTCTATCAAAAATCACAAATGGAGGCCAGACAGAGCCTATATTGATGCATCCCTCGTGTCTCGAGGCACACGCGAGACGCCTAGGCACGAAAGCGGCGACCGCGCTCCTTGCAACTCCCCCTCTACCCGCCAGCATCTGCTGATACCCGCGACGGTGCCGGGTTCGCCCGCGCAACCAACCGTGCTCGGAGTACACACGCACGCACACGAAACGAAAGAAGAAAAAAGGAAATAAGGACTGAAAGTACGACGAGAAATGGAGAAAACAAAGACCAGCTGGAAGAGTCCGGCAAGTATAATAAAAGGAGGCGATTTCCAAGTGGGAGCTCTGAGAGGCCAGGGATGTACCAAGCGAGTTGTCCGGGATCATGTGTGATTATTTCTACTCCCTGGTATGTGGGTCTCGAACCTGGAACCCACACTGGTACAAATCAATAATATTATTAATAATAATAGAATGCACTATAATATAATAATACTGCCTGGTACGGCAGGTATATGTATACGTATATTTGTCAATTTTTCGTAATTTTGCCAACTTTTCTCTTCGCACGACGAGCACTTTGAGGCAAAACGGGATTATTTCTACTCCCTGGTATGTGGGTCGAACCTGGAACCCACAGGTTATATTACAGTATGTCATACTATTACGGGGGATGGTAGTAAACAGGACCAAATATATTGTTAGCAAAAATAGGTGAATATATAGGTTTTTATGTATACCATAGGTCTTACTAATTATGGACCTCCGTAATACTATACGCTCAGAAAAGCAAGGTGTGGACGAACGTATTATTATTAATAGTACTGTTGTTGTAGTCCTGGTACAAAAAAAGTCAACAACGCCTCCATGCCGGCGTCCCCGGTGGCTTGGTATTACGGGGGTCCATAGTTAACGGGACCATTTTTTTTTGGTAAAAATAGGCAAATATATAGGTTTTTATGTACACCATAGGTCCTGTTAACTATGGACCCCCGCAATAGGTGGTCCGCGTACCTATCAAGATCAATTTGAAATTTCGTGGGTTCAAGTGTCACCGAGTGCATGCTCGTAGGGACTTTTTCTTGCGTAAAAATTGATTAGCAGAAAGCGCGAGAGCGTGAGTTAGCTAAACACATTTTTCAGCACGCGCAAGGGCGGAATATCGCATACATACAACGGCACCAGCCTGAATGATCGTAAGCGAATCGACTACATCCTAACTCGTCAAGTCCACCGACCTAGACTACATAATGTTACAGTCGTCCCACAGCCCCCTCCACCTGCTAAGGCTGATTCAGACCATAACATCGTGTACATCAAGGTCCGACTTGGTGGTCACTTTTCGTCTAACCGAAGATTGCTAAAACCCCCAAAACGCCGAGAATTCGACAGGCAGCTTTTCTTATCCGATGGAGAGCGTCGACACCGAATAGTCGAGAGGGTCGTTTCCACTCTTAACCAACCTACCCAGCCTCGTAACACGTCTGGCATGGTTGAGTTTTTCACCACAACTGTCATGAATGCTGTTGTTGAGAAAGAGGTGCCACCTCCACCACGTCGCCACCACCGAAACGGTTGGTGTGAGACCCCCGAAACGTTGGCCGCTTTCAAAGTAGCATGGACAGCGTGGGAGGATGCGAGACTGCTCTTGCGTGTCTACCCCCGAGATAGTACAGCGTGGAAGAAGTTTAGATCCGCCTGTGCGAATCTGCAGGAAGTGATCGCCGCAGGAGTCAATGCGTATTTTGAAGAGTACCTCCCTGAAACCGAGAAATTCCTCGCGAGTTCCGATCAACGAGGGTTCTACAAGCACCTGAAGAGTACGGTAGGGTTGCAAGGTACGAAAGCGAGGAGTGAACAGTTTATCATGGACGAGGATGGCACGCTGTTGCGGGATCAAGCGCGAATTCGTGAAAGATGGGCGGGGCACCACCACAAACTATTGAACACGAAATCGCTGAAACTTGACTCTACGATCATCGACCTAGTGCCACCACGACCGCTGAAACTATCCCTTGGAAATGAACCATCCATTGACGAGATGATGGAAGCAGTGAAGGGATGTCAAACTGGAAAGCCGTTGGACCAGATGGTCTCCCGGTCGAAGTACTGAAACTTGACCACCCTGCTTTCGTGCAGTATTTTCACAGCAGTATCCTTGTTAACGTTTGGGTAACGGGAGAAGTCCCCCAGCAATGGAAAGATGCGATCATAAAAACCCTTCGCAAAAAGAAGGATAGAACTGATTGCAACAACTACAGAGGTATTTCGCTTGTTGCTCACGCAGGCAAGGTGTTGCTGAAAATCGTTGCGTCCCGTCTAAGCAGCTACTGCGAGACCGAGCATATACTTCCCGAAGGACAGTGCGGATTCCGCCCCTCACGGTCAACAGTCGATATGCTGTTTGTCGTGCGCCGGTTGCAGGAGCTCGGACGGCAGAAGAAAATCCCCCTGTACATGTGCTTCATCGACCTGCAGAAAGCGTACGACTCTGTCGACCGAGAACTGTTGTGGGAGGTACTCACACGCCTTGGTGTACCAACCAAGATGCTCACAATCATTCGCAATTTTCACGAAGGCATGCGGGCTCGCATGCGTGCGGATGACGGTGAATACTCGGACTGGTTCAATGTAACCCAGGGGCTGCGGCAAGGCTGCGTCCTATCGCCGTTGCTGTTGTTCAACGTGTTCTTCGCCGCTGCGATACACATCGTGCTGGTACGCCTCAGCAAAGACGAATGCATCGTAAGGGATTTGGTTCATCTCGAAGAGGACAGGGTTGTCGGAAAAGAGGAACCGTTGGCATGCGTGCAAAGGGCTGTGTGGGGCATGTTGTATGCAGACGACGCAGCAATAGTCTCGAAGTCGGCGGAAGGCCTTGCAAGAATGATGACAGTCATCGTGACTGTCTTCGAAGCAGTAGGTCTCACGGTATCCGAGAAGAAGACAGAGACGATGCTCCTACGAACACCGGATCACACGTTTACCACCTCACCGCTCGCGATCGAAGCTGCAGGCCAAAAGTATAAACAGACGACCCAGTCTTTATACCTAGGAGGCATTATCCACGAGAACGCTGACCTCTCCTTCGAAATCGAGCGACGAATCCGTCTGATGCGGGCATGCCTCAAACGGTATGGTCCGGAACTGTACGATAGGACGAACGCACCCCTTAGTCTGAAAGTCCGGATGCTGAAGGCCGAGGTGATTGAGACCTTGCTGTACGGTTGCGTGACGTGGACCCTCAATGCGGACCACTTCGCCAAGCTTCGATCAGCCCACCACGAAGTCCTTCTGCGAGTCATTGGCTTCCAGCGCCGAATACCCACCGACCACACCACCCTCTCGTACGCGAAGGCGCTCAGGATAACACGATGCGAAAAAGTATCGAAACGACCATCCGTAAACGGCGACTCTTCTTTGCGGGGGCTCTGGTGCGGCAACACGAGGGGCGATTGCCCAGTCGGTTGATGTTCGGGACGATCGCTGGTGGGGAGAGCCCGAAACCAGGCGGGCAGCCCAAGGCTTGGCCTAGGGCCATTGCTGAGGACCTTAGAGTGTTCAAAGCCACCGAGGGATCAACGGAAGACTCCCCCTAGTCTTTGGAGTTGGGACCGCACTGTGGCCCACTTCAGCAAAACAGACGGGAAAGTGGTACCGGGGAATCCTCGAAGCAGCTGAACAGTTCATGGGCAGGTGGCGCGAGGCTGAGGCAAAGCTGAGTAGACAGCGGCGTGCATCCGCTGCGAGTAGTGTTAGAGGGAATGGGGGGAGGGGTAACAGCAGAAGGGGTAGAAGGAACACCGTACAAGTGTATGGGGGCAGAGGGGGGAACAGGAGGGGTAGAAGGGAAACCGCGGTAGAAGAGAGTAGCGGAGAGACCGCAGATAGGGTAGCAAGGTACCAGGCCGACTACGTAATAGGTTGGACTTTTCTTTGCTACGTACTCATACCGCCAACTGCTGCGGCCGTTCGGTATGTATTGGCTTGGTGCTTTGGTTTTTTTTTCCATGACTTAGCTTTTTCTATTTTCCCCTTCTTATCCTTATGAAAGAAGTGCTACATAGTGGGTGGGTGACGAGCGTATTTTGGCCCACTCATTATTTCTCTTTTTTCGTTTGGTTTCTTCGTTGCTTCTCTTTCTTTGTTTTTTTTTTTTAATTTTTTTTTTTTATCCATCACTTTTACTTCCCAGCCCACTCGTAGGAGGTTTTACCCTCGACGATCTTCTGGACAAGCCGTGGTCACAGGTGTCGTCCCTTCTCCCCCCCGGTACGTGCCTTTATTTTTGTCGCGCATAGGGTTCAGCATTCCCACTGCTCGTCGATTTTCATCGAATGTAGCTAACTCACGCTTTCGCACTTTTCGCTTATCAATTTTTTATGCAAGAAAAAGTCCCTATCTATCTATGAGCATGTGCACTCGGTGGGACTCGAACCCACGAAATTGATCTTGACAGGCACGCGGACCACCTACCAAGCCACCGGGGACGATGGTGTATTTTGGTTGCTGGCGTATGTATGTATGTTGTGTCGGGCCGCACCAAGTGCGAAGGCATGGTATTGCGTAGGCTATTAACTGATTAATGCATTACGGTGTGTTATCTCTGTGTCGTAGTCTGTGACCACAGAGCTCGTATCTTTTGTTCGTTTATAATGGACTCAACGAACACCCTCCCTGGCTCTTCACAGCAGTGACGAGACCGAAAAGACATTCAAGACTTGCTAGGACCTAAGAACAGCCAACGACAGTCCCGCAGGAGGAAACCCGGCCACCGGGTCAAAACCCCCTGTATAACACATATACTCCAAACCATTGCAATTGAAACAACGGCCGCATTCCAGACGATGACCATGGCCAGAAAATAAAATGCCAAGCGGTGCCCTACTCCCCCATACCCCGGAAGAAGTCAGCGCTGACTGAGTAGCTCAGTGGTTTATCCTTTATAAACGAACAAAAGAAGTCCGGGGTTCGAGTCCCGCCAGACGTCGTATTTCCGCTTTTTCTGCCGTGGGTAGAAAAAGGGAAATCAAGTGGAGTGAACCACTTTGTTAAAAGAAACGCACGACTAGGGAGGGGGACAATAGGAAGGAAAAACCAGGCGCTGATTGGGGGCTTGATCAACCCCGGAAGATGCTATCGGCGGGAGGCCGTATCGAGCCCAAAGGTACTTCTTTTGTTCGTTTATAAAGGATAAACCACTGAGCTACTCAGTGCCCTGACTGAGTAGCTCAGTGGTTTATCCTTTATAAACGAACATCTTTCTAGGGTGAAGAATCAGCACGGACACTGGGCTTTTGCTGGTGGATGTCGACGAGTAGCAGAACGGTTTAAGGTGAAGAACACACACACATTCAATGAAAATCGACGAGCAGTGGGAATGCTGAACCCTACGCGCGACCAAAAATAAAGGCACGTACCGGGGGGGAGAAGGGACGGCCCCTGTGACCACGGCTTGTCCAGAAGATCGCTGAGGGTAAAACCTCCTACGAGTTGGGCTGGAAAGTCAAAGTGATGATTAAAAAAAGAAGGTGAATAGTTCCTGCTTCCCCGCTTCTTTTATATGACAATCACAGTACTCTTTTGCATGCTGTTGTTGGATTCGCTTTGCGAAACGGTTTTTGCATGTATTGACCCGCATGAGACCCTGCTTTTTTTTTTTCGTTCGACTGATTATTCAAATATATCGGTTAAACTCACAGCTGACGTGCTTTCTTAGTTTCTTATAAATATTTTTCGATTCGGAAATGCTATCAGACCAAAACAATTAAATAAATTGACTCCAATTTCAATTTAATTATTTCGTACTGGAAATAGAGAGAATATTATTTATTTTCCGTCTTCGGGCACACGAAATGATTATTCAAATATATCGGTTGAACTCACAGCTGACGTGCTTTCTTAGTTTCTTATAAAATCTTCGAGGAACCTTTCGGTAATTATTTATTTTTCGATTCGGAAATGCTATCTGACCTAAACAATTAAATAAATTGACCCCAATTTCAATTTAATTATTTCGTACTGGAAATAGAGAGAATTATTTATTTTCCGTCTTCGGGCACACGAAATAAAAAAAAGCGTGGATGGTGCGAGTCGAACCTCGGAAACGAAAATTTCATCGCGCGCAGTATAAACGTCTACGCTAGAACAGCAGTGCTGGTACACCTGGCACGTCGTGATTTTACGTATAGCAATATAATAAAACACTTTGCACGATCTCCTACAGCAGTAAAGTAGCTTGTACAGGTACGACTGCATATACAGCACGACTGCATATTAATATACAGCAGTACTGCTGTAGAATGCCACGCGAGGAACGCACGTGTACTGACCCCCTTTCAGCTGCTGGCTCTAGGATCTATCGGTCAGCAATGTAGGACACACAGCAATGAGAACTACTGCTGTTGTAAGTAAGTGGTATGTTTTGTACGAACGCTGCTGTACGAATAATTTGTTGTACGATTTGTTTTTGTTGTACTCGAGACGATGAATATATTGATCCGGGGATAATGGGTCACACACTGCGGACGGTACGTGCATCGGCCAATGCCGATGACAACAACAACGAACTACAGTAGTAGTGAGCTTACAGCGCGGATCTTCCACATGCATGCGCACAGTACCCTGCGTGCTGCTGCTGTTGGCACACTGTGCTGAGCACAGCTGGAGCAGTGGCAATGTTGGATCACACGGCAATAAGCAGAAGAAGATTCTGAAGCAGGGAGAGAGGTGCGTGATGCTGGTTGGTGTGTTCGTGGCGTGGCCAAGTGATCGATCGAATAAACCAACTGTGATAGCCGCAGTACGATCATCCATGCGCGCAAGGTGTGCCCACTGCTGCTCTGCTGCTGGGCAGCAGGGTTGTGGTGCTGTAGGAAGCTGGAGGTAAGCACGCTCTGTGCAATGCTGTGGCTATTGTTCTTTAGGCAGTGGTCCGTGCTCCGCGCAACACAAAAAAAATGTACAGGGATATATTCGACATCCTGGGTACATACGGATAAAAAAGTACATGGCAGACGATGGAATGCGGACTGCCGGCTCCGACGAACGCAACCAACCACAGCAACACTGCGCATATGGGTGTGTCGCACACGCATGACGGGTGGGCGGGGGGGCGGCAGCGTTGGAACGTTGGGATCTGTGCATGTTGTCTGTTGTGTACCTGGTATATGTCTGAGCTGTGTGCTGACGTGCTCACAGCTCGTGAGAGCCTAGGGGAGAAAACAGACAGCATGTATGTACCGATACGTACGTACAAAGTAAGGCTCTTACTGAAACCAGGGAAATCGTCTTATCCACACCCGCCGGAAAAAAAACTTTGAGCGCCCGCCACGCGCTTCAGAGTGCACGGATCGCGCCCAGACGTAGACCAATGTGTCCGGCAGGCTTCCCGTGTCCGTGTACTTACTGTTATGCCTAAAAGTGCTCGTGCAAAGAGAAAAGTTGTCAGAAATACGAAAATTTGACAAATATACGTATGCCTGGTACTTACTAACTTATTATTAAGAGTATAGTGAGTAGTAGTACTTGTAAATTTTTATGAAATACGAGTTCGACCGATTGAATAGTTAATACTTAACTAAAATAACTTATGCGTCGGTAGGTTCATATAGTGGATTTGCCAAGCGGTTAGCCTGGAGAATCGGCACGGACACTGGTTGTGCTGGATGTCGACGGGTAGAAAGAACGGTTTAATGTGAAGAAAACAACAACAACAACTTGCTTTGGTTACCGTAGACTCTACGACAGACTCGGTCGACTGGTTGGTAGGATCCGTGAAGATCTACGTCCATCAGGAAGTTCTACGTGATCTACAGTTGGTGACCTACGGTTCGATGTTATTATTTTATAAATTTTGAAATACGTTATTAGTAATAACACACTGGACAGCAGTGGTATACTCATACTGTATACTGGTTTTTGAACGTTTTTTTTTTTTCGGTTAGACGGAGACCAAACGGAACAAAACGGAGCATTCTGATTGGCAGACTGATAAAAAAACGTTTAATAAACACAGAACCGTCAACTATTCGTAGTCCATTGATTGACCAACGTACGTGCACGGGGGTACCGTACTTACAACTCCCCCATTCCTTGGCACTTGTTGCGAGCAGCAGCAGCAAAACAGGCTGGGGAGAGCAGAAGAAGTGTGGCTTTGGTTCTAGCTGATATGGGAAACTCGGCGAAAGCCCTTCGGGGCTACGAAGAGGAAGCCAACATCGCCATCATGAGGGTGAGACCGCGTGCGCCTGCGAATTTCGAGGAGAGTTTCGAGCCGTAAAGAAATCGAGAAGAAATACCTGTACCAGGTAAGAAATTTGCCGCGTCAGGGCGCGAGATGAAGTCGCTTCTCCTCATCAGCACGAGCCCACCACTGTGTACCCGACGGGAGTCTGAGCTGGCGGGCCGTCCAATAATGCATTGACATTTGTGTATGTGGTGCATACGCACTCCTTCTCAACCTTCTCTCTGCTGTGCTCTCTGCTGTGTTTGTGCCCCGTGTCAACTTCTGGCTCCTTGCCTGCAAATGGCTGTGTTGCTTTTGCTGTTGCTACTTACTACCAACCGTAGAGCTTGCTGGAGAAGTACGAGGAGATAAAAAAAAAACGCTCGAATGGCGTTGGCGGCGGTGGCGGCGGTGCCCGCCAGGTCGCAGAACGCGGATCGACTACTTCCAGCGTGGTCGAAAAGCTGTCCGACAGACAGCTGTACAACGAACTGGAACAGGAATTGACGATGGCACTTAGATTGCGATTTACACAGCCACGAGCAGCAGCAGCAGCAGCAGCACCAGGAGCACCACCAGCAGCAGCAGCACCTCATGCTGAAAAGCATACCGCGCTCGTGTCTGCGACCGCCAGGGTCGAGAGCAGCAGCAACAATGTTCCAGGCATGAGGCACGGTGACTTACTAGTGAAGTCTTCGGATTTTACGTTGGTAGAAGGTTCTTCTTGTCCGAATCCTCGCGCGGAGCCTCGACGAGAGCCGTCGCCGCCGCCGCCGCAGCAGCAGCAGCAACAGCAACAGCAACAGCCAGCAGCAAAGGCAGCAAAGGCAGCAGCAACAACAATCACAACAACGACAGCAGCAGAAACAGCAGCAGCAGCAGCAGCAGCAGCAGCAGCAACTACAACAACCCCAACAGCAGCAACACAACCACCACCACCACCAAAATAAGCAGCGGCAGCAACACCGACACCAACAACCACAACAGCAGCAGCAGCAGCAGCAACAGCAGTCGATTGCTCTCGTCGGTGCCCCTGTCGGTAAGAAGCGAATGTCGATATTGGTGGTCGACGATAGCCAGATAACCCTCCAGCTTGCAAGGCGCGCCCTCTCCCAAGTCAACTTCCACGTGGAGGTGAGAGATTGTGGGGAAATCAGCAGTGAGGTCGGCCTTTTTACGCACTCTCGTTTTGGGCAGAAATTACTTGCGTGGAATGTGAGCTATTAATAATAATACTCACCTGTTACCAGTGAGTGCAGTATACAGCAGTCAGTATAAAAGTGCGGTGGTACCGGGCCTTTATTTTCAAACACCAGACTCGAGAGAAAAGTTGGCCACTGCTGTCTTCCAGTTCTGCTGACTGTACAGCAGTGCACTGCGTGTATGATATCATGTGCATGCGTATGCGTGGCGAGGGCTAAACGATGAACGCATGACCACCCCTGATGTGCGTTCGGCATGTCGAATGCTAACTGGCTGTATAAACAGCAATTACTATGCAATCGCAAACAACATACCTGGTACGTACGTACGAGTAGTGGGCAAAATCCAACAACAAGAGTACCTGTTCCATTTGAGCCCAATAAAGGTACATACAGAAAACAAGTCAAAAATACAAACCACATGCCGTGTTTTGGCGATGAGAAGTCATGAACATGTTTTTTTTGCGCCTGGACAGTAGTATTAATATAATAGTGAGCGTGCGACCCTCCAAATTCTGGATATCGTATGAAATGTACGAGCTTTCTGCCAGAGCGGAAGATTGGCAGTGTCCCGTTCTATATTTGCGATTGTTTGCCACACGGGTTGATCATCATGCATCAACCAACAAATGGAAAGCCTGCCCTTCTTGTTTACGCTGGCCCTCTCTGCGGTCCGTGTGTGTTGTTCTTCGTTCTTTCGACACGTCTACATCCATCCCGCGCAACCAGTGTCCGTGCCGATTCTTCAATCCTAAGAGAGATACAAGGTTTGTGGTCACAAAACTACGCCACAGAGATACTATGAATACATGTTTATGCGGTAAGCAGAGTAGACAATGCAATGAATGCTATGTCATCGTACTGGATACGACAGGCACGAGATACACATTCTATTATAGAAAGACACCAAAAAGAAATAAACAGGCAGAAAGCAAAGAAACAAATCAAAGAGAAAAAGGAAAAGGAAAAAGAAAAGAAAACTCTGCCGTGCCTCCCCCTAGAAGAGGTGGCAGACACTTAAGGAGACCCTGGCACCCAAGCGTCCCCAGGTTCCCGGGCTTCCGATAACTCTAGATGTTTTATCGGAACAGAAAAGCACATCGCTAGTTCAACACGCTGCGTTTACAACTTCGACTGGTTCGTGCTTACCAGAGAGCGACGGTGACTTGAAAGAGGTTCATCACAGCATCTTGTGCTTCTCTTGAGATTGATCTCCCGCCCGTTCTCAACAGAAGCCTACATCTCGACTTAATAGTGCGGCAGTGGTCGAAATTGGTCGAATTTTGGGGTGCACAAAATGAGACAAAAGCCAAACCCCAACTGAACGTTTGCACTTCACTTGCGGACAGCTACAGCTCCTCACAGAATACTACAGCCCGCGAAATCGAGATATGGTCTTGGTGGGATGTGTGAGGGTATCGGGTGCGCCAGACGGCAGTCGTAGGCACCCAGAGTCTACTCACGAGGTGTTTTCGTGTACTCGATGCTGCGAGCGAGTAGCACGAAAAGCTCGACAAAAACGCTAAAATGATTCCTTTCACGCAAGGCAGCAAGCATAGCGCAATGGCTACTTCACCGATGAAGCAATGACCTTCACTATAATGTTGCTGTTCGGATGCTATGTATCTTAAGAGTCGTCGTCAATGATGAGGCGGGAGTAAAAACTTCGTTACCATGATGGGTAGTACCTTTTTGGCCCCAAAAAAGAGCAAAAAAGGGTTAAGAAGCTCAGGATTGTTGTAATGTTGCATCAACTACTCTACAACTATAATACGAAATACGATCTTGGTTGCAAATACCTTACTCTAATTCCATGTCGTATGTACATGCTGCCGAAACGCCTACGCGATGAGTACTTGACGCATTCCTGAGGGTGCCAGCGTCCCGTAAAAAAGAACGAGCTAAAGAAACCGCACCACTACATGGTACATACAGAGTAAGGCTAAGAACCCCGGCAAAAAGAAGGCTAAACCGAAGCACAAAGCACCCTCCAGGTAGCCGCGGCAGTTTGCGGTACGAGTAGCATAGCCAGGTTCTCCCTACTAGGCTGTCTGGTACCTTACTACCCTGTCTACCGTCTCCGCCCTGCGTTCGTCAAGCATGCCCCACCCCCGGAGAGGATGCATCAGACGAAATGAAACAAGCAAAGCAGGCTCGTCATTCACCCATCCATGCCACACGACTCCTTTCGCAAAAGACAAGGAAGATGAAGTAATATAGTGGTACCGGCAGCCGAAGACGTCGCAGCTGACGCAATCACCAGGGGGTGGAGGGAAGAGATGGTTGGCCTCACGGCACAGGGTTCAAACAGGTATGATATTATTAATTGGTTGGACTTGGACCTCTTGACATCCGCCGAAGGAGCGCAAATACCCCTTGGCGACGCGCCGCCGGGGTCGCCTACCAGGAGAAGCTATTCTGTAGAAAGGACATACTATTAATATCTCTATAGCACCCGATAACGCTCCGCTGAAATCCGTTATCGAGCACCCTCGTCGAAACGTACGTGCGTTCGCCAGAGAGAAACGACTATTAATAGTGGGGGTTAATCCCGAAACAAGCCCCATAGTAATGTCGCCCGGAATTTATTCGCTTATGCAAGTACGTGACAAGGACGGCTGCAGGGTTCCACCCCCAGAGGCCAAGGCGCAATCCGCGATGCACTCCTTTCGAGTGCGAGAATCTGTGAGCCGTTCACTTGTGGACCCGGCAACAGCGGACATGGTGTCATTGGTACGTAGGCGAGAAATGCCCGGGGTGAATCAGAGGTATAGCGGGGGGAAACAGAAGCGGGAGAATCAGGAACCGGCTGACATGTACGCGAACGAGATACCTACACCTGCCAGAGTATGCAGAACTATACGCCGCTTTCCCACGAAGAGACCCGCAAGGCACGGAAGCCTTCAGCATAAAGTGTGGGTATGAGGCCCCAGACGGGTTACGTGATGAAAACAACAGTCACAACAACGTCAAACCAACAGACAGAAAGTATGGGTGATATCACGAGTAGCGGCTGGAGGCCTTATTCCAACCCAATATTTAATATTTACATAATGGCAGAACACATCAGTTGCCTTGGGGTCTAATAAAATGGAACAAGCCCCGGGAACAGGGGAAGTTCATTTTTTTTGGAGCAAAAGATTACATATGAGACGACTGCACCAACCCCTCATTGCGCTTGGAGAAAGGCCTCGGAAAATCTGCGAAGTGGAAAAAGGTGGAGTATTAAAGCGGACGGACCATCCCACCCTCCCAGCTTGGATATACGCAGTATACACAACCATGAGCATTCCCAGAAAAACATTGTATTCATTTATCATTGGCATCCACGTTGCTGCCCTCCCCTGGGAAGCTAGCACGATGCTTACAGGAGGGTGATAGCCAGGGGTGATGAGAGCCTCCCGTACCGGCCGGAGACCTCAATCCAACCCAATAGAATTCATCAGTTATTTTTTTTGTTCAAGGATTATGACCAATACGTACTATTACGGGGGACCATAGTAAACAGGACCAAATATTGTTAGTAAAAATACCTAAATATATAGGTTTTTATGTATACCATAGGTCCTGTTAACTATAGACCCCCGTAATAGTAGCATTAGTAGTATTACGGGGGGAGCATAGTAAATAGGACCTACGGTACAGACAAAGGCCTATATATCCCCTTATTTTTACTAACAATATTTGGTCCTATTTACTAGGGCCCCCCGTAATATTAATATTTATAGTATGATATATATACAACGATCCGAAAAAAATACAAAAGCGACCGTAAGTTGGCTGAATAATAAAATAAAGGAAAAGGGCAGGATTTTCCGTCCTGTTTGCACATGCGGTTCAAATACGAGGTTGAACTTTCAGATCGGAACTCGCGAAACTGACCGGGGCATCACAGCAATGCCACTTGTTCTCGTTGCTACTTGTTCGATGTATAGGAACCGTTTTTGGTCACATCTCTTGATGGGCGACGAATCGGGCGTTGCAACTGATATCGATCGTTTTCTTGGGTCTTGAGGCCTGTTTGCACCAAATTTTACCGTGATCGGGAACGACGATTTTTGGAGCTGTCATACGGTTTTTATGCCACAATGTCGGCATATATTGGTATTTTTTTTTCAGGTTTCTTGGATATCTCTACGAGATCGAGTCGGATTCTCGGAATGTTCGAACTTGTCGCGGTCAGTGCTTCCAATTTTCAAGCCCTGATTTTCAGTGGTTCACGGGATACGACCTTCCTAACCTTCGTCTGTCTTTTGGCTGGCCCCAGCTCGTATTTACGTACCAGGTACCAGGTATGTTTTTGCTGTGGAAGCTTTGATTACTTTAGTGACCATTCTCAGTCGTACTGCGTAGCAGCCACATCGTTATAAATAACGTACCAGGTACATACAGAACTACAGCTGTAGTATCGGACTTGATTTCGAGTTTAACTGGTAGCTACCCATACATACCATTTCAGCATGCAACGTCAGCAGATTTTTAAAATTGGAAGAGAGCTCGTGCGCCGTAGCAAGAAGTGTACTTCTTCCGCCCCGACCCCCACCTCCCCCCGTTAGGATGCAGCTCACCCTTCATGCGACTCGCTCAACACCTCGCGGCGCTTCGCGCTTGGTGCAAGCAATTTCTGCCTGGTCGGTGAAAACCCGACGTGCTCCGTCCCGGCATTGTAGGGATGCGAGGGTCTATGATCACACGACTACGGGCATGCATGATAGTGGGTACACCCCCCCCCTCCCCCCGTTGCCAGCTTTGAAACCTGGATCGTCCTCGAGGATCCGCTTGCACACGGCGGCAAGAAATTCCTTGGCCCTACTATTAATAAAAGCAGCCCGCCTCAACGCGGGTTGTGGCAGATGAACTGCAGTCTGTGTCCATTGTTCTGTATACGAGCGTATGTACGTACAAGCACTTGGCGCAGCGGATGGTTCCGCCCGCTGCGTTCGCTGACGAAGAATGGAACGGAACAGACGATCTAAACAATTAAGTGCAAACAGGCGACTTGCAAACGCCAAAAGCTCCATGCTCCATTCAGGAAAACAAGGTCGCCGCGTGCATGTTGTACATACTACCGTACTTCTTTTCTCTTTTTGATATGTGCGAAAGAGAAAGCACAGCACGGCACAGCACCCCAAAAACAGTAAAGAAATGAAAACGGAACTGGGAAATTCAGAAAGAAAAAAAATTGCCCGTCCTCTCCGGTGTAATTTTTCCCCGCCTGATTGGAACACCTTGCGTCGCAAAAAAGAAAATCGAACAGCAGACCTTCTCTCAGGCTCATACGCTGCCCGCCCCTCTCGCGACCCCTCGGCACCGATTCGATCCGGGTAAAGCTTTGCTCCCTCTCTGCCCCAGTGAGCCCCGTCGCGCGCCTCGCGTGAAGACCGGTGCTCACCGTGGCCCTCGTTCGCCAACTCGACAAGGTTGGTGCTCAGACCGCGGAGCTCTCTCATGGAAACTCAGCTTGGTCGCAAAAATAATCACCGCTTGAATATTCTTTTGCAATCCCGAACGACCCTTGAAGACTCGTACATATTATATCCAAACTCACACCAAGAGCCTAACCACGAAAATGGCAACCGCGCTTCTCCCAACCCCCCCTCTACCCGCCAGCGCCCGCTGACACCCGCGACGGCGCCAGGCTCGCCCGCGGTGCCGTGCTCTAAGTACACGCACGCACACAAAACAAATGAAGAAAAAAGGAAAGAAAGAAAGCCTCTCGCCGGCAAGTAACAGAAGGAGGCGTTGTCCAAGTGAGAGCTCTTAGAGGCCAGGGATGTACCAACCGAGCGAAATGTATCTGTAAATAAGTCCATGTATGTCGATGTGGTGGTCGTACGGGCCCGTTTGAAAGAAGAGTTTTGAATCGATTTCGATGCCTCTGACTGGTCAAAACATGAATCAACGAGGATCCATTGGTAATTGGGGCGAGGGAAAGTCGATTCGATGATAAATGTGAAGAGTTCATCCAACTTGCACCACTGAGCCAACGTCCCTCAGGCAATCCATCGCTGTTTGGGGATTTTCGACCACCATCACTGAGGCGATAAATCGTGAACCTCAACAAGTGGCAACCGGAGCAACAACCGCGCCCACAGCTACAGACCATCGCACAGCACTACCCGGCGTTGGCTCCTAAAAATAAGTTATGGCGATCGGAAGCCCATTTTTTCCACTAGCTCGATCGGCCAAGCGCCACGTGAGCCGAGCGATCAACCCTAAACACGACAGAAAAGCTCAAGACTTCGATAGCTGCATCGCCGTCCCTGTCCCTTGCGTGGCGTAAGGGCTTCCCCCACCCACCCAAGAGAAGCTGAGAGCGATAGCTTCCTAGCCTGCACCGCCAAAAAAAAAAAAAAAAAAAAAACTGGCGGCGGCGCGCACGCGACGATGCACGCCGTCGCTCTCATCTGCTTTCCTCGGTGCTAGTCAGCCGGGTGTCGTGTAAAATGCTGCGTTATTCCGATCTCATAAAAAATCGAGAAGGATACGTACGTGGTTCCGATAGGGACTAAATTCGTATTTTTCCACCGAATCGAATGGATAAATAAAAAATGCATGCACTCTATTCGAATGCGTCCTTCGCTAAAAAGGGGCCTTAATTTCTTCGTAGCGTGATGGTGTGATGTGTTCGTGTACGCCGTAGAGGAGGCATTGTACGTATGGCCCCTCATTGCTGAAAATTCGGCGAACAGTTGAAATGTATGTTGAGCTGTGGGGAGGAACGCAATCGGCGAGGGATCAACAACCATGGCTGACAATCCACAATTTCTTGGACCAGGCAGAAATCAGGCGCTTCGTCGGGTTTTCCATAGCTGTCAATCACTTCCCCTCCAGAATCGTTGGTGTTTTCCCCCATCTTACTGCAATGCCGGACCTTTCCAGCGGGTCTTTGTTTTCTGCTTCGTCGTGTTTTACATAGCTGGAAATCACTTCCCCTCCAGAATCGTTGGTGTTTTCCCCCATCTTACTGCAATGCCGGACCTTTCCAGCGGGTCTTTGTTTTCTCCATTTTTCTTCGTACTTTCAGTCCTTCCCTTTTTTCTTCTTTCGTTTCGTGTGCGTGCGTGTACTCCGAGCACGGTTCCGCGGGCGAGCGCGGCACCGTCGCGGGTGTCAGCGGGTGCTGGCGGGTAGAGGGGGAGTTGCAAGGAGCGCGGTCGCCGTTTTCGTGGCTTGACGTGGTGTGTTCCTCGAGACACGAGAGAAGCATGAATGGGCTCTGTCTGGCCTACGTTTGTGATTTTTGATGGAGTACGTACGAGTATTTAAGGGTCGTTCGGGATAGTAAGATAATATTCAAGCAGTGCTTATTTTTGCGACCGGGCTGAAAAGCAAACTGGGAGGTACCCAGGCTGAGCATCAACATTGTCGAGCTGGTAAACGACGGCCACGGTGATCACCGGGCGTCACGCGAGGCGGGCGACGGGGCTCACTGTAGAAGAGAGGGAGGAAAGCTTTACCCGGACCCAATTGGTGGCGAGATGGTCGCGAGAGGGGCGGGCGGCGTATGAGGCTGAGAGAGGAGCTCTGCCGTTTGCTTTTTTTCTTTTTTCTTTTTGACCGGTGTAAGGTGTTCCGATCAGGTAGTAAACTATTACACGAAAGGGGACGGCTTTTTTTTTTCTTTCAGAAAATTTCGGTTTCATTTTCATTGTTTTCGCTGTGCTGCTCTGCCGTGCTGTACTTTATCTTTCGTACATACGGGTACAGACACATCGAAAGAAGAAAATAAGTACCCTGCCTGGGTAAATGTAGCGGAAACCGCCCGCGACGCGAAGCGTATGTAGCGTCCGAGCTGTTTTCTCATGAAGCATGGCGGCGGGACTCTTGACATTATCAAGTCGCCAGTTTGCAACTACAATCAATCATGAAAAAAACTATATTCACTCATGGACCTCTGTCCGCTTCGCATAATTTAATGTACTTTTCCTTCCTGAGCGAGCGTAGCGGGCGGCGCAGGCCGCCCGCGGAGCGAAGCGCCTTGTATATATACACCAGGTACACAACCAGCATCCCAGGTTGGTACTGCTGTACATGCAGTACCAAGACTATTGAATATTCGCCGTATGTAAGATTTGTACCAGATATGATACTTTTGACGACTATTAATGCTAGTATATGGAACTTCGTCTATCTACTCGTATCTCGTGTATGCATTCGGATGTGGCCGTACTACTGTAGTGCAAAGCCACTGTCTGATGTCTGATTGCTCGAAGCTGACCGTTCCGTCGGCCGTTTTTTTTCTTTGTCAACGCCACAAAAACACGTGGCGAAGCCGCGTGACCGCCCCTGCCGATCTCGAGCCCCCCAAACAAAGGATCACGTCGAAAAGACAAATAGTAGCCCGTGCCTTTTACGTAATTCTCGCGTTTGGCGCGAATACGACGTCCTTGCGGGTAGTTCCGGCAAAAACAGGGATTTTTCAGAAGACATCCCCGCTAGGATCGCAACGCCCATCTAAAGTTATTGATAAATGACAGGGAAGGAAAAAAGGGTGGTCGTTGGTCCAATGTTTTTTGTGCGGCTTCGATCCGCCCTCGAGTTTTGGTACAGTACCGTCCGTGGGTTGTTTCATTTTTGCGTTTTACTTCTGGAGCACCTACTGTAGACAGGTTGTCTGCTCGGAGCCATACACGATCGGCCCTCTCATGAGAGATGCACGGGTCGAAGCGCCCGCGCACACCGGCGTTCTTTGACCCCCTGGCTGGCAAAGCCGTCGCCGCACCTCTGACAGATGATTGATTCCCACTGCATGAGCTATCTCTTTCAGGGCAGATACATCCCTGATCTGTGTGATCTAGCTGATCTGGCTGATCGAGCTACGTTGCCGGGTGGGAACCGTATACGCTGCATGTCTACTGTAGGACATGTTGCCTGGGCTGGACCTGCCCTATGAGGCCGATCCTGCACAGCACCTCAGAATGGCATGTACAATTGGCGTAGGAGGTCTCAGGGTCGCAGCGCAAGCTCAAAGTCCAAATGTTACAGCCAGCATTGCTGCCCGGGGGAGCACACCAGAGTTTTCGTTGATTAAGGACGGAGGGCGTTGCGTGACTACCATGGCTCACGCCAGTTAGTTGCCGCTAGGGCGACCTCGCCGTAATGCCGTGATCCGACGTTTCTGCCCCCAAAGGGTTGAGGTTGCTAGGATTACCTTCAGAGTTAGGATCGGGGTCGGGCTGAGTCTGGGGCCGACAAGCAAGATAGAAATTGACGGAAAGGTACTGCACGGGTATCGAAAAAAAAAACAACGAGGCGTGTTTGCTTTCGTTGCTGGTACATTTCATTCGTAGGAAGCGGAACCGGTCCGGCAGATACGCAGATGCTAGATACGGGGCTATATTTAAAGCGCTACGTAAAGCTCAGGAGTTTAGGTTACAAGTTGTACCAAAATAGATCATTTGCGCCTTACTTTATTTTATTTTATTTTGTTTTATTTATCCTCCGGCGGATTGGTAAAAATAAAGCTTAAGCTCACCACACTTGCACGTTCCAAATTCGTGTCGTGTGTCAATTTAGCCCATAGCTCCCGTTGTAACATCAGAACAGGCTGTTGTTACTAGAGATCGATGGTCATTGGGGTGTGTGTCTTGTGTGTCGTCATCAACATTTGACTTGAAGAAAAGTTTTCTGTCATCGTAGAACCTGTCATGGCGTTCGACCGCCACTTTTACAGTTGTACTCAACCACGTGGGGCACGGCAACTAAACCTAGTGATACCGCGCCAAATGTTGCTTATTCGCTCTGGTGAGAGCCCGTTTTAACGAGGAACACGAAATATGTACCTGGTATACCACGGTGCTTCGTCTATAGTTCGATTTTTTGTGGTTGTTTTTCGCATCTGTTGGGTTGAACAGTAAGTCACCAAGGACGTATTTTTGTTTTGTTTTTGACAATCAAAAATCAAACGCAGCCGGTATGAAAAGAAGTCCCGAGCCGGACAAAAAGAAGTCTCTCCGATGGAGTTCTTTGTTCGGTTGACTAATTAGTTCAGTTCGGGGAATTTGTTTACCTCGACGTGGCATTTCCCCCACAACTGAGACAGGCCACCCAAGTTTGTGACGTGTCGTCTGCCTCAGAAGCGAGAAGCCACCAACACGATTGTCAGGAACAAAGGAGCAGGCAGCGGCAGCGAGACATCCGAAGACCCTCAACCCTTTACCTTTTGTACTGCACTGCACCTAAACATATATCTAACTCTAATGCTACCTGGTAAGCAATATGACCCCAATTGTTCCCAAAATGGGAGTACGGTCGTAAAAGGGTTAACGCAGCCTAGACCGCCTGCGGGTCCTAAATATTATTCAAGGCCTCATAGCACAGCCTATAGACTGCCTGCGGATCTCCAACACAATCTTCGAGGCCGCCATATCCAGTAGTCGTCCCTCTCTAGTACAGGATGAGTAGTGCCGGCTGCCCGCTATAGTTAGTGCCTGTTAAATCGCTTGGCGCACATGTGATTAAACCAATGTGGCAGTGGGCGAACTACTGTACTAGAGTCGCTATAGTGCCGGTATTGTTGGCTGGTACGTACGGGCACTGAAGAGGGACCACTGCTCTATGTGCTTGAGCCAACTTGACTTTTTTTCACACCGCTCATGATTTCTCTTCTGATCGCGGGTCTTCTCTCGCTCTCTCCCCCCCCCCCCCCCCCGTGTACACCGTGGCGCCAATCCGGGTCCCGGCCGGGCTCCGTGGCGCTTGCTCTGGGCGTTTTAAAGTCGCGAAAATCTGGGAAGTACTGGCGGGAAGGCGCCCGCCCAGCTATGTAGAGGCAAACAGGACGATGGAAACTTCCACATTTTTTTTTTTTTTTTTTCTCTGCTGCTGGCTGCTGCTGTTGTATGTATCATGCCCATATTACATTTTGTCTCAAGCTCTCTGCTACGTGGTAGCCATTGAACGACAGCAGTCACGTATCAAGCTCTTGCGTTTGTGACGGCCCCGTGCGGTGCGTTTGTGTGTGCTTGTGTGTACCATATTTCCTGTCGACCTAGGAAATACGAACGAACACATGTATACGTAATCTCACGGAAGGCGCAAGTTATTGGGTGCTGCGCAGGGGGCACGACGACGATACTAACCCACACTTCCTCGGTATTTCATAAGCACCGCGCAGCCACGCTACATACACACGACAACAGCACCAGCGCTTCACACTTTGGCCTTTGTGACAGGCACGGTGCTTTTGTGTCCTGTGTGTGCGTGCGGTGTTCATCAGGAGATGCTAGTGTTCGCATTCCCCGTACAATTTTAACTTGAACCACTCGTCGTCGAACCTCATTCTGTCACATTGTAGTACAGCCTCAGTGCTCCCAGTAAATAGGGAAGCCTGTAAATAGGGAAGGTTGATGATGATGATGCGCCTCCTTTCCAAGTCGCAACACCCCCGGGATTTCAAGTCCACCACATTCCGAAGGGGAACCTTACCAGGCACCAAAGTTTAGACCTTTTTTTTTCTTCTTTCGTAGATATGTCCACATGTTTTTTTAGAGTGCTCGTTGTTTTACAGTAATTTTTTGCAGCAGTACGAAAATCGCAACAAAACTCACAAGAGATTTTCGCGAACTACAACAAAGAATAGTCGAGTCTCTACGGTGCAAAGCTCCTTTGTCCAGGACCCCCCGCCCTCAACCCCTTTAGTACTGCAGTCCTGTTTTGGGAACAAACCTCTCTAATTCCAAGTGTTTTGTCCCCAAAACGGGACTGCGGTCCTAAAAGGGTTAATGAGGGAAAACACGAAAAAATGTGTGGTTGATGTACTATAGGTTCCTTTTCAGGATGCGGTTGGCTTGAAATGCTGGAAGGGTCTCAAGTTGAAAAAAACACAAAACAGAGGCGTTCCGGTGTAAACTGAGCCTATGCCAAATTCGCTGGTGTATTACCTCTGCAGCTGCGGCTGTTTTATCGCTGCTGTGGCGCTATTGAAATTCAGAGCAAGTGTGGGTTGGGATCGTCCAGGCTCCAACGTCAAAAACGTACGGTGTAATAGAGGTATATACCGGTAGCAGTTAGCAGGGGGTCGTTACGTCGATGTCAGCGAAGCACCAAAACGCAATTGTGGGAAAACAACCGTGTACAAAAACTAAAACTACGCGTAATTTCGCCTATTAGCGGGCGACATCCGTCACTATCCCCCCGAGAATGAAATCGGCTTATCCCAGTTACTATACGTACTCGCGCTGGAACTCCGTTTGACATGTTCACTGTTGCTGTAATTATAATTAGTAGTGGTACGTTGCCAGGGCGGGGCAGGTGTAGCGGACGAATAAAACTGCCACAGAAATAACAGGGCGACCACCCACAGGCACAAAAGCACCCACCCATGTACCAACCGACCTACCCACCCACCCAGCCACTCAGCCGCCCACCCACCTACCCATCGACACATATCCTAGGTACTACAGCAGTACAGTAGTAGTACATGCAGCAGTAGATGAGTACCCAGTTCGTACGCAGGAGAACGCCCCATACAGCAGTAGTGGAGGGGTGGAAGCACCAGTTACTATATGTACTCGCGCCGGAACTCTGTTTCGCCTGTTTACTGTTGCTGTAATTAAAATTAGTAGTAGTACGTTGCCAGGGCGGGGCAGGTATAGCGGACGAATAAAACTGCCACGAAAATAACAGGGCGACCACCCACAGGCACAAAAGCACCCACCCATGTACCAACCGACCCACCCACCCGCCCAGCCACTCAGCCGCCCACCCACCTACCCATCGACACGTATCCTAGGTACTACAGCAGTACAGTAGTAGTACATGCAGCAGTAGATGAGTACCCAGTTCGTACGCAGGAGAACGCCTCATACAGTAATAGACAAGGGGTGGAAAACACCATGGTCTTCAAAAACGTAACTCCAACACACGGCCAACACCCATAGAGATAGTCACTCGCCCACTCGCCCACACATCGACCCACCCACCCACCCAGCCACCGACCCACCCATCCACCATGTGCTAGAGCAATACAGCAGTATGTACAGAAGCAGATGCGTTGGTTCATGCCGAGCTTGTTGGGTATCGTGCTGGAGTTTCCATTTTTTTATGGTTCCGCCACAGCGAGCCGTCCCCGTGAGAGCACCTCTCCACGCCCCCCGCTCGCCGATTTCGTCATCGGCGACCGTTCTTTCGGCGGGATCACCGAGGGATGACATGTGGGGCGGCCGTGGCGTGGTCGTGGTGCCGAGGGGAGTCGCGTGGCGCACGGTAAAGCCGGCGCCGGGTGGGGCATATCGAAACCGGCATCGCCATGAAGAATCGTTTGGACACCAGCACCATCATCAGTATTATATAATAAGGATCCATAGTACTTTTACTGCTGTCAGTGTATGTGCAGGGCGGTGCACCGAAGCAGCAGTTCGGCATGTCGGCATGGTGTGTAATGCGCCCTGTTCATTTCTCGATTGCGTACCCTTTTTCGCTGTCTTTATTATTTACGTACAGGGTACGTGGACAGCCGTCATTGCCATGACAATTCCAATTTCGGTCATTCCTGTTTGGTTACGTGTAAACTTTCACCAGGTATTATGTTTACTCTGTATGACGGCCATCCCTGGCAGTACAGCAGATATAGTAAAACTAACGACGAAATAAACTGAAATTTACCTACCTCTGCCGTTGAGACAGACTGTGTTCCTGTGGTTCCTACTGCTGTAGGATCCTAACAAGACATACGCACGCTTATGTACGAACACCTAGAAGCACCGTTAGTGGGTGCCACGGAGGGGAAGCTTGAAGCACATGGCTGGCACAACGTCAAAAGCTTTACGGTGTTCGACAGGTACACAGCTAGCGGCAAGCAGTAAGCATCAGATACTGCTGTACACCAGGTAGCAAACACCTGGTGAAGAGAAGGAGAAAAAAAGCTAAAAATGTAGAGTTCCTGATTCCTACTGCTGTAGGATCCTAAGACCACATACACACACGCGCACACTCTCACGCACACACGTGCAAAAGGATCGTTCATGGCTGTCACAAAGGAAAGACTTGAAGCGCGGCTGTTGTACCGTGTGTGCCTAGCCGTCGAGGGCTGCCGTGGCCGAGGTACCTTGGGAACAGCAGCACTGTGCTGAGGATCCCCAGGCGACATACACTCTGTACACACGTGCGCACGCTCACGCGCTCACACGCAGAGGCAACGTTCGTGGCTGTCACAAAGGCAAGAGCTTGACTGCCTAGCCTTTGAAGGCTGCTGTGGACTTGTGTGTGATATTTCAGGAACAGCAGAACATCTCTGGGTGAAGACATGAGGAAATGATAACTTGAGGTTCCCATGCGCCTGCTCGGCTCTAGCAGGTCGGAATGCCTCCCCGCAGTTACTTGCCAGATTCAGTGACCTTGAGGGTCCACAACTCGCGCTACGGACCTCGGCCGGGGCTCGGATTTGCCCCGTGGCGTGCACGCGGCCCCCCCTGCGTGCCACGCAACTGAGAGCGCGAGAAACAACCGAGGGCCCGAAGAGAAAAAAAATGTGTTACCGCCAAAAATGGATACTTCATACGTACTGGTGGTACACAGACATGTACGTGGTATTCCGTTACCCGGTATGAAATATAAAATATGATGTATGCGCGCGACACGTGGCACGCCCAGCGCGTAGCGTGCATCCCGTCCCTATCTTGCCTGGTGCCAGGTGCCAGGAGGTATCAGGCATTTAATAGATACTAACAGCAGTGGTCCTAATTTCGCCTGTATATGGCATATTTTGTTCTTTCTGCTTTATTACGTCGCGAGAAGATGCCACGGTGCACGCCAGGAAGCTGCAGCCAATAGATGGGCTGAGCCTGGCCGTTCGCTCGCTTGCTTTTGCAATGTTTACAGGCAATATGGACCTAGGGACAGACTAATTGAAGATAGCTACGTTGCTACGCAACCTTGACCGTAGTCAATTCGGGGTCTATCGACTCCCTGTCAGGGACAGTCATTTGGTTGTTTAAATGCGTGAAATACAGCAGCAGTAGTAAAGTGCTGTTGTGTGATATGACGAGTACAGGTATATACTTTGTACGCGTTCAGACTGTTGTATCAGTACGATGAGTTGTCGTATATACGAGTAGCAGTTCGATCAGGATATTGTATCTTAGTTTATAGGCTTTCGTAACGGTTTCGTAGAGAGGCACCCCAATAAGCAGGCTGTATTCACGAAGAGTGTAGGGTCATGCCTCATTCTTCAGGTTCCCCGAGGGTGGCACTGCGATCTGGTTTTTGTGTTGTTTTTGGTTGAGCTGTGATCGAGGTGCTTGCGCACACTCTCACAACCTACTTTTTTTTCTGCTCTACCCATCGTCTCCTCTTCGAGATTGGTGATATTCAACACAACTGGGACCATGCCGTAGCAGTCGATCAACATGGATTGAGTGCTTGCCTCTGCCACATGCGAGGATAATCACTATCGCCGACTATTGCTACGCAGGTACTCGCAGTGCCGATGGCTCTGGTCTGGTCACTCACACAAGGTGCTCGGAGGTTGTCATTCTTGTAAATTGCTCGCTTGCTCGTCGGATGCCGTCTAAACGAAGGGCCGAGATATATTCATCAGCCAGGCAGGCGATAACGCTTGCTAGGTATGATGAGGGAACACTTGCTAGAAATCATGACACGTAACAGGGGAGAGGGGATACCGTAGCACTAGCCCGCCCTGGGGGGCCGTAGACTGATATAAACTCAGGCAGGAACCAAACCCATCCGGAGAAATCGGAGAATGGATCGAAAATGCGGCGCTTCACAACCCACTCCCACACCTCTAACTTGCATGGCAAAAGCCGATTACACGTGTACACATCAAATCAAACAGCAACGACCCCGAAAATACGGGCTCACGAAAGTGGGTAAAATAGAAGCTAAAATCACCCGGACGCTGAATCAAGGATTGAAACTCGAGGAAGCGGTCTCGCTCGCGCAACTAGGAGCGACCTAAGCTAAGGCTAGTCGAGCAATGTACTATTTGTTGGCCAAAAATACCTGAGAGCGAACCACGACAGGCTAAGAGTTGACGGCGCTGGTTGCCTGCTATCCCCAAGGGTCGACCTGCGCAACATCTTGAAACGGCAGATGTAGCATATGGGTGATCTATATACGTGAATCGTGATCAGTTCGGTGTGATGTGTGCGAAGTTTACACTCATTGTCACACAGACAAAAGTAGCGGCGTGCTTGCGGCGCTCGTTTCTCGTCTCGATTGATACCGTACTAATACGAGGGTACGTACATACCTGGTATTTATAGTAATCAAAGCCAAACATAGTGTGTAAACATGCGGGAATGTGTGGTTTTCGGGTCCATGGTGGGTTCTGATTACCATACACAGCCCCCCGTACTACTGCAAACGTAATCCCACACTAATTCCAAGTATGTAAAACGTCCCCAAAAATGGGGGTGCCGTTCTGAAGGGAGGCGCTGCACGCCAGAACCCCGAGACTTTTGGTTGTCGAAGATTGTCGCGTCTCATCGTCATCTAAGTCGATCATTATACCGCTGAGAGTCGAAGGAGAAAACCTTGAAATTATCACCACTCTGACCGACAATATAAGTTCCACTCATGCTCATATCAGGGAAAATGTATGTCATATTTAAGGCCAGACTGGTACTGGTATATGTATCTTTTGGGCCAGCGAAAGGAATCCCAATCCTTGATAATATTTTGAGGGGCCTCTTCGGCCATATTGTACTCCTGTACCATTTTTTTTTTTGTAGTTGTGGCCAATTTGTGTTTTCCGCAGCATGTATACAATGTCCAGTATAATGGTGGTCTACGGAACACGCTAACCGTAATACCTCCCGAACCAAACCTATTGCCTCTCTGCAGTCTATCTCAGAAGAGAGCTTATATTCACACCACCTGTATGGTACTATGAATACCAGTAGACCGGTACAAAGTACGCGTTGTTGTGCATGAATGCGTAAAGGTAAAATCCTGTATTTTGGTCATTCTTTTTGCAGCCCCTAATCCTTATAACTAATGCGCTGCGACGGTTGTGCTTACAGAACGCGGTGCTTCCTCACCCTCAGAGGCTTGAATCGGTGGGATTATGAGGTGGTAGTTCAATGTTAAACAACATGGGCAGCGCGAAAACTCGTACGTTTTTGAAGTTGATCTATAGATGGCGGAGTGCTTTTTACAGTATTCGTTTCTGAGGTGATTGTCGGGTTGAAGAATGCATCGAGGTGATCTGCCAGTATTACCCCGAAAATTTTGCTGTGAGTGTAAGCTTTTTTCACAGATGAACTGCAGAGAGGTGACAGGTTTGGTTCGGGACGCATGCTGTCTTCCGTGAGGCATGTTTCCTACCGCTAGAATATATACGTACCAGGTACAAGGTTCCCCTCCGGGAGGTGCCGTATGAATAGGGGAGTGGCGCAAGAGCGAGAGAATATTCGTATGCAATCCTGCACACTTGTGTAGAAGAAGTACCTGCATCCACCCATCATTTTATCGTAAAGAACACACACAACATATTTTTGAGGACAGACTAATATACTGTTCACGGAATTAGTGTGGGATCATATTACTGGGCATATAATGAGGGTATTTCTTTACTGCGAGTACTGAGTCTCGCAGAAGCAGCAGTACGAACACCACCAACGGACGAAATACTGCTAGACTAGAATACTTATTTGTAGTACCCGCGGTACAGAACCCCGAGACACTTGAAGCACAACAGGGAGTATCCACGCCAGCAGCGGTAGCGAACCCCGCATTAGTGCGAGCCCGAAAGTATACGAAGTAGTATCGACAGAACCTCAAAATACTGCGAGTACTCGCGGTATCTCGAGTACAAAACCCCCGAAAACTGCGAGTGTTCGAAGTACCTACGATAATAATAGCAGTATTTTCTCGAACATACTTTGCTTTACTCCCAACTATTGGGAGTAGCTGTGATATGTTGAGGTGTGAACGCACGCCACACGTAAGCGCGCCCAAACCCTTTACCTTGGGTAAAAACACAAGTAACTTGTATATCATATTATACGTTCAGAAAAACAAGGTGGGTGAATGTACTGGTACAAAAAAGTCAGAAGTGGAAAATAAACACACACAACTTATATTACAGCAGTATATCATACTAAACGCTCAGAAAAGCAAGGTGTGGACGAATGTATTATTATTAATAGTACTCTAGTCCTGGCACAAAAAAAGTCAAAAGTGAAATTAAAAAAAGCGTGGATGGTGCGAGTGGAACCTTGGAAACGAAAATTTCATCGCGCGCAGTATAAACGTCTACGCTAGAACAGCGCTCATACAACTGGCACGTTTTGTTTTTTACGCAATCTAAAACACTTTGCACGATCTCCTACAGCAGTAGAGTAGCTTGTACAGGTACGACTGCATATATAGCAGTACTGCTGTAGAATGCCACGCGAGGAACGTACGTGTACTGACCCCCTTTCAGCTGGCTCTAGTATCTATCGGTCTGCAATGTAGGACACACAGCAATGAGAACGACTGATGTGAGTATGTTTTGTACGAACGCTGCTGTACGAATAATTTGTTGTACAGTACGAACGATTAGTTTTTGTTGTACTCGAGACGACGAATATATCGATCCATCCGGGGATAATGGGTCACACGCTGCCGAAGGTACGTGCATCGGCCAATGCCGATAACAACAACGACGAACTACAGTAGTGCTGAGCTTACAGCGCGGATCTTCCACATGCGCATAGTACCCTGCCTGCTGCTGCTGTTGGCGCACTGTGCTGAGCACAGCTGAAGCAGTGGCAATGTTGGATCACACACAGCAATAAGCAGAAGATGAAGATTGTGAAGCAGGGAGAGCGGTGTGTGATGCTGGTTGGTGTGTCCGTGGCGTGGTCAAGTGATCGATCGAATAAACCAACTGGGATAGCCGCAGTACGATCATCCATACGCGCAAGGTTTGCCCACTGCTGCTGCTGCTGGGCAGCAGGGCAGCAGGGTTGTGGTGCTGTAGGAAGCTGGAGGTAAGCACGCTCTGTGCACTACTGTGGCTATTGTTCTCTGGGCGGTGGTCCGTGCTCCGTGCAACACAAAAAAAATGTACAGGGATATATATACGTCATCCTGGGTATATGCGGATCAAAAAGTATATGGCAGACGGTGGAATGCGGACTGCAGGCTCCGACAAACGCAACTAACCAGCATATGGGTGTGTCGCACACGCTCGGCGGGTGGGTGGGGGGGCGGCAGCGTTGCAACGATGGGATCTGTGCATGTTGTCTGTTGTGTACCTGGTATATGCATGAGCTGTGTAAAAACTTTGAGCGCCCGCCACGTGCTCCAGAGTGCACGGATCGCACCGAGACCTCGACCAATGTGTCCGGCCGGGCTTCCTGTGTCCGAGCATTTGGTGTTGTGCCGAAAGGTGCTTTGTACGAAGAGAAAAGTTGGCTAAAGTACGAAAATTTGACAAATATACATATACATATATCTTGTTACATAAATGCTGCATTTATGTCTGTCTTTAGGGTAGCGCGATCCAAAGCGCTTCAGCCCCGTCTTGCCCCATTAGTAGGCTGGGTGCCGAAACCAGCAAAACACTGGGTCCGATGCCGCGCCGAGTTCTGACCGTCGCGTGCTGAGCATTGCTTCAATCCCAAGGACAGTGACTACAGATGGCAATGTCAGGGCCCGTTTGGACTCTATATTTAGTTTTTAATGGTCCCTGTATATCCGTTCAGATTGGTGCATCTCAGCACACTCTGAGTGCTGTCGTCATGGTCTCGCAAGTCTCGAAATCCAGACCGTTTCAGTCCCAGACCGTTTCAGTCCCGCCTCGTGGCATCGATAGAGAGTGCGAGACACAAGGCGCGGAACACCGCGCCTCACGTCGCGCCGAGCCTTGGCCGTTGCGTACTGAACATTGTCGACAGCCGCGCAGTCGATTGCAGCACGCGGGATATCGCTCGCGGTCAGCCATCAAGCCAGCCTTGCTGCTGGCTTACAATTTAAAATTACCGATCCAAAATTATACCGACTGGGCAAATAAATATCCACGGCAGAGGGCACTGGATCTTTTTTAATAGTTGTACTGGAGTCAGAATGCATTTGCTTCTGACATAGGCTACCAGTATGTGTTAGGTAGCATAGTAGTAGGCACCTGGTAGTACTGTTCTGTAGTACCAGTACGAGTGCGTATGTTATTAGTAGTAGTAGTACCTGGTATACAGCGGTACCAGTGACATATTGAACGGGGTAAGAGAAGGAGCACCTACAGCAGTGGATACCCGTCTCATACTACTGAAGAAAAGCCGATTTCCCGTAATTTCCCGTGCCATTTTCGGCTTCTCGCCGTAACGTACATCCCTGAGTACTAGGTAGCAGTACAGCAGCAAGCGGTGTTATTCATAATAAAGAGGCGCGCGAGCGCGAAACGCGAGCATTTTGTCCTTGGTTTTCCCAGGAAAAAAAGCATCTTCATAAGGAGTCGTACGAGAGTAGGGTACCTCGTTCATAGTTTTTTCTGTAAGTGTGTGTATCACTGTGTCATCGTGTGATTCAACTTTTTTTTCGGCCACGTTTATCCACCGCGCTCAACGCACACGGCACCAGTGCCAGTCCCGCCGGACTCTGTGCACGCACACACAAATAAATTTTTCTCGTGCTGGTGCGGTTGGAAGTCGTTCAGGGTCAATCGAGCTATAGGTGCGGCAACGTGTGTTGGCACGTGGCTGGGCCATGGTTTAAAAAAACAGAACCGTAACGTAGCAAACGGTTTTTGTATTTTAGGTCTGCCTAACGAAACCCGATTCTACGAGTACTCGCTGACAGACTGTGCCTGTCCACAGCAACGTTCGGGCCGCGTCCTAAGACATGCTGCAGATGGTGCTGTCAGGCCCATCCTCCTACTGATGAGGGGACGAAGGAGCAGGAGAAGATCTGCTGTAGGTGTCGTACAGCAGTAGTAGTGGTGACACCTGTCATAACGGTTCTAGTATTTTAGTTTTACTTAACGAAACCCAACTCTTCGAGTACTCGTAGGCAGAATGTGCCTGTCCTCAGCAACGTTCGGGCCGTGTCAATAAGGCATGCCGCAGGTGGTATGGTCAGGCCCGCCCTCCTGCTGATGAGGGGACGGAGAAGCAGGAGAAACTCTGCTGTAGATATCGTACAGCAGTAGTAGTGGTGGCACCTTCTACGAAAAGCTCTGTTGGACACGTCAGGTTTTAGATTTTGTCTCCAAATTATGCCGAATTTCAAGTTGGAAAGCAGGAACCACAACACAATCGAGTACGTGTACAAAGTGTTCAAGGGTTAGACCTTCAAGCCGAGCGTACAGCGACGCTGACCCTGACCTCGTGTCGTACTGCTACTGCTGCTGCTGCTGTTTTGCTGCTGAAGAAGCTCTGCTGTAGATGTACGGCAGTAGAAGTGGTGGCACCTGCTACGAGAAGCTCTCTTGGACATCGGATTGTCATGTTGTAGTTTTTCGTCTCAAAATCATGTCGAGTTTCCAGTTGGGAAGCAGGAAACACAACAAAATCGAGTACGTGTACAAAGGGTTCAAGGGTTAGACCGACACGCCGATCGTGTAGTGATGCTGACCCTGGCCTCGTGTGCCCCTGCTGCTGCTGCTGCTGTTGTTGTTGTTGTTGTTGTTTTTGTTGTTGCTGCTGCTGTTGTTGCTGCCGCCATCAAGTCTGCTGCTGCTGACGATTTTTTTGTTTCTAAAAAAACTGAACCCAAGCGTCACGGATACATACGACCGCGTACGTAGATGTTCGTTCGTCTTGGTTCAGCATAATCCGTGTTCGCCCGGCATGATGCATCGCAGATATGACAGCAGGTACTGAGGACGCTCCTCATTATCACGAATTACTAGTAATAGTAGGTACAAGGCTCGCTCACGAGGAAGAATGGAACAAACCGGACACCGCATGCATGACGTACATACAGTACCTCTTTTATTCTTTTGATATGTACGAAAGGGAAGCACAGCATGCATGGCACCGCACCGCAAAAAATAATGAAAGTTGAACGAAAACGAAGATTCGAAAAATAATTAAAAGATCCCGTCCCCTTTGATGTAATTTTTCCCGCCTGGTTGGAACATCTTGCGCCGGTCAAGAAAAATCGAACAGCAAAGCTTCTCTCAGCCTCGTACATTACCCTGCCCGCCCCTCTCGCGACCACCTCGCTATCGACTCGATCCGAGTGGAGCTTTCCTCGCTCTCTGCCCCAGCTAGCCCCGTCGCGCGCCTTGCGTGAAGCCGGGTGCTCACCGTGGCCCTTGTTCGCCAGCTCGACAGCGTTGGTGCTCAGACTGCGATGGTATCTCTCTGAAATTCAGCTTGATCGCAAAAATAGGCACCGCTTGAATCTTCTTTTTCAACCCAGAACAACATTTGTAGACTCCAAAATATAGACTTCAAAATATCAGGAGGCCAGACAGAGCCCGTTCATGCTTCCCGTGTGTCTCGATGCACACGCGACGCCTAGCCAAGAAAACGGTGACCGTGCTCCTCCCGACCCCCCTTCTACCCGCCAGCACCCGCGATGGCGCCGCGCTCGCCCGCGGTGCCGTGCTCTGGGTACACGCACGCACGGGAAAAAAAAAGCAAGGAGAGGAAAAAGACTCGCCGGCAAGTAATAGAAGGAGGCGGTGTCCGAGTGAAAGCCCTGAGATGCCAGGGATGTACCAACCGAGCACGCTCAGGAGAAATATAGCTATGAGTAAGTCTACACGGTTGTAGGTATCATAGTATTAATAGTGGTAATAGCATTTGTAGCAGTAGTACGTATAGTAGGACAGTATCAGAATACCTGGTAGGTATCAATAGTTGTAGCAGTAGTAATAGGAGTAGGAGTAGTCACGCTGCGGTAGTAACGTCTAACTGTAATACTTTCCTGGTGGCGAACTACATTTAACGTACTCTTACTGTGCAGTTCATACTATATACTCGAGAACAAACTACCAGTATATCACAGCACACTACTTGAATGTACGCCCCCCGCACGGTGTAGAAATCCCAACCTCACTTGCTGATTGCTGAGTGGCTGGGATTCGTGGGGCCAGACACACCCGGGGAGGACAAGGTCCCATCCCCGGATCTCAAATCCATCTATACACCAACAACTTCAACACACCGGGGACAAGAAAGGTGGCCCCTCGGTCGAGACCGACATGCACGATGTGGAAACCCCAACTCCGGGTACACCCTTGTTGGCTGGGGTTCGTGAAGCCGCCGGTCCCCGCCCATTGGGGGCAAGGTTCACCAATTTCAAAAATTCTAATCTAATACACCTACTACTAAGTGATAGTTGTACAGTTAACGTGGCTCACAGTCTACGAAGTTGGCTTGGCGTAGGCCGTTGGTAATGTTAATGCTTAGCACGTGCAGTTGGTACAGAGTAGGCTCAATTAATAGCACCCTTTAGCAATAGGTACATGAATCAGTACGGTAACCCTAGGTGTGTTTTCGGCACGTTTTCGTTCAGCGGAAAGCACAGCAGTAGATGGAGGAACGTGCGTATCATCAGTATTCGCTGATCGATGATGTACGTACGTGCGGAGCCGTGGCCCGACTACTTTCGACAAGGCAGGGCTAGCGCCATGGGATAAGCCGTGGCCGTACCGCTAGTATACAATATATGGTCGTAATAGTATAGCTTCTAATGACAAAAATACAATAATATATTCGTACATATTTTTAGTAAAAGCCAAAATCAGGTACACCTTTTCCTTTGCAGCATAAAACAGTTTCATACTGAAACCAAGTGAACAGCACACGCCACGAGCGGTGTTTTTTTGGCCAGGAGAAGTCGCAAACGTTTGTTTTGCGCCTGAACATTGAGCGTGTGGCCTCCAAAATATGAACTGTTTTCTTTTCTTTAGGGTGTAGACACAACGGGCTCCACGTGGACCTGCGGACGGTCACCAGAGTCCGTTTGTTTCGCCACGACGGGTGCGCCAAGAGTATTTAGTCTGGCACCCCCCCCCCCCCCTCCCGTTGCCAGCTTTGAAGCCTTGCGACGATCCCGCGGAACCGCCTGCTCGGCGCGAAGTTTGTTTCCCGTACGAAACCTGAGACCACCTCGACGCGAGATGGGGCAGACGAAGTGCCGTCTGTGTCCGCGGTGATACAATATGACTCCTGTGACCATACAAAACTACGGAATACACATCAAAACGAATGAAGCACATCGTACACCCCAAAGAATGAAATCAGCGTACGTATGTATATAAATACGCACGTAGACATATTAATTACCAGGACTTGTCATGGGTCGATGGTCCGCGCCGGGCCGGGCCAATCTGAAAATTGTGATGGGTCGGGCCGGGCCGGGCCGGGACGAATATTTGTAAAATGTGATCCGGCCGGGCCGTGCCGTGGCCCATGAATTGTGGGCTCTGTCATGGGTCACTCCACCCTGCCCTTAAGGCGGTCCACTTGTTTTCGCGGGCGGGCCCGGGCTGCGGCCCATTAGTTGTGGTGTATTATCTGATGCCTCGACGAGCTCCTCTGTACGCTGACTCTCCGCCTGTGTTGATCGCTTCCTGGTCCTTGCGCAAATATCTGATCCAAGCCTTGGGGCCGTTGTGGGCGTATCGAGGGCACACACTCCTTGTCTCCGCGGCGAAGGCAGCATTTGACGTTTTTACCGTAGTTCGGCCCGGACGGAATTGCTAGTGACACCTTCGTGAAGTAGTTCCAGCCGGGGGACATCTTCTGACCGAAAGTTGCAGAGACGTTCACCTTCATATGTGTCGTCGTCGAACCGGGAACGAGTACTGCTGCTGGAGCATGGATGGGAAGGGCCCCCCAAAAATCTCTGGCTTTTGTCGTTACCTTCTCCGGACTACAGCTCTAGATCGATAGCAGGCGTTGTTACAGCAGCTGGTATTGCAGCAGCAGGTAGGTGTTGCTGCAGCAGGCAGGTGCTGCTGCTGCGGGCATCGCAGCAGAAGAAGGAGTGGTGGTTGTCCACCAGCCGGGACATAAGCCATTGGACCGGGCGGTTGGTGGAGATATTTGCGTCAGTAATGGGTACAGTATGCATACCGCATGGGCCGAAAACAGCTGGCCCAAAGAAGCCAGAGCGAGAAACCAAACGAAACACAGATGAAACAGACAAGAAAAGCACGTCAGCCCTTATGCGTGCACCTTTTAGTACAGGACAACACATTAGCCGGCCCGTCAAATCCACGGGCTGGCCCACGGAAATAGCGGACCGACCCGGGCTCGCTGATGGGCTGGGCCGGGCCGCGGCCCATGCTCTGAAAAACGATGGACCGGGCGGAGTCGCGGTCTATGCTCTGACAATTTGACGGGCCGGGCCGAGCCGGGCCGCGACCCATCATATGAAAAATCAATGGGCCGGGCCGGTCCACCAGCGCCGGCCCATGACATGCCCTGATAGTTGCAACCGAGGGACCGCAGACCGCATACGCAGAGAAAAAACAGTATGACCTCGGTGATTGGCTGAAAATCAGGCAAAAACAGTTGAAAGCTAGACGCCGTAGACAAGTCCAGGTGTACCTGGCCAGTTTCAAGCAATCATCAGGTACGATCTTAGGCCGGCCAATGGCAGGGCTCCTGAAGTGTGTTTTTTTCTTGTTTTTAGTCTGTACCTGTTTTTAGTCCATAATGGACCAGGTATGCCTGATTTTGGCTAAAACCTCTAATACACTCGAAGTTGAACATACTTGTCTTTTGGGCTGGCGAAAGGAATCTATATTACGGTAAGATCAACGTTGAATTTCACATGGCTGCTTGCTACTTCCATTCCCAATGGCCAACGTACTATACGCTCTTCTGCTATCAACTTTAGCGACGGATATCGGATATCGAACGGGCGTCAAGCCGATACGATAGTCGATACTGCTGCGATCAACAAAAATTCGAATCGATACGATTTCGACAGTCTATCCCGGGGGTATAATACAGCAGTACAGCGGTACCGGTGTTCGTCGTACCCGTATGTACTGGTATTATGTGCCTGGTAGTGTCGTATATATATATATCGTATCGAACGTGTTTTGCCCGCATTCCCTGGCGTCCCTCGTGTTTATATGATCGAAAGGCGTGATGTATCAATTTATCGAAATCGTGTTATCAGTTTTGTTTTTTATTGGCACCGCAAAATATCGAGATTCTCGTTCGATATCCAGCACCCGTATGATATCGTATGTTTATCTGACCAAGGAATAAGAGGCCCTACCGCCCTCACGTTGGTACGAGGACCACAATGATGATATTTATCTGTCTCATGCAAGGAATATGGTGAAAGCACAATCGTCATCGATAGCAAAATGCAACCATGTTGAACAGGAACAAGAAACCGACAATCTTACAGCAGCAGATTCCGGGTATATATCTCACAGCTTTCAAGATTTGAGTATCAGCAGCTCAATCGGACGCGTAGGCTGACGACTTGGTTGCGACTATTTAATAACTACAGTTCTAAAAGTGACTTTGAAGCTTCAGTACTACGTATTCTGCTGTAAGTGGAGAGCTTGAATATGAGTATATCTTTGATAGCAGGTACCCTGGTACGCCTCTACGATCGATTTTTACTGTCCAGCTTAATATTGGGTGAGAGGTATGAGGTTATGCCCTCAGCGATATGGAGGACGAACGCGGTGATCACACACGCGTATTGCGTTGTTCCCCATGATACTCGCTCCATTTTGATCGCACCAAGGGTTCAACGTTTGAACTGCACGATATTTTCCGTGTCGAATTCAGCAAGCTCACGCCCTCACGCATGCAATAAAAAGAAAAGAGCACACAGCAGTAATACGATGATACATAGTAAAATGGGGACAACAAGTTTGGATAGCATGCTGCAGCATCGTGTGCTCTTTCGTAACCAGAGTTTAGAGTTTGGCCCCGGCTCTGCTACCACGGTACGTACCACACCGAAGAATGCCACACATAGGACGTACATGATGAAAGTTGAAAGCAGCCCCACGCGACGAGCTCGCCGAACACCTTCAACACAAAGCGCCTGTTAAACGTCGCCCTGGTCCGCGCTGCTATGCGCAAAGAGGGTAATTGTGTGACGGTACACAAAAGCGTCGGAATTACGAAAACCGCTAGCTGCGGCGGAATTAGCCGGAGCTTGTATCTATTCGTTGTGAACTTTGTACCCTTGTACCCTTAAAACATCGTCCACCACAACAGTAGGCCTAGCCTATTAGCCGTATCAATCAGCAGCGAGCAGTGCCGTGCTCTACTCGTGCACCTATCTCGAGAAGCTAGGAGGGGGCACGGGGCGGGTGTGGCAGTTTTTCTCTTCTCTCTGCCTCTGAACAAATGAAGCCATTTAGTTTCCGTCGGTAGAGCCCATGATTATAAATAATTAATTCCGTCGTTTGTGAACAAAACAGGCATACTACGCTTTGGAAGTCGAAAGTATCTGAGCGAAAGCTTCGCACGTACCAGGTATCATAGAGTAGTCCTTCGTGAGTTCCTCGGGCCCCGCAACGATCTGTATGATCTCGTTCCTGCGCACGCTATTCCTATCAACGTGAATCATACAGCGGGAAAAAAAAAAATCTCCTTGTTTATTGTGCATATCATCCCGGCCTACGACCGAAGGATACCGGTGCGTACGGACGAGATACTAACTTCGTACACGTACGTATAAACACCTCGTTGTCATGCAGTGTGATATCATACGTACTTGAGGCACGCGCGCGTGTGTGCGGTACTGCTGTGCTTTATTTGGTTTCAGTATATCCGCCCTGAAGTGTACTCCCCTGTTTGGTCGCCATCAGGGGATGGTGGGTTGTCGGGGCTGTTTTACCTGAATTTGTTTTTTCGAATGCCCTCAGTTAACCCTAAACATGAGTGATAGTCGGAGGCTTGATATCGCTTTGATGGCTAAGCGATGCGCGTCAGCGCAGAAACCTTTCAATGAGGATTTTGAAGCACGCAGCAGCACACTGCATGTACGTATATTATTTTTATAGATGCCCACCACCACCAGCGACAAGCTTCTTCTGCTGCCTGTGCTCAGCTGATGGTGGAGGTGGTGGTGGTGGTGTTTGACTTGAGGGTGGCTGTTGGTGGGTGGTCTTGCACCTGGTACCTACTAGAATATGCTTGGTTTTCCCACGACGACCCTTGGTGCCTGGTGGGCAGGCCAATCGACAAGACCAAAGCTTCGCGAGCTCAGCACGGCTTTGAACACGATTAGAGGAGGATGGAGATGCTACTTAGGCGCCGTCAGAGACCCCATCCTTATCAAAATAGGTCTTGCTTACGTCGCGTACGGAGACAGAAGGCGACGTACGTATTGTATGATATGAGTATCAGAGCGAGGCCGAATGATACATACGATCTCAGCAAAGTTTAAAGGCAGCAACCGCGCTGCTATCTGCTGTAGAGCAGCCGCGAATCGCTGTGGCCACGACAAGCGCGGCGCAAGTATGAGTTATACTACGCCGTACTGCCACGCATGAAGATTGTGCCGGATATGCCGGCGTAAGGAGAAGCGTGCGTGTTCAATGTGTGTGTGGGAGAGAAAAATGCTTTTTCAATACATTTACTCCACCCTTAAGTTGCTGTTATGAATTGGGCATCAAATATCACTTGATTAAAGAATTGTTTTTTGGGCATTAGATGAACTACTGTACAGTATATATGATGGATGGATACCTCGAACTATTTCGTTAAGTACATTTACATACTAATTGTACCAGCATGACAAGTATGGGGGTACCAGGGATGGAGGACAAAATGACCAGAACGAAATTACTGTAGGTACCTTGGTTAATGTGGTTTACTGCTGTTCGTATCAATTTTCTGTCAAATTTGTTGTTTGTAATGTTCTTAAAAAAGTGTACGTATCAAGGTTTCTTGTCTTCCTTCTTCCTTCGCCTCGTCGCTATAGGTCAAAATTCGATGAGTAGTTTGTTTGACTTTCGTGTTGGGTTTCTCGTCTCGCCTCGGCATTCCTTTGTTGAAATTCGGTGTTTCCTTCTTGGCTTTGCCGTTGTGTGCTCAGAACGGGTGTTTAAAAATATATATATATATATTCAATTTCGTTGTTTGTTCTCGCGTCTACAGTGTTCACAATGAGTGTGTGTGTTTCCCCCCCCCCTCCTTATTGCCTCGCCATTTGTTTCTTTGCCTTTCTTTGTCACCCTTTCACACACGGGGCAGATCACCCACACATCATCTACAGACCGTGATCTAGATCTTTCAGGGCAGATACATCACCGATCTGTATGATTTAGCTTATGCTGCCGGGTGGCAGCTGTATAAGCTCCATTATCTAACACATGAATCCTTTGTTGGGTCTGCAATATATACATATCTTGCACAACATTTCATAACGGCGGGTTGGGATCTAGATTATCTATCTGTAGATAATGTATCTGCAGATGATCTATCTGATCTTTAGATGATACATGTATACTTGCCCGACGTATGTGACCTTTACCTCTAGGAACTGCGCCCTCGTTTCGGGGACACAACGCATACATAGAATTTGAGTTGACTTATTTTTACAGCGGAAAACGGGTTAAACAACGCGTGGACGTTGTTTTTGTTGTTGTTGTTGTTGTTGTTTTCGTAGATTCCTGGTTCACTTTCCCTAGATCGTACCGCCTCATTACACGCGAGTTCAAGGTCACCCGAGGGTCTGCAACTCCGTTCCGTCTAGAGACCCGAGGTGCAAACCCACTTCTCGGGATGTGTTTCCACACCATCGCCACGACAAGAGAGAACCTGCCACGGGCATCGCTTCACATTTGGCGTCGTCAGTACGTACGTACGTACAGCAGTAGTTTTCTGTTTTTTGTTTGTTTTTTTTCGCCTTTGTTTACTTTTTGTGGTTGAATCGTTCGTTTGTTCGTTTGTTTGTTTGTTTTTGGCGCTCGCCTTTGCTTCTGTCGAAGGTTGCCGTGGACGGCCGGTTAGGACTGGAGGCGCTGAAGGCGAGGCCGCTGGAGTTCAGCCTCGTTCTTCTGGACGTCATCATGCCCGGAATCGACGGGTTGGAGGTACGAGTATACCTGGTAGAAACGCTGTAGGAAATGGGGCGGATGGAACGAATGAATTAATGGCTTGAGCTATTAATAGTGTGGGTTGACTAGTTTTGGCAATAGAGAGAAACGAACTTCAATATAGTATATTATACTATTACGGGGAAACCACAGTAAATAGGACCTACGGTACACCCTAAAAACCAATATATATTACATACTTTTACTAACAAGATTTGGTCCTACCAGGTATTTACTATGGTCCCCCATAATAAATCAGCAATTTGGGTGGGTGCCGTAATTTATGCTAGTAAACGCCTCCCGGGGCGTTTCGATTGTGTTATCGTGAAAGGGCGACCCGGGGTGTGCACTATGTGGCCGAGGCGTTCTTCTATTTTTTGTTGAAACAGGGGGGCGTTTATTCCGGGTGAGGTGTTTGCTAGCGTTCTTACAGTACTCGTTCGAGTGTCTATTAGGTAGTGATTTTGTTCCAAAGGCGGAAGGTGTTGTTTTTATTTATTTATTTATTTTCTGCCCTCGGCTGATCATTCCTGTTCTGCTGTTACACAACACATGTACTCGTACCTACCTGCCCATATGTCGACATTCCCGTGCAAAACACCCCCTTTGGCCTGCTCTGGAAACAAACACCTTCATTCCTCTCATTCAAATGGCTTGCACGCTTCGCCCCACGGCTTTTACCCCCAAAAAATTGGAGGGGGGGGGGGGGGCGTTTTCTACGTGTCCGAGGCGTTTTTTCGCTTCTTTTTTTAACAGGGGGCGTTTACTTCGGATTTTGCTCGTTTTCACTGAGAATAAAAATAGGGCCCCGGGACGTTTACTCTGGGGGGGGGGCGTTACTAGCATTATTACGGGGGACCATAGTAAATAGGACCAAATAGTGTTGTTAATAACACGTAATATACAGGTTTTTGTGTGTATCGTAGGTCCTGTTAAATATGGTTCCCCGTAATAGGTCACCTCGGTGTAGTACGGGGGGCCATAGTAAATAGGACCAAATATTGTTGGTAAAAAAGGTAAATATTTAGTTTTTTTTTTATGTATACCATAGGTTCTATTAACTATGGACCCCCCCGTAATAGTGCGATTAGCAACTTCCCGGGACAAAATCCAGCGGCAAGGATGGTATCCCATTAGCCTGTGTGCTAATCTTGGGGAGGTCTCGCTTAATTGGTTGTACTTCAGAGGGGAGGTCGATCAAAGGATCAAGTCCGTCAAACCGTAGCCTCCTAGCGTATTGACCGCTAACCTTGTTGGAGAGGCCATTCTATACTTGCTTATGTGCACAGGAGCGGTCAGTCAGGCGGTAAAACCGCGGTCTCATAAACTGTTGACCGCTAACCTTGTTGGAGAGGCCATATTATACTTGTTTTAAGTGTACAGGAGCGGTCACTCAAGCAGTCGAACCGCGGTCTGCTAATACGGGGGTCCATAGTTAACGGGACCAAATTTTGTTAGTAAAAATAGGTAAATATATAGGTTTTTATGTAAACCATAGGTCCTATTAACTATGGGCCCCCGTGATAGCATCTATTGAAATCGTATTTCCCCCCGCTCCGTCTCGGCATTGTGGAGATGCGACGGCCTATTACAGGAGAACTTGATAGTCAGGACGAAATATGCTTGCTATAAATACTGGAATATGTAGTTTTTTGTGTGTATGATGGGTCCTGATCACTGTTAATATGGTCCCCCGTCATCCCCAGCGACATGAGTAGACCCCCTGACGTGGCCAGCCACACCAGAAAGCAAATCAACTAAACTCTGTACACTGTCATCCTCTGTAAGAAAAGTCCGCCTAACGACCCTTTTCTGTCAGTAGGATGCAGCTCACCCTTTATATGGCTCGCCCGAAACACCTCACGGCGCTTGACGGTTTTGGTGCAAGCATTGTTTGCCTGGTCGGTGAAAGGCCCACGTGCTCCGTCCCGACATTGTAGGGATGCGAAGGTCTATGCCCATACGACTGCGGCCATGCATGATAATGAAACCCCCCCCCCCCCCCCCCCCCCCCCCCCCCCCCCCCAACCCCCCGCCTTCCAGGTGCTGTGTGAGATAAAGAAAAACCCGCTGCTGCACAACATTCCCGTGGCCATGCTGTCGGGTCTACAGGACCGCAACCTTGGTGAGCGAGCAGCAGGTTAACGTTGTCAATGGTGCCTGTTGTTGTTGTTGGTGGAGGTGGCGTTGTGATGTGGTTGTCTTATTGTTATTGCGGGGGGCCATAGTAGATAGGACCTACGGTACTCACACAAACCTATATATTTCCCTATTTTTACTGACAGTATTTGATCCTTTTTTTCTATGGTCCCCCGTAATAATATGTTTGTTGCTGTTGTTGTTGGTGTTGGTGCTCCTGCAATATGAGCTGCTACAGTTTTTTTTTCTCTTTTTGTGTACGTATGTGGATTTATCTGCATGCTGTTGTTCTCTCTCCTCTCTAATCTCCCTCTCCACCGCCCTCTTCCCCCCCCCCCCTCCGTCCCCTACCCCCCTCCCTCCTCTTTCTGTTTGCGAGTGTTTTGAGTGGTCTGTGTGTGAAAAACCAAAACCCAAACTACGAAAGAGTATATGGTACTACGTATGCATCCGTCGTATCCTTCTGTATGCATTTCTTCCTTGAATGTTTCTTGCTTCGAGATTCCTTGCTTCTTCCTTTTCGCGCCCCCCCCATATGCAAGCCCGCCTCACGAGCGGTTCTTAGTAGGATGCAGCTCACCCTTCATGCGACTCGCCGGACACCTCACGGCGCTTCGCGCTTGGCGCAAGCAATGTTTGCCTGGTCGGTGAAAACCCGACATGCTCCGTCCCGGCATTGTAGGGATGCGAGGGTCTATGGTCGTACGACTACGGCCATGCATGAGATCGAGTACATCTCTCCTATCGAGTACACCCCCCCCCCCCCCCCTAGGCGATGGATAGATAGTGGCCGAAGACGGTGAAACAGAAAGAGGACATGCCATCGTAAGCAAAAAGTCCCTTTATGTAATATACGGAAACAACGCAATGAGCGCCCAAATGCTGGAGGTGTCTCTATTAGAAGTAGGAACGATGCTCCGTCTCGAAAGGCGTGCGTGGTCAATGGTCAGATGACAAATTACTAAAAGGCGAGAAAAAAACGAGTATCCCCCCCCCCCCCCCCCCCCCCCCCCTCCCTCCGTCTCGAAAGGGATGCGTGGTCAATGGTCAAATGACTCAGGCAAGCAACAAATGAGTACCTCCCCCCCCGCCCCCCCCTCCCTTATTGCAAGCAATGTCTGCCTGGTCGGTGAAAACCAGACGTGCTCCGTCCCGGCATTGTAGAGATGCGAGGGTCTATGGTCATGCGACTACGGCCATGCATGATATCTAGTACCCCTCCCCCCCGCCTCCTTTTCTCCTATGTCTTCCGCGATGCCGCATATATACATATACCATTTTCAGAGGTGGTGTGCATGCAAGAAGGCGCCGAGGTCGTCCTCCGCAAGCCCATGAAGATCGATGAGGTCCTCAGGGTCGTGCAGCAGGTCTGTGGACAGGTGCCCCGAGGAACAGCGGCGGTTGAAACAACATCGCTAGTCGGCGGCAACGCCAGCTCTGTCGCATTCCCCAACCCCAGCACCGGTACCACAGCTTCCTGCACACCCCGGTGCCCGAGTCTCACGTCCTTGCCGGGTTCTTTTGGGGGCTCTGTGGCGGTGCAGCAAGTGCCGATGCGAGGGAGTGGCCCCAGCACCGCCTCGATTGCTAGCGATGCCGCATCTGAGAAGTCGGTTTCTTCGAGGCTGTCATCGCTGACAAGCGAGGGGGGGAAGGACAAAAGCGGTGTGCCGTCTTGGAAGAGGGGGAAGGCCGTGCTCCCAGTGAGTTTTTGTAGTTGAAAAAAAAAAATCTATATATACATATATACATAGAACTACTCATAGATATCTCACTCTCTGAGCGTGCTCGGTTGGTACATCCCTGGCCTCTCAGAGCTCCCACTTGAGCATCGCCTCCTTTTATTACTTGCCGGACCTTTCCAGCGGTTCTTTGTTTTTCTCCATTCTCTTGGCACTTTCAGTCCTTACTTTCCTTTTTTCTTCTTTCGTTTCGTGTGCGTTCGTGTACTCGGAGCACGGCGTCGCGGGCAAACCCGGCGCCGTCGCGGGTGTCGGCGGATGGTGGCGGGTAAAGATGGGGTTGCAAGGAGCGCGGTCGCCGTTTTCGTGGCTAGGCTTCGCGTGTGCCTCGAGATACGAGGGAAGTATGAATGGGCTCTGTCTGGCCTCATTTTGTGGTTCATGATAGAGTATCTACGAGTTTATAAGGGTCGTTCGGGATCGCAAGGTAAGATTCAAGCGGTGCTTTTTTTTGCGACCGGGCTTAAGCTCAAAGAGAGAGGTACGCAGTCTGAGCACCAACATTGTCGAGCTGGCGAACGACGGCCACGGTGAGCACCGGGCTTCACGCGAGGCGGGCGACGGGGCTCACTGTGGCAGAGAGTGAGGGAAGCTTTGCCCGGACCGAATCGGTGGCGAAATGGTCGCGAGAGGGGCGGGCGGCGTACGAGGCTGAGAGAGATTCTCTGCTGTTTGATTTTTTTCTTCTTTTCTTTTTGACCGGTGTAAGGTGTTCCCATCAGGCAGGAAATTATTACACGAGAGGGGACGGGGATTTTTTTTCTTTCCGAATTGTTCGGTTTCATTTTCATTGTATATGCGGTGCTGCTGTGCCGTGCTGAGCTTAATCTTTCGTGCTTACGAGTACAGACATAGAGCATGTCGAAAGAAGAAAATAAGTACCCTACCTGGGGTATGTACGTACGTACGACATGTGAGCGAGCGTAGCGGAAAACCACCCGCGGCCCGAAGCGTATGTGGCATCCGAGCTGTTTTCTCCTAAAGCATGGCGGCGGGGCTCTTGGCATTATCAAGTCGCCAGTTTGCAACTACAATCAATCATGAAAAAAAACTATATTCAATCATGGACCTCTGCCCGCTTCGCATAATTTAATGTACTTTTCCTTCCTGAGCGAAGCGCCTTGTATATATTATGAGCTTGTGGACGCACGCCTTGAGTTGGGTGAAGCTGTGTGCGTCGTATGAGGTGCATTGCGTTGATTTCAGTCGCGAGAAGTGTAGAAATGGTAGGATTGTATGAGTTGATTTGAGTTGTAAGAAGTCCAGGAGTAGTATAAAGTGTATTGATTGTATGAGCTGCATGAACTGTGCACATCTACTGTAGGACTGATCGTCTACAGATCGTTCTCACTTCGAGGATCTAGACTATTCAGGGCGGATAAATTCTTGATCTGATCTGTGTGATGTACCTCATGTTGCTGGGTGGGAGCCAAATAATTTCCACGAAGTATATATAATACCAGTCTCAGGGTTGGATCTGTACCATGCCTGTCATAACAGTGGGTGACGAACCAGGGGATCTATCAGTAGATAGATAGATAGATCATGATCTGCCTGTCTGAGCTGCGGAAGTGCGGATGCGTCGTATGAGTTGCATGGGTGCTTGGATGTAGAAGTGTGTGGAGTCTGCGGCATCGTCGCTGACGACTGAGACACGGAGGGACACAGGCGCGGCGTCGCAGAGGAAGAGGAAGAGGGTCGTGCTTTCGGCGAGGTTTTTGTAGTTTCCTTGCATGAGTTGTATGGAAATGTACGAAATGTCTCCCACGTCGGGAATCGTATGGTATGAAGTATGCGAGTTGTGCTACATGGGATGCATGAATAGCGTGAGATGTACGAAGAGTATGAATTATTTTGACGTGTACGAGCTGTGTGGAGTGTTTGGGTCGTATGAAGTGTAGCAGGAGTCGTATGAGGTGCTTTTTGTTTTGTTTTGTGTTCTCGTCCGATCAATTATTTTCGCCCTTTCTTCTTGAGCTCCTCCCCAGTCGTAATTAAGATCGGGAATCACACAATAGGCATTTGTCTCCCCTCCCCCCGCTACGGCCCATGCCTTGCATTTTCATCGCGATGGGGGTCCCGCACTTTTTCTTCCTCGTCGACTCGCGTCTACTTGTGCCTACCCGCGCCATAATAGGCGCTCTGGACAGTAGCTGGTGTCATTTTGAGATGTAAAAACTCCATACGGAGAATCGAACCCCAGACACCAACGCTAGTAGTATGCGAAGTTAACCACTAGACCACCGGGGGGCCGTAGTAAATAGGACCTACGGTACACACAAAAACCTATACATTTACCTATTTTTACTAACACTATTTGGTCCTATTTACTATGGTCCCCCGTAGTATACCACCGGGGCGGACAACGGGTTGTAACGGGTATGATATGTATCAGTTGTATAAAGAAAGACCGTGAAGTGTGTGAGTTGTATGAATTGTATGAGTGTAGTCACGTATCTGCATTGTAAAAAGTCCGTCGTTACCTTTCGTAGGAAGATACCCGGGGGGGCGGGCCCAAGTATTCGTCGACCGCGTTGCTTCCGTGCGGAGCAGAACATTCAGCAAAGGAGAAGAGCACGTACAAAAAAAAAAAAAAATTAAAAAAAATGTACACGAAACGAACGTCCTCTTATCCCTTTGTCGTAGAGGACCTCAACTTTTTATCGGCGGATATTCTCTGCCGTACTTTTTTTTTTTTTTTGTGTGCACTAAGCTGTCTTGTTGGAATTGCAAAACTGATGGAAACGCGGCCAACGATTTCCCCCCCCCGAGTACACCCCCCTCCCCGCCCCCCCCCCCCTCTCCCTCTCGCTTGTTGCGATTGCGAAAGTAGCACAACGTGCCAAAACGATCACTCCCTCCCCCTTCCTCCCCTTTTACTCTCCCCCCTTGCTCAACACCTACCGGCGCTTCGCGCTTGGTGAAAGCAATGTCGGCCTGGTCGGTGAAAACCCGACTAGCTCCGTCCCGGGATTGTAGGGATGCGTGGGTCTACATGGCCATACATACGACTACGGCCATGAATGGCATGAGTCCCCCCCCCCCCTGCACAAGAAGTAAAGAAGTGTGTAGCTAAACTTAAGAACAGAAAGGCAGCAGGGGCAGACCAAATAGTGAATGAGTTTATGAAGTACGGGGGAGAAGGAATGCTTACCATGATGGTTATGTTGTATAACTGGATATGGAAAAACGAGTACGCACCTAGGAGGTGGAGAGAAGGAGTAGTAGTAAATTTATTCAAGAAAGGAGATAAGGCTGACCCGGGGAACTATAGAGGGATAACGCTACTAAGCACAGTAGGCAAAACATTTTGTAAGATTTTGAACGATATAATGGGAACGATGATGGAGAAGGAAGACAAAATAAGCGAAGGGCAAGCAGGGTTTAGGCCAAACCGTAGCTGCGTAGACCATGTGTACACCTTAGGTAAGATTATTCAAGGTAGGAAAGACGCGGGACAAACAACGTACTGTTTCTTTCTAGATGTGCAGAAAGCCTACGACACAGTAAGGAGAAATGGATTGTGGAAAAAACTGTGGGAAATAGGAATCAGAGGAAAGATGTGGAGAATGATGAAAAATATGACGGAATGTGCGAGAAGTGCTGTGATGCTGGACGGGGAAATATCGAAGTATGTTGATATTTTGCAAGGAGTCGCACAGGGATGTACGTTGTCACCTAACTTATTCAAGATATATATTAACGACCTGATAGTAGCAGTCGAGGGAGCAAGGCAGGGAGTCACGGTAGGGGAAGATACGGTGTCGGGATTGATGTTTGCGGATGACTTCGTGGGGATATCAGAAACACCCGAAGGATTGCAGAAACAAGTAGGGAAGGCGCTAGAATACACCAGGAAATGGAGGGTGACGGCGAACGTCAAGAAATGCGCAGTAGTTGTTTGCAACGAAGATAAGGTAAACCCGGTAAATTTCAGTTGGAAGTGGGGAGAAGATGAATTGCCGATCGTAGACCAGTATACATACCTTGGCGTAGAGATCTCAAAAGACTGCTCTTGGGATACACATATCGTATATCAAAAGTAATAGGAAAGGGTAAAAGGCACAAGTAGGCAAGATGGATGCGATCCTAACAAACCCGAACCTTGACACTGGGATTAAGAGATGTATCTTGATGAATGTGATAGTACCAAAGCTAGAATACGCAGGAGAAGTATGGGAAGGGAACGCGAAACTCGTAAAGCAGTTGGAAACAGTACAAATGACAGCAGCTAAAAAAATCCTAAGATGCTCAAGTACGACTAGTAATACAGTATTAAGAGCAGAACTGGGAATGCGCCCACTCAAGACAAATAGAGACATGAGAAAGTTGAACTGGCAATATAAAGTAAGGAACATGCCAAAAAAGAGGTTGCTATTAATAGCCATAGTTGATAGAGCTGTATGGGAGAAAGGAACAAAAGGGCGAGCTGGAATAAGGTGGGATGGCGTAGTTGAGAAAGTATGGAAGGATCTAAGGGGAAACCAAGTAGAGATGTTGTCCGCCGGGAAGTTTGAGAGGTACAAGGCAGAAGTAGAAGAAAGGATAGAAAGAAGGGAAAGGCTAGCGCTGAGAAACAAGGTGGAATCGGAAAAACACTTGGAGACATACGGGGGATTGAGGGAAGGAATAGGAATGAAAACGTATTTGCATGGCCCAATGGACTTCGCGAAAACGCTGAAACTGCGCTTTCGTGTAGGGGACCTGGACCTGCCAGAAAGAAGAAAGAGGTACACCAGTAGCCGGGAGGAGGAGGAAGTAGACGCACAGATGTGCCCGTGTGGCAAAGCAATAGAGAGTAGAAGTCACATAGTAGGAGAATGTGAAATATACAAGGAGGAACGGGATGTGTTAGAAGAGATGAGGGAAATAGACGAATGTGACATGGAGGAGTTTGATACAATGAATAGCAGCGAGAAAACGATCGCTATCCTAGGAGATAGATGGTGGCCACAGGAGGCCAAACAGGAAGGGGATAAGATTGTCAAAAAGTTTCTATGTAGTATATGGAAACAACGTAATGAGCGCCCAATTGTTGGAGGTGTCTCTATTAGGAGTAGGAACGGTGCTCCGTCTCGAAAGGGATGCGTGGTCAATGGTCAAATGACTAAGGCAAGCAACAAAAACCCCCCCCCCCCCCCCCCCCCCCCCCCCCCCCCCCCCCCCCCCCCCCCCCCCCCCTGCACTCTCTCTCTTCTTGCTCCGTTGCGTTTTTTTTGCGTTTGGGTCGCGTCGCAGGGCGAGGTCGCGCCGAATTTCGAGCTCCCAGATAAGCACCTTCGGCAGTTCCGGCTAGCGGACGCGCTGGCGCGGGCTCCAGACCGGAATATTTTGCTGGCTTTTTTCCCTGTGGCTTTGGTGGAGTCGGCGGCAACGGGGGGCGGAGGAGGGGCGCAGGGGAGGGGGAGGGTGTGGGCGACAGGGAAGGCGACGGAAATACTGAACGCTTTGAGGGACAACCTTGCTGCTATCAAGTGAGATGTTTTTTCGTTGTTGTGGTTTGGGTTTCTAAGAGAGACCTGTTGTACCCCTGTGGAGGATCGGGGTCGACGAGTGAGTTGGGTTTCAAGACGAAGATAAGGCGTATTTAGTTTGTTTTTTTTTTTTTTCTTGAGAGGCCTGTGAAATGCGAGAATTTGGCGCAACAACAACACTCACGCCGCCGCCACAACAACAGCAGAGACAACGACAACCACCACCACAACTAAGCCAAGGAACACAACAACAGCAACTACGATGAAAACAACAACAACAACAACAACAACAACGACGAAAGCACTGCGTGCCTACAGCAGTCCCCTGCCTGCCTGGCCTCCGCCACACAGGACAGCGATCGCAACCTCACGCACGCATTGACGCCGAGCAAAGTCGCAATCAGTACTTATCCGCAACCCGACTGCCTGTATCCTTCGACCCTTACACCATGAATCCGCCCCTACCCCACAACCCCCCCCGCACCCCACCCTACCGACCCCACACATCCCACCCCACCCCCGTATTTTTTCCCGCGCGCAGAGCAACCCACACAGACGTCGTCGCGATAGGAAAAGACCCTCCTTTTGCGATGGGATTCCTCGCAGGCATACAAGGCCTTGACTTCCCGCTGCTGTCGGACTGCCAGCTCTCCGTAAGCGAGGTTTTCGTTGGGACGTTCGACCTGGGCCAGGCCTACTCGGAATTTTCCGGTGAGTGACGGAATGGGCCGGCCGTTATCTCTCCCCAGCCCCCCCCCCCCCCCACCTCGTTTCACCTCCCCCACCGCCCTTTGCTGCCATTGCCGCCACCACCGCCTCCGCCCCCCCCTCTCACCGCCTCTTTGGTAATACGACTATCGTCATGCATGATATTTCATTGGGTACATCCTGCCCCCCATCCCACCATCACCAGCAATCTCCACTACCGCCACCACAAACGCCTCCAAGACCACCACCACGACAACCATCCCGACCGCCACCACCACCACCGCCAGCACCACCATGGCCATCGACGCACGCCACCACCGATGCTTTCTACGATAGATGTAGCACATTTCCGCTAAAATGTTTCTGAATAACGGTGCTCCTTCACCCAACATCCTCGGAATGCCAATCTTGTTTCGAAAAATGATATTTTTGTATACTTGGGACACGGGATTATTCATCGGGATGCAATTGGATTTTTGCTCAAGTCAGTTTTCGGGTGAAGTATGGAGCTCCTTAAGGTCAAGTGAGGAGCCTCAGAAATTTTAGGGTGAACCTCTATCGTAGAACGCCTCCATCACCAAACATCACCACCACTACTACCACCCTGACCACCACCGTCACCATCGACAACAACCTCACGGTTACCACCGCTGGCGGTCGAGTTAGATCATTTATGTGCGGCGAAAACCTTTTACTCCGCACGAGAGGGGATGATCGTATCACGTCGTGTGTACATGGTAAGGCACCCACGAGGCAGTTACATGGTGAACCCATTGCTGTCTCTGGAAGTGGCCACACCAGAATTTGCATCAAAGCATTGATGCTGTCATCCATATGCAAGAAAATCCGCCTGTAAAGCGGTTCTTAGCAGGATGCGGCTCACCCTTCATGCGACTCGCCGAAACACCTGGCGGCGCTTCGTGCAAGCAATGTCTGCCTGGTCGGTGAAAACCCGAGGTGCTCCGTCCCGGCAAGCAATGTCCGCCTGGTCTGTGATCACCCGAGGTGTGCTCCGTCCCGGCAATGTGGGGATGCGAAAGTCTTTGGTCATACGACAATGGCCATGCATGATGACGTGAGTACCCCACCCCCCCACCCCCATGATCGTACGACTACGGCCATGCATGATAATGAGAACACTCCCTCCCCCCCCCTCCCTCCCTTCCCCCACCTGTTTTTTTTCGGGCGCCAAGATGTGGCAAGCACCGGCCAGCGGGGCTCGCACGTGGGCATCGTGGTGCTGAACGGGAAGGGAAAGTGCCTATATCGATGGGTGGCAACGGGAGAAAACGGGGATGCGGTCCTCCCTCCGTCTGTGGACCTCGCTGAGTGAGTACTTCTATCCATCTATCTATTTATGTGTGAGTTGGCAAGACCGCTTGTACGTGGACGAATGCACTCACACTCCTGTATATGTGCTATTTTTGAGTTCAAAAGCGCAGGAGAGTTATTGCAGGACTATACACGCACCGTACGTACGTACCTACGTAGGTATTACATACATGCTGTACCGCTGGTTGTACAATAGGGGTACACAAGTCCAACACAATACTTTTTTTGGTTATTTTGTACACGGCCAGGTATTGTATATATACCAGGTATGTACCTTTCTGATCTCCTCCATGCGTCATTTGTATTATGTTTCAGGGCAGATTTTTTTTCTGTTTTGTTGTCTTATTGTTCTTATTTCCTGGTCTTGCTTGTGTTGTTGTGTTCTCGTACCCGGTACGCTGGCACTTCACCTGCTTGACCCTTGAATTTGCGATTATTGTTTTGTTTTTTCGGTGTTCCTCTGGCATACAGTCTGTGGCCACAGAATCAGTATCTCTCTAGGATAAGGAATCAGGACGGACGTTGGGTGTACTGATGAAGCTGGGTAGAAAGGACGATTTAATGTGAAGACAACAACATACTACGCTATAATCATACACCTGGTACGTAGGTATACTTTTCACGCTCGGTGGCTTCTGACAGTCCAGCATTGCCCCCCCTGTATATATGGTGAGGCACCCACGAGGCAGTTACATGGTGAACCCAGCGCTGTCTCTGGAAGTGGCCACAACAGAAAATAAATCAATTCATTGAAGCTGTCATCGGTATGCAAACAAATCCGCCTCGAAAGCGATTGTGAGTAGGATGCAGCTCACGCTTCATGCGACTCGCCGAAACACCTGACGGCGCTTCGCGCTTGGTGCAAGTAATGTCTGCCTGGTCGGTGAAAACCCGACGAGCTCCGTCCCGGCATTGTAGGGATGCGATTGTCTATGGTCATACGACAATGGCCATGCATGATACTGAGCACCCCCCCCCCCGCGCGCCTTTCATATAGATAGGGCATACCTCCGCGAGAAAAATATTCGCCGCCGAACGAAAATTCGGCGACCCGATCCCCCGGTCTCCCGTCACCCTCACTTTCCCAAGATGGGACTTCTCAACTCAGGAGCTTCCCAATACAGCACCTTTTGCCTTTCAAGGAAAAAAAACATTTCTGACTTGGCTGATAGGGCTTCTCAACTGAAGCACTACTGCTGTACGGTATATTCCCAATAATGCCCGCCTTATCGTTCGTTTGCTTTTTTTGCACGTAAAAATCTATTAAAAAAAAAAACTACAGCAGCAGGAAGGCAGGCCATGGGATTGTCTTTCTTCATCGAGCTTACCAACCCATCTAGGATCGCAGTCCGTTTTTTTTTTTTTTTTTTTTTGGGTGGGGGGGATGAACTGCTTAGAATTTTGGTGGTTGGTCCCCAAAGCGGGACTGAAGTCGGAAAAGGGTTGAGCGTATACTTTTTCTTGGCCCTTTTATTGTAGTGCTGCAGTCCCGTTTTGAGCACAAACCGCTCAAATTCTGCTGAAAGTCTTGAGGTGTCCCCTCAAACTCCCCCCAAACTGGACTGCAATTTTCCTTAAAAGGGTAAAAAATCAGAAACTTTACTGTTGAAACGCCGTGTCCTTGAGCAACGTTGAGCATGATGGGCTGTTGTATTGGATTTAGTGTTACGCTCACCGCTGGATTGACGAATATTTTGTTGGCGATCGAATGTCCTTGGTGCGCCCCCCTTCCCACAATGAGTCTTGCGTTCTTATTCGGTTGCTTTTTGCAAGTACCCAGCCTGTGCTGTACATTACGTGCTCGCTTTACGACGAACGATTCATTTATATGTGGCCTGGTGGCCAATCGTACCCGGTCGAGCACAGACTGTTTTACTATTGCGGTGGTCCATAGTTAATAGGACCTACGGTACACACAAAACCCTATAATATTTCCCTATTTTTACTAACAATATTTGGTCCTGTTAACTATGATCCCCCGTAATAATGGCGTCAACGTCGCCCACTCATGCGCATTCCCAGGAAAAAGCAGGGAACTATAGGAAGGCGAAAAAAAAAGGAAATGTACGTATGTACGTGCGTCGAGCTTTAGCTTGCATGCAATGGGCGCTTCGGTAACAATCGCTGCGTGTGTCATGGGAGTCAGTTGCCGCGTCAAGGTTGTTTGTAAGAGATCGATATGTGAAGGAGATGGCTTCATCGCTGCGTGAACGATGCTGACTCCTGCCGGTTTTCCCACTAACGCTTGACATTGCTTGTAACCATAAGGCGTCATACATTCTATGTTCACAAAACAAATAATCTCCCGGGTGACCTGTCGGCCCCTTATCCCCTTCCTGTGGATATTTTAGTTTTCAGTTTTTTTTTACTATTACGGGGGGCCATTGTAAATAGGACCAAATATTCTTAGTAAAAATAGGTATATAGGTTTTTGTGTGCACCGTAGGTCCTATTAACTATGCCCCCCCCCCCCAATAATCCGTCCGTAGATCGACCTCGCCGAGTGCGTACTACAATGGCTCACCTCGAGATACGAGCACAAGTACATCAACGTTTCACACACAGGTGCAACATACTGAATTCCATCCTGTAAGACAAGTTAATCCCGCGCCTCCCACTCCATCCACACACTCGACCCCCCCCCCCCCCCCCCCGACCTACCCCCCCCCCCCCTCTTACCCCCCTTCCACGACTACGGCCATGCATGATAATGAGTACACCCCCCCCCTCCACCCCGACATGAACGTCTCGCCCTTTTCTACATCGGTCGACGAAGGCTGCTCCAAGTGCTCCAGTGTTCGGATGCCGCCCTGAAGGGTGGCGAGCGTTCCGCCGACCCCCCCCGGGAGGGAAAGGGGAAGAGCATCCGTACATGCCAGAGCGCGGGCGTCGAGAGTACACAAGCAGGGCTGGTGGGGGAGGCGAAGTGCGGCTTGCCGGGGCCTGAAGTTTTTGTTGGCGGAAGCAGTGGTTGTGGTGGGGGTGTAGCAATCGATGGCGGTGTAGCAGGCGGTGGCGGTGGTGGCAGCGTTTCCGGTGTACGCGGCAGCATCACGGCTCCCGAGGTCTCGACAACTTCGAGAGGGGTGCGAAAGGTGGGGTTGTTTTGTTGTTTTCCTCCCCCCCCCCCCCCCCCCCCCTACCACACATGTCTGCCTGGTCGGTGAAAACCCGACATGCTCCGTCCCGGCATTGTAGGGATGCGAGGGTCTATGGTCATACGACTACGGCCATGCATGAGATGGAGTACATCTTTCCTATCGAGTGCACCCTCCCCCCCCCCCCCCCCCCCCCCCCCCCCCCCAACCCCGCTGTTTTTTTTTCAATTTTCAATAATGTACTTGTACCCTTTTAGCAGTGCAGTCAGGTTTGGGAGACAAACCAGTCTAATTTTAAGTAGTTTGTCCCCTAAACGGGACTGCGGTACTAGAAGGGTTTACTGGTATTTACCGGTATTTGTCGATTTGTTGTTTTTGAAGCGTTTCTTTTTTTTTCGTACGCACTGTTCGTACGTACGTAGCATCAGTTTTTTTTTTTTTTTTTTCTAGGAAGCTTGCATATTACATGTCCCCCCCCCCCCCCCCGTGGACCAGTACGAGTACTGTGCACCGCTCGGCTCAGCTTGGAAACAGTGGTTGATTCTCCCCAAAAATCCCTCGTTTCAGCTGTATGTATACAAAACAGTAGGCCTAGTCTAGGCATGTCATTAGGCAGCGGGCAGGGTCGTGCGGTCTGCTCGTGTGCCTCTGCTCTACACGCGCAGCTATGCACATCAAGCAAGAGGTACTCGAAAATGATGTTTTCATCCTCCTTGCCTTGCACAAGTATATAGACCCCTTGCGTCGGTAGAGCCATGACTATGGAAAAGTGAATTCGGTTGGTTGACGACAAAACGTATTTTTCTTTCTGTACGCTGATTTGGAACTATTGTGCATTCCGAGAAATTTCCCAGTCGGTCGGGGTTTATAGGGTTTCCCTAAGCGATCGGCGTTTTGGGTTCTTGGGTTTGGGTGACTGGGTTTTTACCTTTTTGTCGAATCTAGGCCGAGTCTTGAAAAACGAAAGTTCATGTATACGTGGTGCACACAAATTCCTCGCTTCAGCTATGTGTTTCTCTCGAGAAAAATCCCAGGCGATCGGGATTATAGGGTTTTCCCGTGCGATTGGCATGTTGGAGGTTTGGGGTTGGGGTTAGGGTTGTTACGTTTTTGTCGAATCTGGGGCAAGTCGAGAGAAAAAAAACGGCTCCCTGTGAGCCTTCCCAGATGTATTTTCACCAACACACTCGCGATTCAATGACAAAACACTCGAAGCTGGACTATTAATAGAAGAAACTCAGAAATTGTTGAATGGGTTTCCCTTGGGTAGGACCACCGCGCAGGGCTTAAGAGAGAGTGGTTTTGTAAGGTCGATTTCGGTCCGCAGTCGTTCTGCGGAAATAAGCGGTACGTGTACATAGCAATGGCGTGTAGTACTCGTGACCTGACACAGCTTCGTTTTGTTTTTGTTTTGTTTTCTTCGTGGACGAGGGGGTGCACTCATGTATCTCGAATTTCCTGTGCGTCTCTATTTGTGTTATCTCTAAATCCCCCCCTTCATTGCTGTTCTCCTGCACGTATATATGTATGCACACGTACGATATGCCCTCAATGAAAATACCAGTAATCCCTCCCAAGAACTCACGTACTCCGTTCACGTTTCCTTGCTTTCACTTTTGGCCTCTTCGTGCATATGCCGTTTTTTTCGCTAATATTTGTCGGTTCATGTACCTCGAGGTTCCTGTGCGAACCCGTACATCAGTGTCATACCAGTGGACCTACCGTAAGCCTAGGCCGATGTTGTCCTCCGCGAAGCGTTCACATACCCTTACACGTGCTGCGTGAGTTGCCTGTCATGTGTTCCATGAGTTTGCTCGTCAACTCGGTTATCGTGTCCTTCCTTGCTTTCACTCCCAAAATTGCCTGTGCTTGTCGAACAGCTTACAATTTTAGTGGTGGACGATTCCACGATTTCGTGCAAGCTGGCGATGCGCAAGCTTCGGGCGCTGGGGTGAGCAGGGAGTCATATTTTTGGCGGGGAGGGGGGGGGGGAGTGAATTCATTATCATGCATGGCCATAGCTGTGCGACCGTAGACCCTCGCATCCCTAAAATGTCGGGACGGAGCATGTCGGGTTTTTCACCGACCAGGCAGACATTTTCCTGCATCAGGCGCCATGCGCCGTGAGGTGTTCGGCGAGTCGCATAAACGGACGGCGAGCCGCATCCTACTAAGAGCCGCTTGTGACGCGGACTTTTTTTGCCATGGGATGCGAGCGTCGACTGCATTGATTTTGTTTTCTGGTGTTGCCAGTTCCACAGACAACCATAGGTGTCTACTGCATTATACAACTGCCTCGTGGGTGCTTTACCATATACCTGGTACGCACTACGTGATACGATCATTCCCCTCGTGCGGAGTGAAGCTTGTCCACCCCGCTTGTTTTTTTATTTGGGGGGGGGAGGCGGGGAGGAGAGTCTTGTCTTCGCCACTGTCGGCCTATTTAACCCATGGTTTTTTATTGCACCCACGTTTTTGGGCGTAAAGCTACTTGGAATTGGTGTGGGGTTAGTTTTGCAGTGCGTTTTATTGATGTCATATCCCGGCTCCCACTGCGCGGAGACGTTCGACGAGTCTATTTCCTACCGCTCTTGTCGTAAAAGTAAGAACAGGTTGGTCTTCACATCAATGTCTAAACTGTCCTAATATGTCCTCACAGTGATACAGAAGGTTTTGTTCGGAAGGGGCCTCTACTGTGAGTGAAAGGTGATGGGTGTCGTTTTTTTGTTTTATTTTCGTGCGGCGCTATATAACGCTTGTTCTCCGTTCGTAAGTGTGGTAGCCGATGTTCGTGTAGGATACGTGTGATGCCTATATACCTGATTTATTCGAAGAGGTTGAAAATAACATCTAAGCGTTGGAGATCGTTTTTTTCTTTGAAAGTCCTATTTGCATACCAGGTATATTGTTTCTGAAACGGAATTTAGGAAAACAGCTGTGAGAGCTATGCCAATGGAAACGGAAAGTAAATAAATAAACTGAATTCCAAAGACACCCGTCAGGATTTTTCAGGTGCAGCTTGCTATGAGGCACGATTATTAATACGAGAACTTCCAAACTTTTGGAAAGCCCCGAAAAAAACAGTTTAGGGGCGGTATTGGGCCAAGATCGGCTTCTGAAAAACTCGGGCGGATGTTTGGTTTGAAGCGTCGAGATTCCGAGTCCTCGACAGATATCGATCGACAAAACCAATGACTGCGTCTTGAATTTTGAACGGAGTGCGCTCGTTAGGGACTCCGACCCACCCTAGGGTCACCGTGTTCACACAATGGCCAGTGACGTATGGCGGGCGCTGGCCAGACGTACGTTAAATAAGCAATTAGCCACTCCTGGTACCAAACAAATGACAAAAATTCTCGATCCGTTTCGAATGACGAAAAAAAGACTTTTTTTTCAGGTTTGGGAGGATACTGCAAGACACCGCCGGCAAGCTCTCGCCCCCTAGACCATAGATCCATCTGACATCTTCGAGGCCGTCATCTATACTCGTTGTCCTTGCCCGACACCAAGCAGGTTGGCCGTGGGCTGAGTCGATGTCGAGATCGAGCGTCTATCGTCGCACGAGCTGATTTTTATCAGCGTGTTGACAATTTGGAACGAGAAAAAAAATTGATTAGCGGAAAGCGCGAAAGCATGAGTTGGCTACTTCGATGAGAATCGGCGAGCAGTGGGAATGCTGAACCCTATGCGCGACAATAAATGAAGGCACGCACCGGGGGGCGAGAAGGGACGACACCTACCTGTCTGTGACCACGGCTTGTCCAGAAGAAGACCGCTGAGGGTAAAACCTCTCCTATTAATACGAGTCAAGCTGGAAAGTGAAAGTGATCCATTGAAAAAAATGAATAGAAATGGCCTCATCCAGGATATACATCCCGTATACGAGGAAGACAAAATCTGAAGCTACAGAATTCAGGGAGTGTTTGTGGCTACTGTACATTTAGAAATACTGAAAACATTTTTTCGGGGTTGGACGTATCACAGCTCTGCTACGAGTGGGGGATTCTGCTTCCAAGCACCGACTCCCTTTGGCTGGTCGTGAAGCCTCTCGGTTTTAGGACTGCACAGAACGTCATCGATTTTTTTTACCTCGCGTCAGTAACCCCACGTCCGAATGCCTCCGAAGTGGAAACCTTGCACACCTCGGACACGTGATGATCTATTCATTGATATATCTGATCTACTGTGACCTCTGCTTTGAGTTCTGTCTCTCTCTCTGCTTTAGTCTCCCTTTCAGTGGTTGTTGTCAGCGAAACCCCCTCTTCGTAGTGTTTGGGTCTTATTACGAGGTGTGGGGGGATCTATAGCCTCATTTCTTTTGTTTCGAATAGCCGCATCTTCGACCACCTTTTTCCTGGCCGTTTGGGATGAACTTTGTCATCACCCTCCGACCATCTTGTGGTCTGCATATACGACTGTTCAGGGTGGTCTAATGTGATATGAGTAGAGTATTCATGGGCTATAGATATAGATAATACGTTGCAGTCTTGTAGTCTCACGAGTACGAGAATAATCCAAAGAATGGATTAACCCGGCGGATATTCCGTTAGTTGAGAGTAACGTTCTCTTAGGAATGTTCCCTAGGGCGAGAGCCCGTTAGACGGGAGTAATGTTCCTTAACGCAGATAGGACCACGAAGTGAGAAGTTCTTATATTAGCAGAGGAACGATCGGTAGCCATAGGAAAGTTCTGTAGGCGTACATCAGATAAGAGGAATTTAGGAGAGCTTGTGGCGTGGGGTGGGACGAGTATACCTGGGCGTCGAGTCCCGCCCCCCTATCTCTCACTTCTCTACCAGAGCGCCTCCTCAGCTCTCGCCATCAATAAGAAGATCTAAATCATAAGAAGCGAAGCACTGCTTTCCAGCTGCCAGAACAACCTGCGTCCCTTACCACTACCCCTACCACTACCCTAGAGCGGCCTCCGCATCACATCTACTCTATCTGATCTATCTACCCATCTACAGTAGATGATCTAGTTAAGCACCTGCCGCTGCGAGAGGTAGTGCAGGATCTGCATGTTATGGGGGACCGTGGTAGATAGGACCAGATATTGTTGTAAAAATATGGAAATATATACCTGGTAGGCTTTTGTGTGTACCATAGGTCCTATTTATCCAACCCAGGAACTAGGTTGTCCTACTGTCGATCATGCAGACTATTCGGCTCCCACCCGGGGATATGAGCTAGATCATAACAGACCATACAGATCAGGAAAATATCTGTCTTTTGAAGGATTTACGTCGTCAAGTGGGAGTCCATGGTCTGTCCACGAGGTGTGGCTAAATATGCACCTACTGGTACGCATTGCGAGCGAGCCTCCCCCCCTCGTTGTACTACTTGTCTCTTCCTCGTAGTATTATATTAGATTTTTTTTGTGTTTTGTTTTTGTTTGTTTGTTTTTTTTTTTTTTTTTCCATCATTTGCACATTTTTTATCGCACGCGGCGGCTTCTTGCACAAACGGGCTTCGACGAAACCCTCGATTGCAGCCGAGGCGTGTTGTTTTCTCAGGTAAAATAAAAGGGTAAGTGTTAGGGGTCGAAAGGAGGCGGTGGTTGCGCCAGCAAAAGGGCAATATGACCCCCTTATGGGAGGGAGCCGCACTTTTCGTTCCGGGTTATGAGTGCAATTCCCCAGTGGCGCATGGCGATTTTGACCGCCATGTATCGGGATACCGCCTCATCGGAGGGCCACTATTTTTTTTTTTTTTTTTATGAATTTTTATCCTCCGGCGGATCGGTGAAAATAAAGCTTGAGCTCATCACACTTCCATATTTTCAGGTTTCGTGTCTTGTGTCGACTTAACCCTTAGCTCCGTGGTGTTTTGAAGTGCTGTCTTGTTGATATGAATAGTATTATTTCATCTTGTGTTGCCCGCGCGCTCCCTCACGGCTATGTCGGCCGGTAATCACGCCTCCTTATATAATGCCACGCCCACTCCCCAGGTACTGCACAATCCATTAGAAAGACGGGGACACGCACACGTGTATCATGTGATCATGTGTGTGTATTTTGCTGTGTTCCTGCTTGTTTTTTGTTGTTGTCTGGAATCATATATTTTTTTTCCTTTTTGTGTTTTTTTGTGTTGTACGCGATCCTTCGGGACATGGCGCCCGCCACAGGCACGCCTCCCTAAAATCCCACCCCCACGCTCCCCAGGTAGAACACCATTCACCACGCGAAGAACGAAAATCTGACGTACATACTTGCGCACGTTCCTGGTTTGATATTTTTGTTGCCCGCGCTCTCTCCTTGATATGGCACCCGTCGTAAAAACGCCTCGATGTCCCATTCACCCCCCCCCCCCCCCCCCCCCCCCCCCCCCCCCCCCCCCCCCCCGGGCCTCACTCTCTAGGTACAGCACGGTGCACGCGGAGAATGGACAGACGGCTTTGGACATCCTCAGGAGGAGTCCCAAGCGCGTGAACCTGATCCTGCTGGACATCATCATGCCGATTATGAATGGCATGGAGCTGTTGAAGGCCGTTAAGGTGCGCGCGACCGACGATAGGCCAACGGTAGAATAAACCAACGGTAAAACCGACGGAAACCCAACGGTAGGATCAACCGCGGACACGAAAGGTCTTTCTCTCTGCTGGACATTGTCGCGCCGATCATGGTTGGCGTTGAGCTATTGTGCGCCTTGAAGGCGCGCGGCCGACTTGCAGGCCAAAGGTAATACGGGGGACCACAGTAAATAGGACCTAAGGTGCACACACAAACCTATATATTTCCCTATTTTTACGAACAATATTTTGTCCTATTTACTATGGCTCCCCGTATTAAGATCAACGGTAAAGCCGACGAAAAGACAACGGTGAAACCAACGGTAGAATCGGCGGTAAAACCGAAAGCAGGACTCCTCGACAGTTTGATGCCGATCAAGAATGGCATCCAGCTGTTGCGTGCGTCGAGGTACGACCGATGGTAGAACAAGTACGCGAGATACAAAAACCTAGAAGGGCAGAGAGGGACGGAAGGAAGGAGGGGGAGGGGAGGGAGAGGCGAGAGCGGGGGGGGTAGGATTTGATGCAGGAATTGATGTTTTCCAGCGCGATAGTGGGTATTGGTAAAACCAACGTAAAAACAATAGCGAGTCTAACGGTAATACCAACACGGTAAAGCCGACGGTAAAACCTACGAAAAACCACCAGCAATACCACCGCGAAAACCAAAGGGCAAAGCTAACGACACAAATGCTGACTTTCTCACTCTCTCTCTGTCTCTCCGTCTCCGTCTCCGTCTGTCTCTGTCTCCATCTCCCCCTCTTTCTCTCTTTCTCTTTTTTTTTTTTTTGCTCTCGTTCGACACCGTGATTTTGCTTTTTCTTGTCTCCTCTTGAAAAGGGTAACCGCAAGCTGCAACACATACCGGTAGTGATGCTGTCCAGCCTGGAGCGAGAAAAACTGGGTGAGTCTTGAGTGCTGGACCCTCAGCAGCGGCGGGCAGGCAGGCAGGCAGGCGGGCAGTCCATACAATTCAGCTGGCGCCTGAGGCAACATGTTTTGTGTTTTTCTTGCTATGTACCTGGTTGGTAGTCAGAACCACTCTCTCCGAAGAGGCAAGGACCGTTTTGGGTTTGAATAATAAAATAAAATTGAAGACGGAGATCTGCGCCGTCGGCGCGACCGAGACCAAAAAATCTCCGAAAAAGCGTCGTCTACGGAAGAAGAATCAATTTTTTTTTTTTTTTCATCCCTCGCTGCCTTTCCAGGAGCGCACACAGCAGTTAGTTGACGACAACTACGGACATCGACTGCTCGTAGTGCCGGTGGAGTAGTGCCGGTTGCCCGCTATAGCGCCTGTGGAATCGCTTAGTCCAGACAGATGTGATTCACCAGTGTGGTATGACGGGAGACCATAGTTAATAGGACCTCCGGTACACACAAAAAATTATATATTTACCTATTTTTACAAACAATATTAGGTCCTATTTACTATGGTCCCCCGTAATAGTGTGTTAATGTGCGGAGTAGTTAGTGCCGGTTTCCGCTGTACATATATAGTGCCGCTATTGTCAGCTGGCGCATATATAGCGGCACTATTTAGGCAACCGGCACTATATACCGCTGTTTATCCTTCACGAGGACTGGATGTAGAACACGCGATATCGTCATACATACCACTTTATCACACAACTTGAAGAGTTGAGTTTCAAATGTTGATACTAGAATCGGTCTAATTCACAGATGAAATGACACAAATGATTTTGGAATCATACCGTAACATTTCACACCTTGGATATCGTGATCGATTCCCACTGAGCCCGGTATTTTCCTCTCCTTCGTGTTGCTCCGTCCGTGCAGCAGCTATCTGTATCTCCTTGAGTACGTATGTTTTCCTTCTATTACTATTACGGGGATACATAGTTAATAGGACCTATGGTATACATAAAAACCTATATATTTACCTATTTTTACTGACAATATTTGGTCATATTTACTATGGACCCCCGAAATAGCAGCCTTTCTGATCACCTTGCTGCGTCATTTGCTTTCTGTTTCATTTCAGATTTTTTTTTGTTTTCATTTTGTTGTCTTTTTGTTCTTATTCCCTGGCCTTGCTTGAGTTGCTGTGTTCTCGTACCCGGTACGCTGGCACTTTACTTGAGCTTAATTAACCCATGAATTTGCGAGTGTTTCGTTTTTTGGTCTTCCTGTGTCTCACAGTCTGTGACCACAGAATTAGCATCTCTCTAGGACAAGGAATCAGGACGGACACTGGGTGTATTGATGAAGCTGGGTAGAACGGACAATCTAACACACACCGCGTGATCGAAAAGGCCTGCTCTTGTATGATCTGACTATTTTTTTTCGGGCGAGACCTGTACCACCTGCGCGAACATGTTTCCCAAGTGGGATCTGTCCTGTACAGATGCCGCCACGCCTGTCATAACGGCGGATTAGGATCTAGATGTACAGTAGATATTGAGTGCATAATATTTTTGAAGGTATTTGTGGAGCACACGTGGACGACGCACTCACGCATGCATGAGTATATCACGCAGCTCCTTGCTAACCCGAGCATCATTCAGCCCCCTCGGTTTGTCAGAACTCAACAGCCGACGTGTTTGTGCTACCAGGTACTTGTTTCGACCGACTATAGATGACCCACTAGCAGCGGGATTGCCTACAATACCTTATAGCAGTAAATGCTACCCTGCTTTTCACGCCTTCGGGGCGTTTTGGGGTTGGGTTAGGTTCGCGTCTTCATGTCTTTCTTTTCTCCCATCCCGTTTCTTTTCTTTCGTCCTTTTTATTTCTCTCCCTCCTCTTACGGGGGGCCATAGTAAACAGGACCAAATATTGTTCATAAAAACAGGAAATATATTGGTTATTGTTTGTGTCGTAGGTCCTGTTTACTATCGTCCCCCGCAATATTCGTAAGTCAGACCCAGGGCCACACAGCAGACTCTCCCTCCCCCCTCCCTCCCGATCATTCGTGCCCTGCGTTTCTATCGTGAGAATACTTGAACCCTTTTCTTCCCTCGTCGACCAGCGTCTAATTGTGCTTCCCGCCGCTGCTGCTGTCTACTATGCAGGGGAGGAGTGTATCGAGTCTGGCGCCCTGGCAGTGCTGCAGAAGCCGCTCAAGGCCAAAGAGGTCCAAGAAGTTATCCTACGGCAAGGCATAACGCCTTTGTGAGACGAAACCCTTGAGGACTGCACGTTTCGTTGTGGGGACGAAGTGCTCGGACTACAGTGGGGTGGCTCTTGTAGTGGTAAATGGCTTGAGGCTGCCCCCCGCCTCGCCCTCTGTCTCGAAAGGGATGCGTGGTCAATGGTCGAAAGACTAAGGAACAAGCAACAATGAGTACCCCCCCCCCCCCCCCCCCCTCCCCCGCCCGGCCCTTTTCTCCGAATAAATGTCCTTGCTCGTTACCCACGAAACCCGTGATCCCCCCCCCCCCCCCACCCTTTCCTTGCTTCGTTCCGGGTACAACAAGAGATCGCGTTGTCTCAAGATGTGTTTCGGAATCGAAGGAGGAATCGATTTGCCTTAACCGGGGGGCTTCGCATCGAGCGAGGGATGGATTGAGTTGTCCTCGAGGCGGTCGTTTGATCTCTGAAACAGGGGAGTTTTTGAATCAAAACGAGAGATCGAGTTGCCTCAGGCAAGGGTTTACGCGGGGGCTTGCGTGAGATGAGAGATCGACTTGTGCATGCGGCACGGAGTTGCATCAAAAACGAGGGATGGATCGAGTTGTCTCCAAGCAGGGGCATTCGCCCAAAACGAGGGATCGAGGTGGTGTCAAACCGGGTTTTGAATTGGTTGTCTCCGGCACACGGGTCTGCATCAAAATCTAGGGATCGAGTTTGTTTCGAGCGAGGTTTTGAATCAAACGGGATATCGAGTTGTCTCAAGCAGAGGGGTTTGCATCTAAGACGAGAGATCTAGCTTTCTCAAGGTCGGGGGGACTCGATCGAATTGTCTCTGTTGCTAGCGCGAGGTTGAGAAAAAAAAGAGAGGGGGGTTATCTGTCTCTAGCCTCGGGAACTGGAGTCAGACTAGATACACAGAGTTGTCGCGAGAGGCGTTTGCTCTAGAGATATGTACGGCGCGCGTTGCTTTTAGACCGAAAAGGAGAGTTGCAAGCCGTGTTGCCACCGAATTCGTAACTCTGCAAAACATACCATGTGCCGTCGCCCCCCCCCCCTCAAGAAAATAGTAAGTCGCCCGGTTTTTGACCTCCAGCGAGGCTTGAACGCAGAGAAAAACACGCCCCCCTTTCAGGGCTTCGTACGGACTGTATGGCGAGGATGTTGTGGCTAATTTTTCTTGAGCCGGAACGATCTTTTTGTGTCATGTCTTTGGTACGCATGCGCGTCTGTGGCTATCATGCTCTGGTGCGGTCTTGAGAGCAGTATGTACGTAGTGCTTGGTCCTACTCGCTGCAGGTTCGCGTGGTCATGATGCTTGTGTAAGTCGCGCGCAGTTAGGTGCGAAGGCACTGTGGTCAGTCGTGGTCGTGCTCACTGTCGTTTTTGTCCGGCGCGGTTATGATTCTGGTGGTGGTGTGAGCGTGCGCTGTTGCGCATAGCAGCAGCAGTAGTACGAAGGCACGTAGGCATAATAGTCGTACGTACTGTAATTGTTGGCGTGGTCACCGTGCTGGTGTGAGTGATAGTTACACGCAGTACGTACGTACACGCGTACCATGTACGAGGTAGTCGTGATCGTCATGTTGCTGGTGGTGTGGCCGCGCGCACCAGTTGCGCAACAGGATTTTGCACGTACGTAGTTTTGTCTCGTAATTACGAACATAAAATGGATGGTATGTATTGTTTCGTCTTTTTTACGATGTGCTTCTTTTTTTTTTTCACGTGTGTCGGTGATGGCGGGGGGGGGGAGAGTACATGAATGCATCATCAATAATCAGTTTTGTGTGGAAGCGAATACCTTGGGGACGATTATAGAGGGAGGAGATACCATATTTTGTTGTTGTTGATAGATTACAGAGGGAGGGAAGGAGGGCGCGTAGCGAAAGAAACCCTTGGCGTGGCGTGCGTGTGTTTACTGCAAAGTTCGGTGGGCTGTTCGGATGGAGGCTTGTTTGTCCCTTGAAACCGTTGTGTTTCTTCATGGAAGCAATTCGTGGGGGCGGGGAAGGGGGGGCGAGTGCACTCATATCATGCATGGCCGTGGTGTTGGTAGGGGAAAGGGAAGGAAGAGAGCGAGAGGGGGAGGAAGCGTTGCGGAAGAGGGCCGGGGGCGGGGGTTGCTAGGCCTGGAGGACAGACAGCGCGACACAGCGCGGGCGTCTCCTTTTTTTGGTCGGTGTTGGAAAGACCCGGAGCCTTTGGCTGGGCGTGACGAGGGTGCCAGTGCAAACAAACCGATCATGAATTTTCTTGTTCCCTTTTTTCCCAAACTGTATTTCGAACATCCGGGACAGATGCACCGACAATCCCCACTTCATGCTGTACACTTTTCAGGGCAGTTCACGGATTAATTATTATTCCTGGTTTTTGGATGTTGTCCTCGTTGCGTTCTTCTACTATTAGTTAGTTGTTGACCCTGGATTATATACCATGGGGAGTGGGTGGCTTTTCCACACCAGTAGTGGTGGTGGTTGTGGTGTTTTAATTGCGGCCGATCCGTAAACAAATCATGAGACAGCTGGTACCAGATGTTGTTGTACACTGATACCAGATGTTGCTATGCTTCTTTCGACGCGAGTCGACGAGGGAAGAAAGTAAGTGCCGGACCCTTCTCGCGGTAAAAATGAGGTACACGTACATGCCGTAGTTGAGGGCGGGGGGATGGAGGGAGAGGAGCCTGCTGTGTGATCCGCCGGATCTGAGTTACGGCTATATACTAGATAGGAGAGAGAAAAGAAGGGTGAAGACGGATGGGGGAAAAAATGAAATAAAAACTCGATGTCGTACTTGGTACAACCTCTGGCTGGTCGTACGTACTTGCTGCCACCAGGTATATCTTACTATATAAATAAAAAATGCTGTTTGTTGCTATTCTGTCTGTCTGTTTGTCTGTCTGTAATTAATTGTGTAGCCGGATCCAGAGCGCTTCAGCTGTGCTCCGCCTTGCCCCATGAAAAGGAAGCTGGGTACCACAGCCAGCAAAACACCGGGTCCCATGTCGCGCCGAGCCGTGGCCGTGGCACAATCTCGAGGCGGTTCTGACAGCCATCTAGCCAGCTTAGCTGCTGACTTACAACGTTGCATTCCAACTCAGGCAGCTGATTGGTTGGCCAAATCCACGCCAGAGGCTGCTGGCTGCTTGTAGATGATTGCCGAATAGAGCTCTCGAGACTCCGCCATACCCGGGGAGGGTAGGGTTCCATCCCAGGATAAAAAATCCCTCCATATATCGCTGCAACTCCGACCAGCCGAGGATCAAAAGGTCGATTCCCCAGGTCGATACTGCCCCGCACGGCGTGGAAACCCCACCCCCATAGGCTGGGCACTGATTGGCTTAGACTAATGGAGCCAGCGGCGCCCGGGGACGATAGGGTCCCATACCCGGATCAGACATTCTTCCGTATGCATACTACTCCAATGAACCCGAGACGAAAATGGACTTCCCCCGAGTCGATACCGTCCAGCAAGGTGTGGAAACCCCAAGCCCACGGGCTGATTTATGGTTGGCTGGGGCTCATTCATGGAGACAGTGCGCGGTGAGAGTGTCCCCATGGGACAACAGCGAGGTTCCACTGCACCCGGGGACGACAAGGTTCCACTCTTGATCAGAAATCCCACATCTACAACTCCAACAACCCGGGGGAGAAAACGGACATCCCCCGGATCGATACCGCCCCGCAATGTGTGGAAACCTCAACCCCACCTGTGGTGGAAATCGAGTTTATAAGCCTTAAATTCATGTAGCGTTTGTTACGTAACATTTTTAGTCTACATTTCCCTACAATGGCGTCGTCGGCAGGACGTGAGATTTTGAAGAGCGAGGTCCGTGGTTCGATTCTCGCCTTCATCCCCCGAAAAAAAGAAAAAAAAAAGGGGAATATCTCATGTTCAAGAACCTGTAAAACTCACTCACTGACTTAGAAAACACCTAGGAAGGAACGATGAGAGCAATGCGATCATTGCATACTGAGTCCGGTACCGAAAAGTCGGAGGTAAAACTTGGATACTCAGAGTCTCATCGGGGTTCCTGACTTTCTCGCAAGGAGAGATAAGTCAGGTTTAGTGAGGGAGAATGTGGTGGAAATCGAGTTTATAAGCCTTAAATTCATGTAGCGTTTGTTACGTAACATTTTTAGTCTACATTTCCCTACACACCTGTGGGGAAATAAACTGTAACGAACAGTTAGATGTACACGGACGATGTGCGATGAACAGCGCGATGATGTGTCTGATTTAATTGATGCTGAAGTCCGTGGAGTAAATGCAGTAGGCGGAGATCAAGAGTGTTGTTGTTGAAAAGTCTTAATATTATCTTCTGGCAGGTGTGCAGATGATGATGATGGGGGAGGACGATGAACTGACGAGAGAGAGGGGGCGGGGGCGACACCTCCCACTCGGCTCGTCTCGCTTTCCCAACTGCTCCGATTATACCGTTCCTATTATATCCGTTCTCACGGGAAGAATACCTATTTTCGGACTTAAGGATGAAAGATTACTTCAGGATGAAACGTTAAAAAAAACTAAAAGTATAGAAATCGCTGAAAAGATACCAAGGAAACCTTTTTTTTATTTTCCTACCGGTATTTAATTTCTAGGGTGGGTAGAAGTCACCACAAAGCACCACCACCTCGCGAATTTTTGGTGTCTTACGATCTCGCATCGCCTCTCACTACCGCAAAAACGAAAAATCGAATTCTTACCCGCACCGGTAACGGCCGAAATATAGGTGAAAACCCGTATGCGACAGTGAACGGCGACGCTGGGTCCTAGGTAAGCCGGCGTCCCCGGTGGCTTGGTAGGTGGTCCGCGAGCCTATCAAGATCAATTTCGTGAGTTCGAGTCTCACCGAGTGCATGCTCATAGGGACTTTTTCTTGCATAAAATTGATTAGCGGAAAGCGCGAGAGCGTGAGTTAGCTGTACATTCGATGATTATCGACGAGCGGTGGGAATGCTGAACCCTATGCGCGATAAAAACTAAAGGCACGTACCGGGGGGGAGAAGGGACGACACCTGTGACCACGGCTTGTCCAGAAGATCGTCGAGGGTAAAACCTCCTACGAGTGGGCTGGAAAGTAAAGGTGATGATGAAAAAAAGGACCCCAAAAACCGTGAGGTGGCGCCTTGTGGTGATATCTACCCACCCCAGAAACGAAAAAAAAAGAAGTTGGCTTCCTTGATATCTTTAGAGAAATTTCCATTTTTTTCGCATTTCATCCTGAAGTAATCTTTCATCCTGAAGTCCGAAAATATCCTGGAGGACAAGAATGAATGGTGACTGAAATAGACTGCTTGTCGCCTTACACTATAATATTAATTAGTAGTGATCGGGAATATAAATGCGTTCACCTACTACCTGTCAAAAGGCCTCTCCAGGCTTAATTATTATATATGATGACTACGTACGTGGCGGTACAGCCATGGTGGCTCGGCCCATGGCGCTAGCTCTGTGTGCGTTTCTCTCAGTAATAAAAGTATGAAAACACCTACCTACCTGGTGGTATTTATTTATTTGTTGTTGTGTGCTTTTTTTACTGTTGATATGCCGCTCTAAATTGAAACTTAAGGGCCACCATGCGGGGCGGTATCGGCCCGGGGGATGTCTATTTTTTTTGTCCCCGGGTAGATTTACATGTATGGAAGTATTAAACATAATTTTATAATTCGGAGATGGGGCCTCATCGTCCCCGGGCTCGGTATCGACCCTGGGGGCGTCCGTTTTTGGCGTTGGCAGTTGTTGGAGGAGCTGTTGGAGATTGTTCTAGATTTCGGAAGATTTTTTTGTTCGGAGATGTGGGGCTTTATCGTCCCCGGGTCCCGGGTCCCGGTGGACATCGACCATGAACCCCAGCAAAAATCCTACGGTTTGTTGTGGTAGTACTACAAGTACAGCAGCAGTAGTAGTAGTACTCGCAGCTTTATTCAGGCCTTCAGCGAATTATTTTTTGTTGTTGTGGCGGTCGACGAAAGAAGTAACGACTAACAGTGGAGGTGACAAACTGCAAGAAGAAACAGGCAAAATGCAAAAAGCACGTAGAAAGTTGAAAATCAAAACGATGGGTGGGCGCATTGTGATTGTTCTATATGGGGCTATTTCTTACCTCGCATGCGAGTTCGATTACTTTGGGACCCCGCATAATAAGAGGAATCAGTCGTCGTGGTCTTCTCGAAGAACAAAAAAGACCGCCAGCAACAACCTCCTCGTGAAACACATAATATGGCAGAGAAACAAAATTATTGGCACATGGTTTTCCGTGCATACAAAAAATCGTAAAAAACAGTCTCATTTTTGTCCGAGCGCCCGAACTGGAGTGAGTGATCTTGTCGCACGCAGAGGCATCATCACAGAAGCCGGGATTTTTCTTAATTTTTTCCCCTTCGATTTTCCTCTCAGAAAAACACCTTTTTTATATGTTCAAAAACGTTTTTTTTCGCACATCTTGACGTCACCGCTTGCAACTGCGCAATGAAAAACGGCACCAGGCAGGTTTCCTTCCAAAACAAGGCACACCCAACACAACAGCAGGGCACGAAAAAAAGCCTCCTCGAGACATTAAGCAAAACAGCAAAAAAAACCCGAAAAAAAAAAAAAACAGGACGAAAAAGACCCTGATCAGACCCCCCCAAGAAGAAAAGAGAAGACGAAAAAAAAAACAACCACAAACAAGCGGTAGACGGAAAGAACTCTCTTTTTTCCACCCGGGAGCCGAGGAGGAGGTACTGTATAGGCAGGCAGGCAGCAAGCAGAAGAATAAGCAACAGCGTAGTCATACATGAGCGACTCCCAACACCAACCAACCCAACGCCCACATATCCTTCCTGCCTGACTAGATTGTAGCTGCATTCGAAGAGCATGCACAGCACGGTAGAGTGGTCGTGGTGTAGTAGGGCGAAGGGTTCAACGCCGAAAAAAACAAACTTACCCGCAGGTGTGCATGCGCTTACCTGCTTCGAGGGCAACGTGGGAGACTCTGGGGCACGCTCAACGCAGCGGGGGTGTGGGCACACCCAACAACCACCACGCCCCCTGCTCACCAAAGACGCCTCCAACCGCAATTATTCAAAATCTTTCATGACGACCGTATAGCACTCGTAGCACGTACGAGTATGGGAAAAATCCAGTTCAGGAGCGTCCCCCCCCCCCCCCCCCCCCCCCCCTTCCCCCTCGTCAATCTCTCCCAACCAAGCCCTATCCAACTCCCATTCGTCTTCTCTCCACTACTATAAACTATGTACACCAACACGTCCTTTGATGTTTCCTTTTCTTCGCCACACAAGAGCTATGTGCGCCGTCGAAACGCCTAACCGACAAAAGCAGCACAGAAGCAAGGGCATCAACCACAACCGCCACTCCTTGCACCGCGTACTATCCCAGAAAACAAAACACCGCGCGACCCACGCCGTGTGGCTGTTTGCTATGTGGGGTGCGAGGAGCGCAGCAACTACTTGCTGGCAAAAACACAACGGATATCGGAGTACCACACCCATCTTCTACCACTACCACACCCAACCACCACCTCTCTCATCAACCTCAGCCGTCGGTCGGCAGGTACGAACAGTCGGTCGGTGCGAAACCCCATCATCCATCCGCCCCCCTCTCCTGCGAGCAACAACAACTGCATTCTCTCAAGAAAAAAAAAAAAAGTGGACGAGAAAGTCGGTATACTTTCTGAGGTCCGCGGAAAACAGAACGACGGTCAAGGAAGTCAGCGCGCGGGATAAAAACAAGACGGACGACACCAAGCCCAACCCTGACCGAACCGAGCCATCGCCCCTGTAACGTACAAGAGGTGTAGAGACGAAAACTTTCCTCGAATTCCGGGAGGGGGAAGGGGGGGGTGGACACTTTCTACCCCCGGGGGGGGATGGCCGCTTCCTCTCCTCGGGGGGGGGAGCAAAGCGACAAAACCGGGCGAAGACAGCTTGCCCGAAATGTCAAGCGTGTGAGTACACGAAAGTCACTCACACGACACATCGCGCCCCAGAAGAGGGAGAGAAGGAAACAGAAAGGGAAAGGAAAAAAGAAGGGAAAACTACCATTGTTAGTCAAGTAATTGAATGATGTTAAAGGAACACCCCTTTTCCACCCTCCGCCCTTCCCACCCCCCCCCCCGCCCGCCTGAGACAAGCCCCCGCCTCGCTGTGAGTAAAACCAAACACGCGGGGGACCGTGGAGTGGTTGCTTTCGAAATGGGGTCGACGCAGAAAGCGTTGACCTTCCGCGTGTGGGTTCTCCCCTTCATTCCTTTCCGTTCCAGCCAGCCAAAAAAAAAGAGGCAGCAGGCGTGCAAAGAGGCTTGCTTTGTGGTCTCATCCGAGTCCCCGGTCGAACCCTCCTCCATCCATCTACCAGCGCTCGTTCACACGAAAAACGAAAACGCAACCTAGCGCTCTTCTCGCTCCCCCTCTGAACTCCCAGATAATGAAAACCATCCATGGATACACATAAGTGTGGACCTTTCACCCCCCTCCCGCCCCTCCCATCCAACAGTCTACGTACAGTCTTCCATGCTCCCTGTGTTATACTCGCAGACCAAACAGCTCATCAACTCCCCCCCCCCCCCCCCAAACCCCAGTCTCACTCCCGCTTCTTCCACAGCTACCCCCGTACAAAACCGCGTCCCCCCCCCCCCCCCCTCTCTCCCCTCCCCATTCCCCCCCCCCCCGATTTAAAGCACTGTCAGAGGCGATCGACCTTGCTGAACTGCCCGCCCCCGACGACTGTCCTCTTGAGGTCGTTGCGGTCGGATGTTTTGAAGTCGAAGGTGCAGTCGTGTTGTTCTGGGTACCGGTGGAGAGAGCAGAACACGTAGTTGCAGCGGCAGGCGATTCCCGTGTATCCCACCTGGCAAAAAAAAAACATTAAAAAAACAGTTTTTTTCCCCCCAATAATCGCGTCGGTTACGGGCGTTTCATTGTTACGGAAAAGCACGAGGAGAGGGGGGGGGGGGGGGGGGGGGGGGGGCGGGGGGAAGGGTACGAGGTTCGAGTCAGCAGATGGCTAAACACGGTAGGGTGGTAAGCTATACCTGGTAGGTGCAGTGGGAAGCATGCGCGTGCGCGGAAGGAGCACTTCCAAGCACACAAAATGGTATTTGGCCAATCAGAGAGCGAGTACGTACTGCCAGTTGTTCCAAGTACTCGGCGAAATAGATTTCGAGCGCGAGTCAGGCCAATCAAAAGGGAAGGCGAGGTCACCACGCGCGCCCTCGAACACCAGCACTATTAATGCGATTCAAACACAACAACGACAACACGCACACAAAGAATACAACGCCAGTAAAAATCTCGAAAACATACGAGCAAACCACCACTAGCGGAAAAGAGGGGGAGAGCACCGGTTGTCGCTCGGTCTTGGAAAAACCCTTTTAGTACTGAACTAAAACACACATCTCACTCGAATTCCAAGTGATTTTTCTCCAGTCGTCTCGAAAAAAGGGAATGCAGTTCTATCAATAACAACCCTCATCAAGTGCCACCCATCGACGGACCTCGTCAGCCAGCCAGCCGCCAGCCACCGCCACCACATCCCCTGAAAAAAAGAAAAGAAGTTCAGCTATCAAGCATTCTACCGCCGCGTCGAAAGCCAGCTTTTATTACGGCTGAGTTGGCTGGACTTGAGACGGCTACCATCACCGGGGACCATCGTAAATAGGACCGAATATTGTCAGTAAAAATAGGGAAATATATACCTGGTAGGTTTTTGTGTATACCCTAGGTCCTACCAGGTATTTACCACCTGGTATGTTTTTGTGTATACCCTAGGTCCTATTTACTACCAGGTATGTTTTTGTGTATACCCTAGGTCCTATTTACTATGAACCCCCGCAATACTTGTAGTTAGTATTAATAGTTGGGTGTGACAAGTTACCAAGTCTCTTTCCCCTGAATACTACCGCCTAATTAAACACATACAGTACGTCCAAGGTCACCGGAGGTTCCTCACCCGTGAGACCCGGGGCACTAGCTCACCTCGGTGTGCCTGTCCTCCACGCCAAACCCACACAAGACCCGCCGGGGGCTCCGTCCCAACACAGCCAACAAAACCGAACCCGTGCCACATACGCGCCAGCGATACACATGACGAGACCCACAACATCATGAGACCCACAACTGCGCAAACTGCCTGCACCCGACCAACCGCCACATCTCACGGCCCGGTAGGGTGACCAACTATTACAATTATTGATAGTACGAGGTTGGGGACGTGTACTATACCTGGAAGGAAGGAAACTCACAGATCTAGCTTACACTACAATGCCAAAATGATCTCGCATTCCGTCGGATCAGAGGCCACTCCGTAGGCGCCCTTGAGTCCGACGGAAGTGCCGCGTGCCAAGCCACCACCAACACACGTGGTGAGGGTCAAGGGTCCGATTGCGCAGAGGAGCAGCCATCACGTGGCAACATATTTTTGAGAGTAATCAGGACCAAACATGACAAAAAAAAATACAGGAGTACATGGTTTGTGTGTGATGGGTCCTGATTACTCTCGTCTACGGTAAAAAAGGGGACGGAAAAAAAAGGGGGTGGGCAAAGGCAACGCGGCCCGCATAGATGGATGATGAACAGAGCAGCAGCTTTGAGTCCGACGGAAACGCCGCACCGCGCCAACAAGCAACACACCTAGTAAGGCCGGCGAAGACTCCGGTAAGCACGGAGGCTCAAGCGGGGTGTCAAGACGCGCGCGCCAACGTAGCTTTCCGCGAGAGCCGTTTATATCCTCGTGCGAGTACAGCAAAAAATCCGAGTTCGGCCGAACGAAAATTCGACCAAAGGTCTTTTATGTTCGATTTCCGAATTTTGTTTCAAGGCAGCCTGTCAAACGAGGATGCTGCAGTATCTACCTTTGAAACAACAAAACAGCATACAACAGGTTAACAGAAAATAAACAGGAATAAGGGTGTGTGTATACTCTCAAGCGGAACAAGGCGCGGATCAGGTATATACACATGCCGACAGAATCGGATTTTTCGCCTAAAGCCGAAAAACTTGGCATATTTTTATGGCTACAGCAGCAGTATCGTAATATACGTTTTCGTTCCAACTCCTACTCCTAGTTCTTCCAATACGACCGAATCAGTGTAGGGTTCGTGCAGCGGTGCGCGACCGTTTTGTAGCGCTCGATTTTTTCACCGCGAACGGGAAGGTTAAGATTGCCAATATCGAACACCGCCGTGTTATTCGAAAAGGTCTGGTCAAAAGCCTTCCGCGAATGTACATGCAGTTCAACTCTTAGCACCCTTACCGTCGCAGAGGAAACAAGGGCCGAAAAACCATTCCACCCCTGTGCTATTTCAACCCTCTATTTGGTAAATCTACCGAATACGAGCACCCATCATCAAAACCTGGTACTGGTATGTACCTGGTACTGGTATGTACCTTATCCTCCGGCGAATTGGTCAAAATAAAGCTCTAGTACGTACCAGTATGTTTTACCCTTCAAGGACTGCAGTCCTGTTTTGGGGACACACCACTCAAGTTCTGAGCAGTTCCAGACACCAACTACAGTAGTTACCTGGACATTCCGTTATATACGTGATACTGGAATACCCTTCCGTGTACCGACATTTGACAGTCAGTCCCTCTTATCAACGGTCGAATGTTCAGTGAACACGGACTGAACTATTTACTGATTTATTGTTAGGGCGGACAAAGGTCAGCAGGAGCGAGGGCGGAGGAAAGAACGCCACCAACCCGCACCCCTAACCCCATTCGTCAATAACGCCCGCCTAGCCAGCTCCATCGCCTTCGATAACCATGTTAACAACAAAACTAACAATTAACCAACACAACGTTATATACCAACCATGAACATGAAAACGACCATGTTACTGTCACCAACCATGTCAACGACCATCTTCAAGGCCAACGCACAACGCGTACGCTACGCTGGCTGTTCGACCCAAAAATATCACTTTGTATTTCAGAGGCATCGTAGATTCGGAGGTGGGGGCCCGGGAAATGCCTCCTTGCGGTATAGCGCAGAGGGGACCTCCCACACCTATACTGGTTAACACGAAAGAAAAATATTATATCGAAGAGCAAAAAATCTGCACCGAGCGGTGATCATGTTCGGATTCAGTACCTGGTATTATTTAGTGGCAGCGGTGTTTGCACCGTATGTTTCGTCTCCCCCCCCCCCCCATTGGTCTGTGGGAGTTCCAAGAAAATATGGACTCGACCTTCTAGTGAGCGGGTGCAAAAAGCCTCCTTCAATCTTCGGCCACAGTAAAACCAGCAACCCCGACTCCGCGACGAATAAATCATCTGCCTAGGTTTTCGCACACTCAAAATATGGAAGGAGCAAATAATAATGATTGTGACTACCGTCGTGCATTTTCTCCTATTTAGTTTGTTTCGGTAGGTCTCGCCGCGTGTTTCTCAAGGGCCACCGGAGGCGCAGTTGACAAATACAGTAAGTGCATTTCCTAATACAACTCTCTGTTTCGTAATTGCGTAATTGTTTTTATTTTCACTGCTGTTATGATACCAACGCCGCATCTCCCAAAGTCTAACTTTACAAAACACGACGACGTTTGAAAAAACAATTAAAACACGAAAGTCGTCGTGGCACAGGCAGTCCGGACTTCCATCATTCATGACACAGGCAGTCCTGACGTGATGGATGGATTTACTTTAGATCATGAAGTGCGAACCGATCATCCGTCCAACGCGTGTACGTACTACAACCTTTTCGCCGCAGCTTTAGCACCGCTTCCACACAGACACAGACACAAGGCAGACACAACACAGACACAAACAACACAGGCAGACCCACACACACCACGCAAGACCCAAACAGACAATGCCCACACTCAGACCAACGGACAAGACACGCCTGAATCACGGACACACACCTTTTTGCTGCAGGTGAAGCACCGCTTCCGGTTCTTCTGCTCCGGGCGGGCTGGCGGATCCGCCGCCGCAGCCGCAGCCGCCGGCGCCGCTACCGCCGCTACCGCCACCCCCGTTCCCGCTCCAGCTCCCCCGTCAACCCCCACCCCTCCCCCGCCGATAGCGGGCCCCGCCCCTCTGGCTCCCGCGCCAAAATAAACAGCAGGAGACAGAGGCAACGACGCAGCTTCTGCCTCTGCCGCTGCCGCCGTCGCCGCTACTGCTGCCGCTGCTGCTTCTACCGCGGGGGTTTCGGGGACAAGTCGGGGGCGAAGTCGGCCGGACGTGATGTGGTTGCTCCGCTAGCGTTCGACGTCAAGAAGGACGCCGGCAACTCTGGCGCTGCTGCTGCTGCTGCTGTTGCTGCTGTTGCCGCTGCCGGTGTTGGTGGTGTTGGCGCAGGGGGGAAGCGGGCGGCGCATGTTGCTGTTGGGGGTGGTGCAGGTTGTTGCTGCTGTCGTTCTCTTTGTTGCCCAGGTTAAGCCCCAAGTTTAGCCCTAGGCCCACCACGCCGGCGGCGGCGGCAACGTCCTCCATCGAAGAGACCTTCGAGAGTGATGGTAAGGGGACCGAGCTCACTGTGGGAGGAGAAACGTCAAGAGGCCAGTAGGGGGGGGGGGGGGGGGGGGGGGGGGGGGCAGCGATCGTGTTGTTTAGTTGTCACCACTTGGTAATGCACCGAGGTTTCAACCGCCATGTATCGGGTGGCCGCCCTACTCTTTGTAGAGGAGCAGCCTTCCGATATGCAGCGGCGCAGCACTTTTCAGGGTTTCTGTCGAGACAGTCGATTATTAACGCCTTTTCCTCGAGTGGCCGCCCTATTCATACCGCCTACTACTACGGGGGTCCATAGTTAATGGGACGAAATTTTGTTACTAAAAATACGTAAATACATAGGTTTTTATGTACACCATAGGTCCTATTACTATGAACCTCCTTTAGAATAGTATAGTATACATCCCCCCACTATTTTGTTGTTAGTCGCAACGTCGACACACATTCGTGTCATTGACATTGAACTGCTCTATTTTCGTAAAATATGCGCCCGGCGGCTCGAACAACGCTACCACTACAAATCAAGCAAGAAAAACGAAAATACGACCCACCACAGGGAAGACACACCACACTGGTATACACACTGGTTCGATCCTCTTGTAACCAGGTATAATAACAGACTCGGCAAAAAAGCGGCACAAAACCATATTGGCAACAGAAAATCTAGCATTTTCCGGAGTGTCCTTAGAAGCGACGGGAGTACGAGCGGACCATGTTTTCCCACCGTCCACGAGTAGGTATACCCCACGTTTGACTTTGACCCCCATACTCGTACCATGTATTGCCTACCAGGCAAAATGCGAATGATGGTGACATGTCACTCATCAAGAACTGTTTTAGCCAACATTCAAATTTTAAATATGCATTTTTTTCCGGATCTGTTTCTCGATGTGCTTGCTTCGGCTCGACAAGCCATGTGCGCATGCCGTATTCATCATACGTACAAAAAGACTGCTGTAGATTGCACCGTTCCCCAACTAAGAACCCAGGCTGGGCCAGCCGGTCAAGTACTCCTGGTTCTTAGTTATGCGTCCCCGGTGATTTGGTAGGTGGTCCGCGTGCCTATCAAGATCAAGTTCTTGGGTACGAGTCTCACCGAGTGCATGCTCGTAGGGACTTTTTCTTGCATAAAAAAATGACTACTAAAGCGGAAACCGCGAGAGCGTGAGTTAGCTACATTCGATGAAAATCGACGAGCAGTTGGAATGCTGAACCCTATGCGCGACAAAAAACAAAGGCACGCACCGGGGGGGGGGACGGGACGACACCTGTGACCACGGCTTGTCCAGAAGATCGCTGAGGGTGAAACCTCCTACGAGTTAGGCTGGAAAGTAAAAGTGATATTAAAAAATGTATACATAATACCTGGTACATTCGTAGAGATGTGGGTGACAGCTGAATAAATAATAATAAGAACACGTGTGTGTAAGAGTCAATTAAAAGAGGGTTGGAGGTTGGTTGGGTTGGTGGGGACGGGTTGTAATAATGACATATACGGTAGTTTCACGAGAGAGGGACGCAGCAGTATCGTATTCTTCCACTACAGAGTTATTGGAGCCTGTCCTGCCTGCGACCACGGACTGCAGTGTATTGTGGAGACGAGTTAATGTAAAAACAACAGCAACAAATGACCCAGCAGCAAAACAAGCATGATCACGTACTACCGGTACGGACTACCAGGTACGAAGGAAGACGTACATTAAGCTATGACCGCCTGTAATATCAGTACAGGAGTGATTAGAGATGTTGTGGTTGTGACTATGATACCAGCTACTCTTCATTGACCCTTAGATCACTCTTCAAGGCGTCTTCGGGGTATCGGGTAAAGGGGAGCCGGCGTCAGCGGTCATCGCGGCGTGACCTACCCTAGCCCCCCTCTCCTCCCTCCGACCATGTCACAACAACATCGGGGAACGCTCCACGCTCCCGTCAATACCCCGAGCACCCCTACATAATGCTAGAGCAGATGTTCAAGTAGCCGTGTGGTGCCATGATTTAGGCCAATGAAAAAATAGATAAAACACTCGTAAACGGTAGTTACCCAGGAATATATGCACCAGGTGTAGCAGTACAGCAGTAATGCGCCGCACAAATACTGGTACTGGTACAGCCGTCCAGCCGTAAACACAGATTTTCATTCGAAAAGTCGGTTTTCGCAGTCATTTGGAAAACTTTGACTCCAAATATGACAAACGTGTTCCTGAGCCTACAGCGCATATGAAGACACCCTACAGTAAGTAAGTTTTGGAATCCGAGTTGATTTCGTCGAGAAAAGCCATATCGAATGAATCCCGTCACACACATGGATATTTCCGTACTATTAATAAAACCTATACGAAATCGCGAAAAATCTGTACAGCAGTGCATGACCCTGATTCTCGGTGTGAACAATCCTTGAGGCATGGCGAAACAATCGATATCCTCACTATCGCCTAGTTCGTTGTCGATCAAGAGACAGCAGTGTGTTCACGATCCGCAATACAAAGTCAACATGCTACGACGACAACCACAAAACCCCGATTTCCTAGCCCAGTTTTTCGTTTGTGTAGTTGAAATTTTGGCATGTGATTCGCAACGCTCTTGCCCAGAACCGTATTCGTGTTCATTTTGCTTTTTTTTTTTACTTTTTTTGCTATACTTTTCGTCCAAAACGTCGGCCGGGGTTTTTCGGAAACGGCAGTAAGTCCACCGCACCTAAAAAAAATCAAAATGAGCACGAATACAGGCCTCCGTTGTACACTGGAGAAGCCCCATGCAATTTTTCAGTTCGAACTTCGCAAAATTGGGCTAAGAAAACGTCAGCAACTACAGCCTGATCCTCTAGGCTAGACCAGCTCGTATAAATATGCGAGTAAATAGAACCCAGCAGTGGAATCGTTCGAGTCCATGTTCTCGCGCGCCCGGCCGTCAAAATACCACAAGATCTCACCGAAAATATACAAGATACCTGGCGCCACAACATACGATATACAAAAAAAGCTCTGCGATCTTCCGGAACACGAGCCGCGCCTCTCAATACGAAGTACCGTCAGTACGGATCTACCTCTTGTCTGTTATACCTGGTACGCCAGTAAGAGCACAAGAGCAACATCACAAAAAACGCTAGCCTGATTTGAGGTTTGGATTACTTTCTAAAGTAGGAACTTGAGTGCTTGCTCCTATGTACTGGCAGTAATTCGCAAGTATTGCGACTTCGCAATATTTCGCGATTCAGCGTTCTGGGTACTGCGAGTACTGCAAGTATTTCGCAAGTTTGTACTGCTGCTGCCCATACTGCTTGTACTCGGGGTTCTGTACTCCTCACACTCCCAGTACTCACAGCATTTGGGTCTTCAGTACAGAGTACTGCTCATACTTCCAGTACTCGCGGTATTTACAGCAGTAGGCCGGCAGTACTGCAATACTCTCAGTACTTGAGGTACGAAACGTATTAAATACTCGATACCGAGTGAACTCGAAGAATATAAGTATACTGGGACTGTTGGATCTTACTGCCCACATTTACTACGAGTCTGCTCGTACATGGAAAAATAAAGCCCAAAATATTTTTTGATTTTCGTGCCTTTCCTCGAGGCTCGGTCAATTTTCGTATGTCCAAAATCCAAAATCAATTACATATTTCCGGGACAACCAGTGTTAAATGTTGAACACATCGTACTGGTACCTGGTACGCGTGGTATCTACGCTGAGAGGTTGGTCCGTTCGCCAAAGGCGGACGGGGGACAAAGCAAAGGAGAAAATATCACAATACAAAGCGGCTCTACGTATCACCTATCATCCTTCATAAAAAAAGCTACTGCTGTGATAAGTGATGTCCGCGAACAAAGGAATCTTGGTACAAACAAAAAAAACAACGCGAAAATCCGGCACGATTTTCGAATTTTCTGTTCCGGACCTCCGGGGAGCCGGTTTATCTTTTCTTTAGAAAACGAAAAGCACGAAAAACGATAACGCGAAGTGGACCGAGCCCAACAGCAGAAGTACGCATCAAAACATCAATGTCATCATTTTGCACTTTGCTTTCGAAGTTCTTCGTACGTATCATGTGGATTGCGCAAACTCTATACGTGCTCGTATCCAAGCAAAAGAGAATCGCCGTGAGGCGGATGATCACCAGAAAAGAGTGGAAAAAAGACAAAAAGTGTGGGCAGCGAGAGAGATGGAAAAAAGCCCAACTATTATAGTAATATGATAATAGAAGGAAAAGCAGCAGCACAGCAACAGCAGCAGTACAGCAACAGCAGTGCGTATGAACAGTACGTATAAACAGCGAGTACGGACGACGAACGAGGCAACATCACAACATCTCACATGATACGAAACGTTGTATTACGCCTGGTACAAGGGTCCTCCTACTGCTGTAGGTTCGTTCGTGAAGAGGCAAAGGCACCAATAATATGAACGTGGGCTATGTGCAGCAAAGTATGCGAGCCATACTGCGTTTCGTCATATTTTCTCCTTTTCAACCTCCCGGATTATTCCACAGAAAGCAGTACCTGAAACTCAATACTGCAGGAGGTATTACTGCCGCTTGTAGTCTGTATTACAGCAGTAATATCTGATTGTACATATCATAGGTTTCAGCACGCATTCTGTACGGCCCTACGGTATTTTACGATGTTTTCCCGAGTTCTATTTTGGAAAACATTTGAGATGGAGAGATACTGCCGTATAAATGAAACATGTATCATAAGGTACCAGGCACCAAAAGTGGGTGGATAATTATTTAGTATCCGAATTCGGGCACACGAAAATGGACAGAAAATAAACGAGTAGGTTTCGCAATCCGGGAGAAGGGATCTTTAGGGGTATCTTTGACTTGAAAATTGCCTAGCGCGGTCTGCACTTCGGAATTGTCGTCTGCAATTGAGAAATTTCCTGGTTCGATGCATACGCGGCGCAGCAGCCGCGTTTATGGCCAGTTTTGGCCCGTTTTGGCTGCGGTTTGGGGTCAGGGTTAGGGTTAGGGTTAGAGTCAGGGGTTGGTTGGGTTGGGTCTTCGCCCGTACCTTAAACACGAGCGTCGGATCATTCGTGTACCGCTCGTGGTATTGCAACATCGTACTCGAAATAATGAAGCTCGGGACGATGAACTACTGATGTGTGTGTGTGTGTTCTTCACATTAAACCGTTCTTCTACTCGTCGACATCCAGCAAGCCCAGTGTCCGTGCTGATTCTTCACCCTAGAAAGATACGAGCTCTGTGGTCACAGACTACGACACAGAGATAACACACCATAATGCAGAGTGTACCAGGTATGTCTTGATATAATGCAGTCTGTACGTACAGTAGACTACACCAAAAACGCATTCATGCGCGTGCTCGAAGGAGCGCTATGTACGTACTCGTGACGACCTTCCACACTTTTATCCGTACACGAAGGCCGAGTGCGTACGCGTAGCTTCGGGATTCGGCATGTTATCTTTTAAGTACGAGGTATGATAAAACACTCGTACTCTTTTCTAAAGTCAGGATTTCAGACTATTCTATTCAAGTTCATATCGTACAGCTCTAGAACATCAATTGAGCATGAACTATGTTTCTCTCAAACTTGAAAAGTCGAAGCAATCAAAACCGTGTGGTACGCACTTTGCTTCCGAATCACGAAAGAGCTACCGACAGGACTACAGCTGTCAGTAAGTAGTACACCAGATAAGTACCATGAATACCCTACTGCATTTGTACTGCCTGCCCTCCACTACTAATACCACTACCAGGCACGAATCTACACCAACCAGTACATGCTTTGTTACGTATGATGTTGATGCGATAATCAACCTGTTTTGCTGTTGCATCGATAGGTTTATCAAGACCAGCAGGGGTCAACACACAAACTGCGTGAACACAAGACACGTAAAAAAAAACGCTTGGTGGAACATCAATCAGCACGGCAAAAACACGTCGCATCGAAAGCCAGAGTAGAGTCAAGGCGGTTTCCCTCGAACTACAACTTGTACCGATACTAATATCGACCATTAATATTATCACATGATATATACCACGAGTATCACAGCCAAAGATGTCAGGAGACAGTTTTTTTCACCCCTTGACGGACAGCAACTTTGCCTTGACATGCCTTGACCTACACCACACTACTAGGTTTGAGAGAGCACCTCGGCCTCACACCCTGGACAGCGCACGTTTTGCCTTGGTTGACATGCCTCCTGGCTCCTGTGACATCTTTGATCACTGAAGAATGCCAGGTAGCAGTTAAATAGTGTCAGGTAGAGTACGAGAGTGGCGCATGTAAGCTCTTTCTTTCCACCAATCGAAATCACGTGTCCGTGCTGATTCTTCATCCGGCGAGTACTCGCAAGAGATACAGGCCCAGTGGTCAACTACGAGGCGGAGACTGATTGTACAAGTTGGCCTCAAGTTGCAAATACAACATCAGAGCGCTGACCAGAGTGACCAGAGAGCGAAAAAAGGCCAACAAAGCAATGCAAAAGAGACGAGACGATAGTGTACGTGTACGGAGAAATGCTGCTACTATTAATATAATAATAATAATATTAATAGTTGGCAGAGTAACGTAGATAACGTGACTACCACTTCGAGTACGTACGCGGAATGGTCAGGGGGTTCAGGAGCGGAATTGGCTCGAAAATGCGACCAAGGCAACACGATGAAACCAAGTTCGTGTCTCAAATCGGCAGCAAATATCAACAACCCTGAGGAAGAGGATCGGCAAGAAAAGCAGAGCCAGCCAGACAAACGATTGAACGAATATTTTCGGCATTTTAATTCTACTGAACAAAAAAAATAATCGACGGAGTGTCGGGCAGCGGGCGGGAACCGAATCGACGAAAATAGGAACTTGACTATATATAAATACTACTCGTAATACTACGTGTACTGAAGCTACATGTAGTGCTGCTGCTGCTTCAATTGGAGTGGGTTTGGACTCCCGCGTACCTCCATCTTTCTTCCCTTCCGCATCCCGCATCGTCTGCGACATCGTGTCCTTCCAGCACTTCGAGCACATGTGGCTCGTGTTGGAAGACCTGTCACACCGCCACAAAACGACAAAAAACAAAAACAGCAACGACACAACGACAACAACACAACAAGCAAAAACAGGAGCAACCAAACAAATACAATTTCGCGCAGTTCGTTACTCACTTCAAAATAGAATCAGGCAGGACGTGACGTCAAACTGCAGACAAGTTTACAATGCAATACCAGAAAGACGTGTTAATTTTTTTTTATCTGACGCGTCTGCGCCAAAAAAATCAGAATCGGGGGGGGAGGGTGCGAAAGTGCGCCGGCCCAAGGCTCAAGCACCATCGAGGTCAACCCTACGGCACCAACGACAACGCGATACTTCAAAGCCAAGAACACCTTCCCCCATGAATGGAACTAAACCGTGGCCCAGCAGCAGCAGAAGCAGCATCAGAAGCAGCAGCAGCACACATAGCAGTCAGTCAGCAAAAAACATCAGGAAGCCCACAAACAAACGAAAGGGAAAGCAAGCAGGGAGAAGTGCTTGCTTTGCTTCGGCGAGACTCTTCGACAAGCTCGGAACGCGAGCAACAAAAAAAAGCACCCTGTCTGCACCAACGTAGGTAGGGGCATGGTGCTTGCGCTACAAATCACGACTTATCAGGGAAGAATGGGCCGAGAGCCTCGCAAGCGACGGGGCATGTCGACGAGCCTCGAGCTACAGCCGGCCCTTGTGCGGGAAATTACGGGGAGCAGTTGGCTTGACCTTGGGTGAGGTAGGCATGCTCGGCAGCCGAACTAAAGTCCTCGCCAGAAAATACAGAAAAACACGCCAAACGAATACACCTGGGCTTCTCAAGAAAAAAACGAGAAAAATAAAGTCGCACATCTTCCAGCGACAACTAAAGGAAGGGAGGAGAAAGGTGGCAAGGGCCGCTGCACTTACCCAAAGAACCCGCATCCGTTGACGCAGAGCTTCTGGTCCATAATCGGTGGCTGCTCCTTTTCAGACATCGCGCCTCGCTCCCTCTACTGCCGAGCTCGGGTGCCGCCTAGCTATAGGAGGGCTTGGGTCTTGCTTCGCTTGCTTTTTTGTCCCCTTGAGATGAAGAGACCTCCCTTTGTCGTTTCCGCCTACAGAGGTGGTACCTTGAAGACGAAAAAAGACACTGCCTCGTGAGGTCGCGTGGAGAAGGTCACGCGAGCGGAATAACGTCACGCGCCAGCCTCTGAGGACACGACAGCTCCGCCGGTGAGGGTCAGGGGGGAGAGGCGCGTCGGCTGGTGGGGTTGCCGTGCGTGAACGTTAGGGAGAGTAACTCTGCTTGTAGTTGCGAATTTTTGGTGTAGTTGTGTCGGGGCCTGGTGCTCGGCTGAACACGGAGAATTTAGCCGGTGCCCGTCGTAACGGCAAAGTTCGATATTTTTTTCTATTCCGCCGCATTTTTTCCGGACTGTCGTCTGTCTGTTGGTGTGGTAGCCGGTCGGGTCTAGGGTGCCCTCTACCCTGTGACCGGGCGGGCGAAGGAGCCGAAGGTGGAATTCGGCACCAATGTGGATCCAGGCAGGGGCTCCGCCAATCACGGTCGCGTTCGCCCTGCTGACCGTGTACAAACCGACAACTATTACTAATAACACTTGCGAACGAAGTTCTGTTTTTTGCCGTCGTCAATCTGAGAAGAATGAACACGGCTGGTGCTGCCCTCGAGCTACGACAACTGTTCTCCTTTCAAGTACCTCTACCTCTCTGCCCGCCGACGGGGTGCTTGCGATCCCCCGCCACGAGCGCAAGGCCGCCCGTCGGCGGCGGTCTTTCCGTCGGAGGCAGTCGCCCATCACTAGAGGGCAGCGGAAAACGCTTCGAGAGCTGTCGCCAAAGTACGGTTTAGTCATGGATTACAAGGACAGGTGAATGGTCTTGAGTTTCGAGTCTACTTCTGGACCGCGGATGGTTTATTTGGTCGGAGTAGGTGCATGCACAGCAGCAGCAACGACAGCATTTTACGTGTCGTTGGTACCGCTTCCAGGCCGCTGCTGCTGCTCGCTGCTGATGTAGGATGGGGTTTAAAATATTCCTCCTTTACTGTCAATGGAGTGTTTTGAATGGGTAGTATCTATCCGAAGCGCTGAAAGTTGCGAACGCCGCTGCTCGCCGGGACAGCCTCTTCGCGATGGTGAAGCTCGCTTTTTTCAGCAGGCAGAAAGAAAGGAAGCATCACCCAGCAGCTTCGTACCTGGTACGTACTTTGAAGTAAGTTTGCCACCCAACTGCTCGTGCTAGTTGTTTCCTTGTAGTGTGCGAGATAGGTACCAAGTACGTAGGCATATACCTGGCATGAGTCGATATGTTCAGCTCGATTCTAAGGCAATCGCACAGCTTCAATGTGCAACGTCACTCAAGCGCAAACAGCAAACAGATGTTCCGGATTCTGGGCAGATTTCCAGCTTCCAGACCTTACAGCCTATGATACGAACATGGACTCATCTGGTGCCGCGATCAACCCGCCCTTGCGTACCCTTTGCTGTGTCTCCTCCATGTAAGGTTTTTACACCACAGCACGCCCACACACAAACATATTTTATACCGGTGCTTGTGTACGTACGTATGCTGGTACCAGGTACAGCAGTAGTACCGGCACCACCAGCAAGGTAGCAGTTGCCTATGATACATTGGTTTATACCGGTATAGTACGAGGATAATCGTGTGTGCTTCCGCTGTCTGCTCGTTCAGTGTTTGGTTTGGGGGAGGAGGTAGGAACGCCCGTATCGCCCCCCAAGAAAGAGCGCAGACTGGGACACCACGAGCGACTCGTTATTATGGTAAACAGCGATGTATACCACACCCTACCCCCCGTGATAACATTTGGGGCTCTAAAAACCTGTATCACCCGGTGTGTTACAACCCGGGGGTGTGATACACAGTGTACTCCGGTGATGAAGTGGGTGACTATTTTGGGATTTGATGAACCGTATCAACGAGGTGGTATCGTCTAGGGGGTGTGGCTATAGGTGGGTATGATAACAGTTGTTGCCAAGAAGTTTGGCTGCCACACACTTGGCAGGTAGGGGTGACGGATGAGATAGCAGTTAGGTTGGAGGTTTTACTGCCACACTCCAGGAAGGCGCCCAGGGGTATGGTAGCAGTGGATGGAGCTAGTGCTGCCAGCTTGCACATCTGTTGCAAGCAGCAGATGCCGTGCTTGCGTTGTCAATGGGCTCTGCTCTGGGAGCGTTGGTGCCAGAAGCTTGCGCTGGCTTGTTGGCGAACTATTCAGTGGGGGGCTTTGCAGCAACAGGAAACACAGCTGTGATTTTCCGCAAATAACACATGATAGAGGATCGAGTACCGGTGGCGGCAGTCGCCGGCGCCAACGAAAAGTTTTGCCAACTGACATGGGCCACGCGTTCGCATGCATTTGCACCTCCACCTCCATGTTGTTGGTCTCAGTATGTTGCAGTACACTCGCGCACCTGGGGGTACTGCGCGCATACTCACGCAACGGTATCACCCAGCTGATATCTTGAGGGTGTCATGCTGAAAATATGGCATGACGCGGCAGGGGGTGTGGTACACAACGCAAGGGTCACCATCACGATGAATGATCAACTATTAATATTAATATTAATAGCACACGATGAGAATCTCGCTTCCGCGCTGAAGTCCTGAAGCCATGCAAAACTCGCTGGTTAATCGTAGCTATAAAGCAGAGCAAGCGAAAGCTGTGGGACCTCACGTACGTAGTGTGGGCCCGTAAACGTTCGCGCGGATACTGTTGCGGTCGTCCGGGTTGATTGTCCCCGCTGAAATAAAAACAGAACCAAACAAGCTAGTGGAAGTCGGTAGAGAGACTTCACGGCTCACCACAAACACCAAACTCTCCTGAAATCAGTAGAGCTGCGAATCGCAGTCAGTGCATCCGATTGAATGGTTCGATTCAATGGTACGTCTGAATCGCAAAATGGTTGTGATTGTCTTGCGATGGAATCGTACATAGAAAAAAATGTCATTCGAACGCATTTTACCGCCTAGATAACTCCTCACAAGCCCTGGGGGGGTGGGGGGGGGGATGATTGGTGCTCGCGTCGGCTATTTTCATTCGTTTGATTTCACTCCAAATTGATGCCAGATTCGAGTATTGATAGTCGGTTTTGCCGAAACCGATTTGTTTTCAATCGCGCGCAGGCCAACAGCCTTGAATGTAGAAACCAGCGTAACAGGCAAGAAAACCCTTTTAGTACAAATGCCGGTAGGTCGAGCTTTAGAGAGCTTTTACGACTGCAGTCCCGTTTTGGGGACGAACCATTCAAGTTCTAAGTAAGTTTGTCCCCTAAACGGGACTGCAGTACTAAAATGCTTGGCGACAGTCCTAGATTTTCACTGCGCAATTAAACCCCTCTTCTTGAGGTTCAAGGATGGAAAAGTGTTGAACAAACATGACGCTTACGATTTACAGCAGTATTAATAGTATATTCCTGTCACACGACCCAGCCCAGGCTTTCATTAATAATATATACTGGTATACGGGATGCGTCATAGTGCACGAAACTCTATCCACGGACATCTCCAACACGCACGTGACTATTACACTATTAGTATTAATAGTCATACATACGGCTGCGCGCTCCCACTACGTACTTACCTGGGACTCTGAATTACCCAAACGCCAAATACGCCCCCACGATATTTATTTCTCCTCTCACTATTAAAACCAGGTATGAAAACAAAAAACCAGGTATAGTTTTAATAGTTACGAGCGAAGAATGATTTTTTAATTTCGATGGCGCCAAACACGTCCCTTTCGAGCTGGCTGAAGCCCATTTCCTGAAGCATATACGTATATATACATGAAACGTGCACCAACGCAGGTAACCTCGATTTTTGGCCTTTTCATAAACCCTAAGAAATTAGGAACACCCTTTCGAGCTGCTGGCGGAAGCCGGTTAGACAACAACTAATGCTGTTCTTTATTAACAGAAGGAAGCCGTACCTGTGGAGCTTCAGTCACGACTGAATTAGCTCGACATTCAAGCAAGTACTGCTGTCCCCCATCCACCGACGAAATCAAGTTGACGGCAGTCCCGAATGTTCTGCGGCGCGAGTTCCTAGCGACAGTTAAGCTATCTTACAGCAATTTGATCGTCGAATACCCCCCCGAGCTCTCGCAAGCCCTCCATTGATGCACGCGCGCCTACCTATGTACGCAACGGACTCGTGTTGTCACACTACCGCCCACCATCGATCAACGTACTCAAGTTCACGACAGATACAAATGTGCTGCTGCTGGGCGAGTTCCTGGCGATACTCGTACATAGCTCGATCATTTTATTAATAGTTCGGTCGCCATATACCCCGCGCGCGCAAGCCCTCCGTTGACCAATGTGTGCCTATCTGCGCAGCGGGTACGTGGTGTTGTCTTCACGCTGCGTGAACACTCGTAAAACCGTAACCGTTGTTTCAGCAGCGGCAGGTGCTTACCCGCAGCTTTTCCGGGTCGGAATTCCTGTTTCTTCGCGCAAAAGCCGCCGGTAGACGTGTCCAACACGAGTTTCGCGCCTCGCATTATTTTTTCGCCGCGGGCGAAAAAAACATACCATTGCTATTATTATTATTATTATTAATGCTATTGTCATCAATATTATTATTATTTTTTCGCGCCTAAGCGAGCGCACGTTGTCAAGTGGTTTTCGACCATATATCCACGCAACGCGTACCTGGTAGACAGAATAATACCGCAGTACAGCAGTATTATTAGTACACGCCCACGAGTAACAAAAGAGGGAGTACACTAATGGCCACATTCATTATAACGTCGGGCTCACGTTTTGGGAACCGTTGAGAATTTTTATTTAGAAAGCATGCTCGGCCCCGAGCCCTTCATACGGTAAATCTGATCGGTATGTATGATGGTACCCTGTGTTCAAGGTTTGCTCAAGGGTGGTGCACATTGCAGTAGGGTTTCAAGGCTTGCTCAGATTACCGTAATGCCCTCTGTCAACGCCCCACTCCTTGTGTTGCACCCCCCCCCCCCCCCCCCCCCCCTGATCGTGTTATATAGTGTGCATATGGTAAGGCTCCCACGAGGCAGTTACATAGTAAACCCATTGCTGTCTCTGGCACTTGCTACACCAGAAATCAAATCAATTCATTAACGCTGTCATCCGTATGCAAGGAAATCCGCCTCAATAGCGGTTCTTGGTAAGATGCAGCTCATCCTTCATGCGACTCGCCCAACATCTCACGGCGCTTTCGCGCTTGGTGCAAGCAATGTCTACCTGGTCGGTGAAAACCCGTCGTGCTCCGTCCCGGCATTGTAGGGATGCGAGGGTCTATGGCCATACGACTACGGCCATGCATGATAATGAGTATACCCCCCCCCCCCCCCCCCCCCCCGCCCAAAATGGCTGAAAAAATGGTAAAACGTTGTGTTATTATTCCCGCGGAATTAGTTTTTTTTTTTCCTTTGATGAAGTCCCCCCTACCTGTTTGGTACCCCCGGGAACAGGTTTATTGTCAAAATAAATCGCCCTCCCCCGGGGAATAGCACGAACGCCCTTGGGTCCGACGAGCCGCCAAAGATCAAACCGGTTTCTCGGTATCTCTAGCTAGGAGAATGATGTCTGATTTCTGGCTGACGAAGCCAGGAGCCTGGATGCGACCAGCATTTTATCGTTGCGGCGCGCGACCATACCCCCCCCCCCCCCCCCCCCCGACAGCTAGTGAGGGGCCCTGCAGGGGCACGTGTGGAAGCGATTTGTGATCACTACAGCTGAATACACCAATCAATACGTTGATTTTGGGCGGTATTGCAAAGGCAATTAATGTTTGGGTCAGGGGTGGTAGATTGGCCTCAAAAGGAAAAGTCGAAAGTGCGAACAAAAGGTATGATGGTGTAGGCGTGTTCGGAATGCTGCTTTACTGTTATCTCATGAGCACGTTTCGATGTATTTCCGTTATTCTGTGAGGCGTTTTAGTGGGACGTACGTAAATTACCAATATTCTAGAGTCCTAGCACCTCCCTCAGCCAGGAGAGATGTACTGCCAGAACCAGTGCACTGCCAGTGGACACTGGCCCAGTACCAAGCCCTACCCAACAGGCTACGGTCGAGTCGAAAACACTCGCTTGCTACAAGAACTCTGCTTCTAAACATCTAGCTCCCGGTTGGCACCATGATTCCAACGCCTAGATATACCTAATCCCACCCGGACCTGAGCCCTCTAGAGTCTACGCGAGTGATATCACGGGGAAATGCGCACTCCGTACCAAATAAGTCTTGGTAGTTTGTTAGTTGGCACCGCTGCAGCTGCTGAACGTACGTAGTATACCTTGCCAACCAATACCTACGGCTGGCGACCTTTATTAATACTACGGCAAACAGCAGTAGTCATCCTACTCAAAGCTCTACCTACAGCAGTATACGGCAGCAGCAACGCTTATGAATATAACACGGAAGATGAGAACACCGATTATATTGTATGTGGGTTTTTTTTTTTGGAGGCTCAAAATATCTAAACTTCGCCCCATTTTACTATTAATGAAATACAGAACAGGCGTATGACCCAGCTTGCTAAGTAGAGTATAACCTATTTAATCAGTCGAACTCACAGCTGACGTATTCGATAATTTTATTAAAAACCGTATCCATAGCCCATCCAACTGCTGTAGCATCGCAACACACCACACACCACCCCGTGGGTGGGACAAGTTTCAGCCGATTATCCCCAGAGCCGGCGGGCGCACACAACGAAAATGACGGTTTTGGAAAAGTCTCACGAAGATATTCCCATGCTGCAGTGCTGATGGACGCGTCGCTCGGCGTCTGACAACTATTGTATCGGTGTAGTGTGTTGTTGCGTTTGCAGTTTGTTATTTGTGCGGGAATAGATACGATAGTTGAAGAGGGCGATGGTTGAATACTGCTGTTCAAGCACCAAGTAAGTACAGGAGTATTCTATTGAATGAAAGCGAAACAACCGAAAGAAAGAAATCGTGACATCGTGACTGCGTGACTGCTTCAGTGGAGCCAAAGAAAGGTACTCGTATACAGCAACAGCTGTACTATAGGAAAGGTACATACATAACATATATATACCAGGTATGATACAATCTGGTATGGGCTATATACCCTTCGAAAAAAAGGACTACTGCTTTGGTATCCCGTAGGATACAGGATTTATTTTTTGGCCAATGGCGTGGCTCGTGGGGTGTGTTTTTGACTTGTCGTTATGCGTATACCCGTTTTTGGTTATTGTCCTTTTCACAGATGGAGTGTGTAACGTCTTTTCGTTTTTGCCACCCCGTCGTGTTCAATGCACGAAGATCAGGTGGGACTTCGACAATATTTTTTCAAGAACACCACCACCAGATGCACCAGCACCAGCAGCAGCTGCAAATGTAGCCGATGCAGCAGCAGCAGATGGATATGCGGCAGATGCAGCAACAGCAGGTAGAGATGCAGTGGTGGCGGTGAGGGGAGCGGTGGCGGGGGGCGGGGGGTGGGCTGCGCCAGCTGTGACGCTTGACATCGGGTTCGGTCTGGGAGAGAGCTTGTTGGGCATGGCAGCCGCGAGACCCGACGACTGCTTCCTCGGCGTAGAGGCGAGTGAGAACCTTTAGTGTTGGATATCGCTTCGAAGTTTCAGATATACAAATATCGAACGTCAAGTTTTCTTATATCGTATAATATCGAACGTGTTTTGCCCTCCATCCCCTGACATTCCCCGTGTTTTGCTTTTCATGCTGACACTGACGAAATGTGTGATGTATCAAGTATCGAAATATTGTACAAATATCGATTTGTTTTTTCGTTTATCGGTATCGTATCAAACTCGATTCTCAAACGATATCCAACACCAAGAGCCTTACCTTTAGCCCTCCGCATACCACGGACGGAAATATAAGGAACGTTGGGTCTCCATGTTTATGTTTAGACGAAGTTAAATGTCCGCCCACAGTAGTACTACTCTGTGGGTTTCAAACTAAATTTATTGAAGGTACTGACTGCTGCTGTAGACCACTTCTTCCAGAAAAAGGTTGGCGCATCCTGTGTACCTTACCTAAATTGGTTGGTTGAGTTGGAGTTTAGTCGATTAGGAATGCACTCCCGTTTTTGAGACGTTTCACTTGGGATGAGAGTCAAATGTTTTTGAGACGTTTCACTTGGGATGAGAGTCAAATACATCTTCGTGTACAGTTATTATTAATAATAGTGCAATACCAAAAGGGTTGAGTGGTAAACAACCCTCACATAAATGGTGACTTTCGAAAGATCTCGTCGTGAAACGAGATCTTGCCGTGAGTCGAGGTCTTTCCGTTTGCGCGATCTTGCCGTTGTCGAGATATTCCCTCATTATTGGACGCATCGCTGGGCGTACTCAGTACGCCGTCCCCATTGTCGAGAAACTCAGCTTGGAAGCTCGTCCGAGGGGGTGTGTTATCTAAAAGCTATCCTGCCTGTTGTAAAAACTACCAAAATACGAGTGTTCGAACGTTATGGGGGATGACACTTTTTATATTTATATTATAGTGTCATCCCCCGTTAAGATTCGAACGCTCAAGCCGTTTCTTGATTCACTCTGTACGTCAGACACGCTTTGCTTTTCCACACGCCCCTTTTTTTCTGAATAATAACAATCTCTCCGCTATGTATGTCTATCTCGTAGATGTACATACAGGGGGTACCCGTATACTGTACCAGGTATACAATAGTGGTCCCTCTATAGTGCCGGTATTTTATAAATTTTGAAATACGTCAGCTGTGAGTTGGACTGATTAAATAGTTGATACTCAACTTTGCAAGCTGCGTAATACGCCTCGTCTATATTCCATTTTTACCGAATTTTACAAGTATTGTGATAAACCGAGCGTGCCGGTATTTATGCGCCACGCAACAATATCGGCACTATATCGCCAACCGGCACTAAATACTCCGCACACTACCACACTGATTGATGAATTTCATCCATGCCAGGCAATTTTCACAGGCAACTTTAGCGGGCAACCGGCACCACGAGAGAGGGGCCACTACTTTGAGCTCTTCGGCTTGGGCGTTGCGTTTGCAAGTATCCTGCTTGCTGTGCACTACCGGCCCTCTCACGATAGGGCATGCCATAAAGCAAGAGCCCCATAATAAAGAACTCAGCGTGAGATTTCGGGGAAATAATATTTTTCCGGGAGCGGTTGCACCAAGGTTTGTGTGACATATATTTTTTCTCTCCATCATAAATGTAGCCAAGACACCGGTTTCTAGTAGAGGGCCGGCACGCAGTATGTCTTCTGTTTTGATAGTAGACGCCGGGACGGACAGACAACTGCCGAGACTGCTACTGCTGTATCTCCATGGCTGCTGCTGTGCATGTCTCCATTGCTGCTGCTGTACAGAGTATATCCACTTCCAACTCGCCATTAGGGCCATCTTATCGAGGACTTTTGGTCCTTTCAATTTGGTTCGATTTTTTTTTTTCTTATTTAATTTGCATCTGATTGGCCGGAGAGTGAACGACCAGGCAAGATTCGAAGGAGTAAATTGGAAAAAAACAATTTGAGTGAAAAGTCTTTTGGGACTTTTTCTCGTGTGATTTTTCTAATTTCAATTTCGAATTTGGGAGTCGATCAGCCTTGATGTAGCATGTTCATGGTGGGTCAACACCCCCGGTGGAGTCTGGGGTGATTCTTAGCCGCTTCGGTGACTACCGTCGAGGCGATAAAACGCGAACCCCAACGACTGGCGACCGGAGCAATAGCCGCGCCCATGCCCACAGACCACATCACATCGTACCCCCCGGCGGTGGCGCCTAAAAATAAATCATGGCGGCCGCAAGCCCAATTTTTCGGCCTGCTCGATCGGCCAACCATGACGAAAACCGAGCAAACAAGCAAAAAACAGAGGATACGCTCGAGACCTCGATAGCTGCATCACCGTTGCTGTTCCGCACGTGGCGCTTGAGGGCTCCCTCCGCCCACCCAAGACACCCTGAGAGTGATAGCTTCCTATCCTGCGCCACCAAAGAGAAAAAAATGCTGGCGGCGGCGGCCACGCGCGACAACGCAAACCTTCGCTCTCGTCTACGCTCGTCGCTCTTTGTCGGCTGGGCGTTGTGTGACGCGCTGCGTTATTCCAGGTTGTGTTCGATTTCCTTTCTGTTTGACAATAATGCGCTGTTTCCCGATAGGATACCAACACGTTGTTTTTTCGAAATCAAATTAAAATTCATTGGAACTGAATTTTTACTTCCAAATATTGAAATTTAGTGTTCCCCGTTAAGATGGGCTCTTATTTCCAGCTGATTATTATTTATGCTTTTTTTTTTCTTGCCCTTCTTGCGTCGGATATCCATACTCTTGTGGATATAGAAACCAGGCCTGCTCCTCCCCACTTTTCCTTTGTGGTGCCTGTGCAGTCGTTGGGTTTCCAGATTGTCCTCTGCTGTTCGAGAGAGGGTACTTTTCTCGTTCTCCGTCGACTGCTATTATTCATGCATGATCCTCATGTCAAATATTATTGGCCACGCGTACGTCCGTTGTCGCCATCCCCGCCCGGTGTTTCGGCGCCAAGTGCCATATATGCATGCACGAGTTGTTGCTGCTGTTGTTCTCGCATTAGCTCTCCACAAAATCGAGGGCTCCGTGGTCACACAAAGTTGCTGGAGCCTTGTCAAGAGGAAGATCCGAAAAAGCATAAATAATACAAAAAAAAAAACTGAAGCCTGGCACTACTGTTGTATGTACATGCCAGGTACAGAGTACCAGCAGGCGTATATTTTTTATCAAAATGTTCGGAGTTACAGATTTCGTTGAGGTTTATATACTCCAAAGACCGAACGCGCTTTATATTTCCGAACAGATTGGTATGTTTATTCAGTAAGACGAGTATGTCCGGGAATATAGAGTGCGGTTTGGATATTAACGTATTCACCCCCAAAAGCCCAACGTCATCTATATTTCCGGACGTAGTGGTCTATTCGTGCGAGTTTTAGGACTGCAGTCCCGTTTTGGGAACAAACCATCAAACCATGATATCACTGTTACGGGGATCCATAGTTAACGGGACCAAATTTTGTTAGTAAAAATAGGTACATATATAGGTTTTTATGTATACCGTAGGTCCTATTAACTATGGACCCCCGTAATAGTTATATTTTGACTGGTTTGTCCCGATAGCGGGAGTGGGGAGGTGGCTCGATCGGCCTGTTCACGTACGACATTTAGGACATAGAACTGCTGTCGCTAGGAACTCACTCAACAGGATGCTTTGTTACTGCTGTTGTCAACTTTTGTGAGCAGAGCGCAGCAGGTATAGCCCAGCGAGCCGTTCCCGTCCCGAAGACGCTGGGTGCGCACAGCAGCGGCGGCGGCGGCGGCGGCGGCGGCTGTCTCGCCTCGTGGTGGCGTGTTTTGTGAGCCCGCTGTGCTGTCTATCTGCGCTGGTGCGATAGCGATCATCTGCTGCCGTGAAAAGAACTATCTGGTGGCTGATATGTGGTGCTGTTCCGCAGTGATTTTTTCGGAGATCATCGCGGTCGTACGTTTATCCACCTGACAAGAGATCTCGAAAAGGTTCCGCGAAAAAAAAGTGCCGTCGAAAGAAATTAGAAAAACTCGCGTCCGCTCGTAATTACAGCAGTATTGAATTCGAAAACTCGGTTGGTTTTGAAGAGCACACAGCCCAAACCCCTTGCCAGTGCCAGGTACGTACGAACTCCTATCCGTCGCGATATTGTACTTGACATAGATTCTTGGTGCCTGTCTTGCATAGATGCTTGGAGACGGCCCTTTGACCCCTTGATTGACCGCCCTGACACTAAAGCGGGTATGTTAAGGTCAAAAGAGGCGTTGACGCGCCCAAATGACTGGTATCCTGTTAATAGTGTACTTACTGTCTTGTGCTCACGGACTATACCTGATACGTTATGGCAACGAGTTGATGTGAGAGCCAGTGCTCGTGAAAGCTGTTGCGCTGTCGCGCCAGCTCAACATTTTCCGCGAACTCACGCATGGAAGACGACACGCGCCGCAGGCGTATTGCGGCAGCAAAATGTGTATGATTCTGTAACTAAGCCTAACGACAGCCGTCGCGACGTAAAAGTCAACTGACTGTACGAAATATTTCGGTTTTTCCCGTCGATCGCCCACAAACAGAAAGCGCCACCAGGTCTCCGGCGGGGATCCCCAAAACACATCGGCCTTTTCCCGACGCCAAATTAAAGATGCCAGCATGCGACTCACTTTAACAACGACTTTGTAATACTCTGCCCCGCCATATAAAAACCACATCGGCATTTTCGACACCAAAATAGATATACCGGCATGCGACCTATTTTGACAACGACTTTGTACCGCTCTGTCCAGCACTATATGGACCGCCTCTGCATTGAAAGTGTACATACTTACTTCTATTGGGGAACATAGTGGTATCGCAATATGTGCAAACTATTTTTCGCCTTGTTGCGTTTGTTTTTTGTTTGCGCCACAAGAAAAATCAGGTTGGGGCTCCTTTTTCTGTTTTGTTCGCCGCAATGGAAAAACACTCTTAATTTTCGGCCGTTTTCGCTACCTACCCGGTAGCATTTTGCCACGTGATCGTATTGTACCAGCTGAATCGTGTACTTAGTACAAGTCTGCAAGTCTTTTTGGGACGGCCAACAACTTGTAAATGGCATAGGGTTTGTTTTGGCTCTCTATAGAACGGTTAAAACGATCCGGTTTGATGCATGTTTGTGTTTGTTTTTCGGCGTGTTCTCGTGCGTGTATCGCCGTTTTCGGCCACCGGCCTATCCGGACCCCCTGGTGAGAACAACACCATCCCCTACACCAAAATTGGTATATTAAGACCGAAAGAGGCCTTGACTCGCTGAAAATAACCTCTAAAAGTGGTGTATTAAGGCCGAAATAGGCCTTGACTCGCTGAAAATTACTACTAAAAGTGGTATAGTATGACCGAAATGGGCTTTAACTCGCTGAAAATGACCCCTCTCCTATTACGGGGGGGCTAGAAAAATCAGAACCCGCGATGGACCCAAAAATCTTGCCACTCTGAGCGTAAATGTAAGGACAGCTTAGTGTTGATATTACTGTATAAACGCTCCTAATATTCCGAGTACATGCCCCTTTGTTTTATTAATAGTACGAATATTTGGTTCTGATTTACGACTACTAATACTTTTCCCCCCGACGAGTACAGCATGTTTGCTATTAATAGACCAGCAACAACAGCACCGCCCCCTGACACTTGAAACTGTGTGTCATGGCCTCCAAAGTGGCGTTGACGCGCCCAAAATGGCCGTTCTCTTATGTACGTACGTACCCTGGTGGCATGTTTGCTGTGTTGTGACCTCGGATTAGATTTATGGACATGAGATGATGTCAGCACCACTTTCACGTCTCGGCCAGATCATGTACAGATAGTTGATCTACAGATAGATCATCTAGTTCCTCACCCGCCTTTGCGAGATGTTGTACAGGATCTGCGTATCAATAGTACACAGATCCAACCCGGGAAAATAAGCATGCTGCTACCAGATCATGTAGATTATGCGGCTCCCACCCGGCAACATGAGGTGTACATGTATAGATCATACATATCAGGGATCTATCTGCCCGAAGAGGTCTAGATCATGAAGTGAGAATCGATCATCTGTTCGAGATGTATAGTATTTTAGATACAATAACAACCAAAAACAGTGACAAATACTCGGGGGGTGTCTATTCGTTGGGCAGGTGCACAAGCCGGGCGTGGCGGCGGCGCTGGCGAAGATAGAGGCGCGTGCTCTGACGAACGTGCGGATCGTCCAGGGGGACGCGATAACCGCCCTCTGCGACCACGTTGAGGACAGGAGCCTGGACGGGTGCTGCATTTTTTTCCCGGACCCTTTCCCTCGAGACAGTGATGCGGACAGGTGAGCGGACAAACGAGCACCCCCCGAATTGTCGGTGTCGGATTGTTGTCGGAGTTGTCTTACGCGTGCGGACGGTTGAAACGTCTGAAGGAGTCATCGACATTCATTTCAACGATATACGATATCGGCTGTCGATATAAGATCACCGGCGATTGATACAAGATCACCCGTAGTCGATACAACCGATAAACCGTGCATGATAAAAGTCACCTCGTCAAACGTTAAACGGCCATCGGTACAGTAGTCGATACATCCGATAAACCATAAACGACGATCGGTAGTCGATACAACCGATGAACGGTAATCGGTGTCCCCGGTGGCTTGGTAGGTGGTCCGCGTGCTTGTCAAGATCAATTTCGTGGGTTCAAGTCTCACCGAGTGCATGCTCATAGGGGCTTTTTCTTGCATAAAAAAATGATAAGCGGAAAGCGCGAAAGCGTGAGTTGGCTACATTCGATGAAAATCGACGAGCAGTGGGAATGCTGAACCCTATGCGCGACAAAAAATAAAGGCACGTACCGGGGGGGAGAAGGGACGACACCTGTGACCACGGCTTGTCCAGAAGATCGTCGAGGGTAAAACCTCCTACGAGTGGGCTGGAAAGTAAACGTGATGAAGAGAAAAAAAAAAAATCGATGAACGACCATCTGAAGGGAATATCGATTATCGATAAACGATTAACGACAATCAACGATCGAAAGGCGATACAACCGATAAACGAGAAACGATGAACGACCACCTGAAGGGATTATCGATTTATTGATAAACGATAAACGATAGCAGTAAACGATGAGCGGCAGTCGGAAGTCGATGCGATCGACAAACGGTAAATGATAAACGTCCATCTGAAGGGATTATCGATAAGCGATAAACGATGAGCGACTAACGACGACCGGTTGTCGACACGACCGATAAGCGATAAACGGCTATCTGAAGGTTGTTTTTTTTTTACTGGAAGCGCCGAATCGACGCGAACGCGTAACTGCTCGTTGTTCCTAGGCATGCATCATCGTTTTATGTTTTCCTTCGTTGTTGCCCCCCCCCCTCTCGAAACGTCAAAACGCCGAATACGCCGAAAAACGCCCCAAACGTGGACACACGCCGAAAGCGTCGAAATGCGCCGAAAAACACAAAAACACACGCCGAAAATGTCGTCGAAGAAATCCATAGACGCCGAAAGCGGCGATAGACGCCAGGAAACGCCTACAGTACTGGCTTGGTCGCTCGTTCTACGCATGCGGTGCCCCCCCCCCCCCCCCCCCCCCCCCCCCCCCCCCCCCCCCCCCCCCCCCGTAATGAGCGCCCAACCGTAGGAGGTATCTGAATTTGGAGTAGGATCGGTGCTCCGTCTCGAAAGAGATGTGTGGTCAATGGTCAAACGACTATGGCCAGCAACACCCCACCCTCCCCCAACCCCCCCCCCTCACCCCCCCACCGAGCAGGCGGCTGGTTAGGCCGCTCCTTCTCTCCCTGCTGTCCTCGAAGCTGCGGCCTGGCGGGGCGCTTCATCTCGCCACCGATGTGGAGGAGTACGCCGAGCACATCGGGAGAGTCATGTCGGCGACGCGGGCGCAGAAGGAGAAAGAGCTATCGCAGCCGTTTCGTTATCCTCCTCCCGGAACTTTCTCACGAGCAGTCGCTCTTTCGAGGCTTCCATCGGACTTGGAACCGGATTCGGCACTGGTCCCGAAACCGGGACCGGAATCGGGACTGGAATCGGAATGGGATTTGGAGTCGGGGTCGTTGCCGAAGGGGCAACCGAGGTCGGAGGGTGTGCTCCCGAGCGGTGAAGAGACCCCGGCGCAGTTTATTTTGGGGGGGGGTTCGGGGAGGCGGTCGCGGAAGGCCGGGGGGGTGAAAGCAGCCGAGCTGGGTGTTGAGGGGGGGTGTTGGGAAGGGGGGGAGACGTTGGAACGCCCGGCGTGGCGGCCGCTGACCAGCTATGAGAGGAAGGCGAGGGAGGCGGGTAGGCGCGTCCGAGATTTTAGTTACCGGCTGAAGGTGCCGCCGCTGTCGCCGTCACCGCCGCCACCGTGATCCACCGCTACCGTTTTAGAGGGTTAGGGCTACATAGTGGGACGAGCAGAAGAAAGCTCAACAGCGGTAGTGTAGAGCGGACTTGAACTACTAGTGTGTAGTAGAGGAAAACGCCGTCCACGTGACGGTTTAGAATAAAGTAACTGCGAGAATGCAGGAGGTCGTATTGGAACCCCCAGGAAGGTTCTAGGAAAGCTCTTCGGCTAATGAGAACGACTAAACTTGCCTACTATGTATGGATACACATCCCTCAAACTACTATCTGGTACGTGCGCAACAATCTCTACTGAAATTGCATGCCACTATTCCCCACCAAGTAGGTGTTAACCTAGGGTCTCTATTCGGAACTACGTACCTGGTATATTGTTCCCCGCCCGAAGAAAAACGAACTCAAATCAAGTGATTTTTTCTGGGATGGGTTTTTTTTTTTTTTTTTACCGGTTTGAAGCCGTCGCAGCCCATATTAGACAACCCATACGCGTGTGTTTTCTCGCGGAAGCGTGGCGGGCGAAACGGGGGGTGTTGCTCTACTCGTGCTGTTGCTGTTGTGTTTTCATTTGCCTACGAACACATCAATTTACAAGTATAGCACCGGGAACTGTAGTGAATGCGAATGGTCAAGCAAGCAAGCCAGCCAGCCGTGAACCGAATGAAGTTGCCGAAAATGTCCCCCGTTACCCTCTGATAGTGCCAAAATAAACACGCGGTGCAATAGGTATCGAGTTCTCAGTTGTTACCCTTTTCATGACTGAAGAAGAAACCAAGACGAATCCCATCAAAACGTGGGTTTTTTTCTTTCAACCCTTGTCGTATTACAGTGTACATACGCCTTAATCTTACTCTTATTCCAAGTAAAATGTCTCCACAATGAGAGTGTGAAGTCCTTAACCCTTTGAGAACTGCAGTAGTCCCGTTTTGGAGACAAACCACTCAAATTCTAAGTAGTTTGTCCCCTACACGGGACTGGCCTGCAGTGCTGTGAGGGATTTATTTACCTGGTGAACGGGTTACGAGGGTTTTATTTACTCGACGTGCGACTGAACAAATTCGAAGACCCACTTCGAGCAGATTGTCCCCAATATTGCATCAACCATCTTCTTTCCGAAAAAATCCTACGAAGGCGGTCGGGGTTACGGTTACTACTGCTGTAATAATAGGGTATCGACAAAAAAAAAACACACAACTCTTGGGCAGCAGCCAGCCCCCCCCACTCCTGGCCCTCTATTTCAAGTAGCTTGCCCCCGAAGCCGTGGGCGCGGTTCGTTCCACGAGAGGTATGACACCCCGACAAGGAGGATTTTCCGAGCCGGTGATCTCTACAACAAGCGCGGGACACCACGGAAATGGTGGCTTCGAAAAGACATCGTGGAGATTTTTGGCCATATATATCGTGACGCATCGATTTGTGTTTGCGATCTCGCCGTTGTCGAGAGAAAATCAGCCTGGAAAATCGCCCGAGGGTGTGTGTGAGAGAGTGTTTTCTTCCGTGCAACACTATAACACTCTGTCTCAGAATGTAAGTACTCTTTGTATATTGATACTGCTGTTGTTGCCCTCGATGAAATAAGTGCTTTCGAGCGCTGTTCTCAATTGTCAAGTTAGCTTGTCTTTTTTTTTGTGAAGTCGCAGTTGAAGTTGGTGAGAGTGCCGAGAGAGACCAGACGGCACCTCAGCAGGCGGGATTTGGCTCAGGCTGAGCGTCTGTGTGCTGGCTATCAGTACCGCTCGTGGTCGTATACTTTCTGTTTGCTGATGCTACGGTTGCGGTGTCGGTTGTGCAATGAAAAACATGTAAAACACGACGGTTGCAAACTAATCGACAGACGAAGACGGGAGATCCCTACATAGAGACGGAGGATCGACGAAACGGATTATAAGATCACCCCGATTGGGATGTTGGAAGTCAACTGTGATAACTCCACACACAGGGCACTCGGTGAGGTGTGGTTTGGACCATGACGATCGCCTCCGCAAAGGTTTCGACCTGATGCGTGCGGCACGGGCTTAGCCGTTTCGAAAGAAATTTGTCCGTAGGTGACCATAGAGTAACCCTCATGCGGACAGACAGACAGACAGACAGACAGACATTTTTTCTGAATCCTTACAAGTGTACCACTTGTGGAATACTGTTTGTATATTAATACTGAATCAAAACATTCCTCATGTTTCGGAACAGAGTGGTACGAATTGACCCCTTTTGGACGTGTCGGAGCCAAAACTACTGAAATGATTGTTGGATATCTTTTTTTCGCAGCAACAATTCAACTGTTACAACTACAGCAGTAGTAATTCAGGAATATGTAGACGTAAAAAAGACGTTACAAACAAGAAAAGACAGGAGAGAGGGTGCCGATTAGTGATAGATACATCGAAATCGAGCTCGAAACGAACCAGACATACGACAAGAAAAAACAAATCGCGACGTACGACCAATATCGTTATTTGATGCCTGGTACATTTTTCTTCTTTTTTCTCCACAGTTATTGTCTTCGCCCTTCTTTTTCTCACTCACTCCAAGCCGTAACTCAGACCCGAGGCCACATAGCAGGCTCCCCCGCCCCCTCCCCAATACTTTTCTTTCCTTCGTTTTTATCGCGAGAAGACTTCAGTCATTTCTTCCCTTGTTGACTCGCGTCGGAATACTATATACACCAAATTATCTGCGTAAAACACACGGGAGAGCCACGGGGTGGACGGCCAAACAGGCCCAATACAAAACGTCAAAACTTTCGATACGATATCCAACACTTGAGCAGTAGTAGTAGTATTAATAGTGCCGGCGCTCGGTATCCAACCCAACCGCAGCTTGAAGCTTGAAGGGCAACGGTCGAAAGACCATGCAAGTACTTCGTACACTACAAGTAAAAAAATAATACCACGTACGCACGTGCTCGCTTGCAACAATCAACTCGCGTTCAGCGTTCAACACATTATTTCTATTCTGTATTATATTCTACCAGGTGTTTTAAAGAAGCATAATAGCATCGGCCGCCGACGTATAGTTAAAGCTGCTACGAGTATGACACCTGAATATATATATATATTTTTATGTGCGAAGGCTGGCTAGAAAATTGCCTGTAGAGTGTAAAACGTGTCACAACTCTTCGGCAACGGTGTTGGATACCCATGTATGTAGCACAACTATTAATAATAACGGTACCACTCTCCCGACTACTATTGATCAAAACCATATACCCGTTCATGTATACGTTGTATTGTATGTATACGTACCAGTCTACTCTTCCACCAGAGGGTCACAATCCACTTTGTTTTGACTTTTAACTTTTGCTGTTGTTGGGAGCAGCTGGTTGGGAGAACTGCACCACCTTAGGATTAAGGTGCACCAATATCGGTACTAACTACTGCTGAGTGCTGCTGCAGTACCACAGGTGTGACCCCCCCCCCCGTGAAGGCATTGATTGCCTACGGAGCTATATATGGGGGTATAAAAGACCGATCGATTACCCAGCCCAGGGTAATCCTTGTAGCATTCTCCCCCCCTCTGAATAGCGGAGGATATTTGAGGCGTCGATACCGCCGTATCCGGCCGTACGCTGACCTGCCCGCTTTGTTTCTAAATCACCTGGACAAACCAGGGAGATGGGGTAAGAAACCCATGGTGATTGCACGCAGCAGGTCCGTGTCCTGCCGACGACGCCATTTGTCAAGGTCTTAGTCCGTTGGGCTACTGGCAAAAGGTTAACCTATCGCCCATCCAACACAACCCCCCCGGGCCTCCCCCGCGAATAGAATAATAACTCGACAACAACGAGCAGTCATTGCTCTGTACGATGTGATTCGTATGGAACGACTTTTCGTTTTTTTCGTCCTGTCGTTGTGTTACTTTGATCTATCACCCAGGGTGATGGTCATCGACCTGCAGGTTTCACGCGAGCCCATTTCGTGCCTCTACGTAGTAGTAAGTAGTCGCGACCGAAAATTCTTCTGCAGCAGCCGCAGTACACGCAGCATGCAAATACGTACTATTACGGGGGTCCATAGTTAACGGGACAAATTTTTGTTAGTAAAAATAGTTAAACATATAGGTTTTTATGTATACCATAGGTCCTATTAACTATGGACCCCCGTAATATTAATATGTACCTATGAGTTTCAACAAATAAAAAAATAAAAAAAGATCTCACAGCTGCCGTGCTTTTTCAACTTTGAAATTATTAGTAAAAACAGTTTCATATTTTTTTCCGCTCTAATGAACTCTTTGGCAGGCACTTTTACCCTCATCATCAACCAGCCTTCTGGGCAAAGCCGTCGTCATTCATTGTCACAGGTCACAGGTGTCTTCCCTTCCCCCCCCCCAATCAACAATAAGATGACGGAATGTGCGAGAAGTGCTGTGATGCTGTGATGCTGGACGGGGAAATATCGAAGTATGTTGATATTTTACAAGGAGTCGCACAGGGATGTACGTTGTCACCTAATAACCTATTCAAGATATATATATTAACGACCTGATAGTAGCAGTCGAGGCAGCTGGGCAGGGAGGCACGGTAGGGGAAGATGCGGTGTCGGGATTGATGTTTGCGGATGACTTCGCGGGGATATCAGAAACCCCGAAGGATTGCAGAAACAAATCGAGAAGGCGCTAGAATACACCAAGAAATGGAGGGTGACGGCGAAGGTCAAGAAATTCGCAGTAGTTGTTTGTAGCGAAGGTAAATTTCAGTTGGAAGTGGGGAGAAGATGAATTGCCGATCGTAGACCAGTATACATACCTTGGCGTAGAGATCTCAAAAGACTGCTCTTGGGATACACATATCGTATATCAAAAGTAATAGGAAAGGGTGAAGCATACGTTGGCAAGATGGATGCGATCCTAACAGACTCGCACCTTGGCACTAGGATTAAGAGATGTATCCTGATGAATGTGATAGTACCAAAGCTAGAATATGCAGGAGAAGTATGAGAAGGGAACGCGAATCTCGTAAAACAGTTGGAAACAGTACAAATGACAGCAGCTAAATAAACCCTAAGATGCTCAAGTACGACTAGTAATACAGTATTAAGAGCAGAAGTGGCAATGCACCCACTCAAGACAAATAGAGACATGAGAAAGTTGAACTGGCAATACAAAGTAAGGAACATGCCAAAAAAGAGGTTGCCAGCCATCATGCATAGCTGATAGAGCTGTATGGGAGAAAGTAACGAAAGGGCGAGCTGGAATAAGGTGGGATGGCGTAGTTGAGAAAATATTGAAGGGTATGGGGGAAAAACCAAGAAGAGATGATGTCCACCGGGAAGTTTGGGAGATACAAGGCAGAAGTAGAAGAAAGGATAGAAAGAAGGGAAAAGCTAGCGCTAAGAAACAAGGCGGAATCGGGAAAACACTTAGAGATATACGGGGGATTGAGGGAAGGAATAGGAATGAAAACGTATTTGCATGGCCCAATGGACTTCGCGACAACGCTGGAACTGCGCTTTTCCTGTATGGGACCTGGACCTGCCAGAAAGAAGAAAGAGGTATACCAGTAGCCGGGAGGAGGAGGAAGTAGGTGCACAGATGTGCCCGTGTGGCAAAGCAATAGAGAGTAGAACTCACGTAGTAGGAGAATGTGAAATATACAAGAAGGAACGGGATGTGTTAGAAGAGATGAGGGAAATAGACGGATGTGACATGGAGGAGTTTGGTACACTAGATAGCAACGTGAAAACGATCGCTATCCTAGGAGATAGATGGTGGCCACAGGCGGCCAAGATTAGCAAAAAGTTTCTATGTAATATATGGAAACAACGTAATGAGCGCCCAATTGTTGGAGGTGTCTCTATTAGGAGTAGGAACGGTGCTCCGTCTCTAAAGGGATACGTGGTCAATGGTCAAATGACTAAGGCAAGCAACAAATGAGTACGCCGCCCCCCCTCTCCCTCCATCTCCCCCCCCCCCCCCCCCCCCCCCCCCCCCCCCCCCCCCGGTACAGCAATGCCTTCATTTTTGTTGCGAAGAGGGTTTCAGTATTCTCTCCTTGATTGCTCGTCGATTTTCATCAAATTTTGCCAAACTCGCACTCCCGACGATGGAACAAGACTCAGAGAAGAACAAAAAGAGGCCTTGTGCAAAACGCCTGCTGAAGTTCGAACTCCAGCTAAACCGTCAGCAGGGGTGGCCGCCGTCTACCGTTGGGGTCGCAGTCAACTGCTGCTATTTTATACCGGCAAAATTTTGAAGCATCCTCGTATAAGCGTGCCTTCCCTTCTCCCTCCCAGGACATATTATGCCTCGATGTTGATCGCGCGGAGCGATCCTTGCTTCCAGCGTTCAGCATGATGAATGGAGTCCACCACCTAATATTACGTATTCGACATTTACTTAGCGTTCAGCACGAGTAGAGTTCACCACTTGTTCCACACTACTATGGCTGACGCACACCGTTAGAGCTATTGGTACCGGTCCCTCCATAGTGCCTGTGTGCGCAAGCCAACAATTACCGGCTCTAAAACGGCAACCGGCACTAATCACTGCGCACACCGCCATACTGGTTAATGTGCCAAGCAATTCCACCGGTACTATTCTTGCAGCGGGCAGACGGCACTATTCAACCGGCAATAGAGAGGGATTCCTTCTGTAGTTATAATTTCGTAATCGTAAACAGAGTAGTAACGACCCTCCAACCTATTAGTGTCGCAAGGGTGATGAGGTACCCTCCTGTCTAGCACCCCCACTGCTCGTCGAGCTTCACCTCGTTTTTTCTCTACCTCATGTAGCTTGATTCGGAGAAAAGCCTGACTCTATGATGTGATGTATGCGAGTACTCTAATCTACGTACTGCACGCACTAACCTTGATCTCAGGCACTGCACGGCCCTGCCCTGCCGCTTTCCCTCTCTACCTTCCACCGCCAGTCTACCCCACCAGGTAAGCGGCAGGGCAGGGCAGGGCAGGCGGTGCACCTTGAGACGAACGCTAATCTAACCAACTCGAGAAACATTTCACACCTCGCACAAATAGATCATGTACAGACCATTATCTCTTCATGATCTAGATCTTTCATCAGGGCAGATGTATATATTCCTCAACTTTATGGTCCGTATGATCTAGCTCATGTGGCCGGGAGGGAGCCCGTATAACCCGCATGATCGACAGTAGGACAACACAATCCCTGGGTTGGATCCGTACTGTACAGAGACTGCACAACCTTTCATAACGGCAGCTTAGGATCTGGATGATCAATCTGTAGATGGTCAATCTGTGTATGATCTATCTGTAGGTATATCTGTCCGACGCGTGAGTCATTTTCTCCCTAGGGCGGACCGCATGTCCTCCTGTCTGTCTTGTCTGTTAGCAGCCGGCCCTGACACTCCAGACAGCAGTGCCACCACCACCACTCGCTCGCGTCTACGGTTTACAAAACAGTCCCTGCCGAAAATCACGATATGTATGATATGCTGCTGCCTGGACAGGATGGTTCACTCTCCGCTTCGTATTTCTGCTCCGTTTAGACGCACACGCAGACCCAGAAAAAATCCTGTGACCGCAAAACCCCTCACGGATACCGACGTTCAGTCGCAACTACCGACCGACCTTCAGTTGAAAAAATCTTCAGCTCGGAACGAGCGTTCAAAAGTCGAAAAAAAAAAAACACACACACACTCACAAAAGAAAAAAACCTACACGCACAGGAACAATCCGATCACCTCTTACGACTTTTGTTCCTTTTACCCCCTTTACCCTTCCGAGGCTTGCCTCTTCCCCCTCTTGGCGCAACCTCCTCCCCCCCCCCCCCGCTTTCACGCTCGTTTATAACCGTCGCCGGGGCCGCTGTCCCCACCGAAACATCCTTATCGGGCGTCGTCTCCACCAAACCCTCGGTTTCTGCCTCGACCACCGGCTGCCCCCCGGGGGGCTGCGGCTTACGCTCTAACGGCGGTAGCACCCCCTTATCCTCCAGCTCTTTGTTGAGGGCCAAGGCCTGGTAGTAGCTTTGCTTGTTCACGGCGTCCAGGGTTTTCCTCATCCCTTCAAAAAGACCATCCTTGGCAGGGGGGGCTGTTTCCTTCCCCCCCCCCTCTCCCCCACTCCCCACCTCCATCGCCGCCGCTGACTCCCCGTCGGAGCTCGTAACCGTGGACGGCGTTGTTTGTGAGACCCTCCCCGCCTCCTTTTTGCTGGAAACCTTTTTATTTGCAACCCGCCTTCTGTCACTGCCGCCGCCGCTGCCGCCGCCCTTTTTCAGCCTCCTTGCCGTCCGGTTCGGCACGCGGGATTCTTCCTCGCGCCGTCGCTCGATCAGCCGCAGCGCCGACCGTTTCGTTTTCACCTGACGATCGGAAAAAAAAATCAGAGGAAAAAAAAAAAAGCCGGGAAAATGAGCGCGGGGGGGGTTGGGGGGGGGGGGGGGGGGGGGGGGGTGGGGGGGGGGGGTGTACTCATTACCATGCATGGCCGTAGTCGTATGAAATAAACCCTTGCATCCCTACAATGCCAGAACGGAGGGTTTTCACCGACCGGGCAGACACTGCTTGCACCAAGCGCGAAGCGCCATGAGGTGTTGAGCAAGTTGCATGAAGGGTGAGCTGCATCCTACTATCAACCGCTCTTGGGGGCGGATTTTCTTGCATATGGCTGACAGCGTCGATTAATCCATTTATTTTCTGGTGTGGTCATTTCCAGAGACAGCAATGGGTTTACTTTGTAACTGCCTCGTGGGTGCCTCACCATATACACACTACGTGATGCGACCATCCCCCTTGTGCGGAGTTGAGGTTCTCCCCGCACAAAAATGATCTGACTCGACCGCCAGCCGTGGTAACCGCCAAGAAAAAAAAAGAAGAAAAAACGGGACCCTGGTTGTCTGGCTCACGCAGTGAGAGGCGTGTTTTATAGCGTCGTCGCCAACCGACGCCAGCCGACGCCAACCCAACCTATATATATATATATATACATACCAGTTATGGGAGGGGTTATCATTTTTTGCTCGCCATAGTCACTTGGCCATTGACCACGCATAAATTTCGAGACAAAGCACCGTTCCTACTCCTAATAGAGACACCTCCACCATTTGGGCGTTCATTATGTGTCTGCAAAAGAGGCTCGGAAATTGGGGGGGGGGGGGGGAGGTACTCATTGTTGTGCATGGCTTTAGTCGTATGGCCATAGACCCTCGCATCTCTGCAATGCCGGGACGGAGCACGTCGGGTTTCAACCGACTAGACAGACATTACTCGCACCAAGCGCGAAGCGCTGTGAGATTTTCAACAAGTCACATGAAGGATGCGCTGCATCCTAATATACCAGCATCAAGAGCCGCTTGTGAGGCGGACTTCGGCACTTTGTGGGTACTCTCTTGCATATGGATGGCATCGTTCAAGGGGGGGGGGGGGGGGTGTGTACTCATTATCATGCATGGCCGTAGTCATATGACCATAGACCCTCGCATCCCTACAATGCCGGGACGGAACATGTCGGGTTTTCACCGACCAGGCAGACATTGCTTGCACCAAGCGCGAATCGCCGTGAGGTGTTGGGCGATTCGCATGAAGGGTGAGCTGCATCCTACTAAGAACCGCTTGTGACGCGGACTTGCAAATGGATGACAGCTTCAATGAGTTAATTTAATTTCCGGTGTTGCCACTTCCAGAGACAGCAATGGGAGTACACTATGTAACTAACTGCCTCTTGGGTGCCTTACCACAAAACACTACGTGATTCGATCATTCTCCTCGTGCGGAGTAAAGGTTCTTTACCTCGCACAAATGGTCTACAACTCGACCATCAGCTGTGACGGACCGCCAAAGACAAAACAAAACAAAAAACGGTACCCTGGTTGTCTAGCTCAAGTAGTGAGCGGCATGTGTTGCAGTGTCGTTGCCAACCGACGCCAATCCAACTTATGTATAATAGGGCAGGGGGGGGGTCAACGAAAAAGGCAGTAGTGTGGCATACCGCTGGACCCAGCTTTGGCCAACACGATTGGCAGTGAATACAAATTTGAAGTTCTCACTACGGCATTATCTCGATGACTTTTTTAGGCGGTCGGGCTCATGGTCAGGGAACGAGCATAGGGTTTTGGCTCACAGAGCAGGGTGTAGAGGTAGAGTCACGTACATGGTAGGTACAGCAGTAGTGGTCCCTCTATACTGCCGGTACGTGCTATCAGGCCAATACACCGGCAATATAGCGGGGGCACCGGCATTATTCCGCACACTGCCACACTGGTCCGTAGTAACCCCATCTGTGCCGAGCAATTTCACCGACATTATATCGGACACCGGCACTATTAAACCGGCACTATAGAGGGACCACTACCTTAAGTTAATTCATGTTTGGTCGAAGCTGGGCCAAGTCGTACGCATGACTCGAAAATTGGGTATGTACGCACCGGATAGCATTTTCGGACACAACCGAAAACCGGACAGGAAGCGCTGTTCTTCAAAACGAGAACCCCGTTTTTTCCGCTTTTGGTTTGACAGGTATTGAAGCCTCCAAACCATTGGAAACCACGGGTGGTGCTTCGATTTTTCCTCGATTTTGCACTTTGCTGTGAACTCCCAAGTGCGGGCCTGGCTCTCTTCGTTACCGTGTCTGCCCAACTTTCTCGCGGTCATGTTTACGTTCACCTTGGTTCATTGCTGCATGCTCGTTTTAGTGTGTGTGATAGAGTACCCTGGTTTATAGCATATAGACCAACCATCAGTAGGGATCGTTAGATATTATTCTAGTAATTGGTTCTTATTCCTTTTTACCGTCTGGAATAAGATGTCTTGTATTTGTAATACCGGTGCGCAGGTTAGTATTCTTCCGTACACGTAACCCTTCTACCGTCTGGAATAAGATATTTCGTAGTTGTAGTATCCGGTACGCAGGCTAGTATTCCTCGTACACGTACGTATCCCGTTTGGGTTAAGATATTTGTATTCGCGGACATTATACGCAGACTCTCATCTGAGTAGCCGAGGAGACAGAGATGTACGCACGTGGTATGTTCGTACGTCAGGTTCTACGAGGTGTTGTACTGTTGAAGTCGAGGGTAACGCAAGCACCCTTACGGGGTGTTGCACTATTGAAGTTAAGGATATAGCATGCACCCTTGCCAGTAGATTATAGCCGGTTGAAGCCAGATGATACTTCTGGCTTCAAAAAGCATCTGCTTCCCCCCCCCCCCCTCCCTTCTCACTCTTCTCACTTGCCCCTTTTGAGCAAGCTTCGCACCAATAAAATAAGAGAACTCCAATAAGAACTAGGTCTGAGTTTGACCAATCACAGACACCTGTGTCACACCTCTTCTGTGGATCATCTTCCCTTGGAACCCTTACTGCTCTCTCCCACATCACACTTGGCGGCGTCTTAAAGCCAAGTAAGTATCATCTAGCTTCAACCGGCTATAATCCACTGGCAAGGGTGCATGCTATATCATTAACTTCAATAGTGCAACACCCCGTAAGGGTGCATGCGTTACCCTCGACTTCAACAGTACAACACCTCGTAGAACCTGACGTACGAACATACCACGTGCGTACATCTCCGTCTCCTCGGCTACTCAGATGAGAGTCTGCGTATAATGTCCGCGAATACAAATATCTTAATCCAAACGGGATACGTACGTGTACGAGGAATACTAGCCTGCGTACCGGATACTACAACTACGAAATATCTTATTCCAGACGGTAGAAGGGTTACGTGTACGGAAGAATACTAACCTGCGCACCGGTATTACAAATACAAGACATCTTATTCCAGACGGTAAAAGGAATAAGATCCAATTACTAGAATAATATCTAACGGTCCCTACTGATGGTTGGTCTATATGCTATAAACCAGGGTACTCTATCACATTAGCCCACCCTGAACAGCCGTAGATGCAGATCCCACGACGATACAGAGATGGCTACTTAGAGATTAGAAATTCGGAAGAGGACATCACATGTGCTCTAAAACAAACAAAAATGAAATATACTAAAAAAACGGCTAGATGTTTCGAAAAACCGACTGAATTGCAAACGCCTGCCGGGTTTCCAAGAACCGCGGTTAGCCGTTCTTTCTTCATCCCGGTGCCCATCCCTATTGCTGCTAGCGGCACGACTCTGCCATACACCCTGGTGTACATCAGTACGCTACGTGCCCCACAGAAGAAACTGCTTTATTTTCGGGCCAGAGTTCACTTCTTATGGCAGGCAGACTGTGTCTTATCAGGGCTGCTACAAAAAAAGACAGAACGAAACCACACTCTCAAAGAGGTAGGGCTGGGCACTGGCACAGACAGTATCTACTGGCAGCAGAAATCTACTGATTGACCTGGCCAGTATATTCGCCAGTAATTTTTTTATTACGTACTCCCCAAGAAACACGCCATATTATCGTACGGAAGCCCACTAAATGCGTTTCGAGAAACTGCTGCAATCCAGTACGCTCGCTGATATTGACGACAGCACAACGGCTACTGAATGAGTCAGTCAGTGCCCGGCCCTACCCAAAGTTCGAAACGAAGGAACTACTACCAAAAGGTCAGAATGAATGAAAACGCATACCAATGCGGTGGAATTTCTGAGCGAAATTACGAAAAGTGACGTTTTTGTTTCCCCTTCATTCTTATATTTTACTTGGTTATAGTAAACCCCCCACCGTGTCCGGGTCGTGGGGTGTCTATCGGGAAAGGGTTCTTTCGTGTGTTCCTCGGGTGCTACTTTTTTTCTGGTTTCTTTCGTAACCCTCGGGGCTCCTTTTCTTCCAAGTTTTCTAAAAAGCACGGCAGCCGTGTGATCCGTTTGTGGAAACTCGTTTACTGCACACTGCGTGCAATAATTTGGTCGCGCGCACTTATAAACAGGGGGCCATGGTAATCAGAAGCCACGCTGGACTCAAAACCCCCTATCCCCCCACCTACGATGGGCCCAAAGACCGCATAGAAAACCAACTATAAAATCGTCTGGGCTAGTCGTTCGGTGCTACTTGCCCGGTGGCTATTTCCTTCCCTCTTGCAGCCTATAAAATTCGTTTGGGCTGGTCGGTCGGTGTTACTTTGGGCTGGTCGGTCGGTGTGACTTCGGGCTGGTCGGTCGGTGTTACTTGGCCCGGTTACTTGATCGGGTGGCTACTTCCTACCCCCTCTGCATCTTTCAAGAGTCGTTTTTGTGTTCTTACGTTCTTGCCCGGTGTGGCTGGCTGCCACGTACGAGTGGTCGTACACGGTACGACAGTCCTGAAGGGAGCACCTTAGTATCACCACCCTCTGCTGACACACCAAATTTGGTTCTGAGTACTGTATGTGTTCCCTCGTAATACGTCGCGTGATTGGGGTATGCCCTTCTCTGAAGCCTGTCGGTCGTCCACCCCCCCGGGCCATAGCACCAGCGTCAACAGGACGCGCTTTTGTCGAAAAAGGGCGGGGTCAGCCTATAGACGAGTACGTACCATCATCTTGTGCCACGGACTAATCTCAACAACTGAGAAAAACAAAACAAAACAAAACAAAACATGGTTTTCTTGTGTTTCGTGCGAATTAAGGTCGAGCCTGCGAAACAACTAAAACCGAACTCCCAATTTGTTGAGTGTTGTTGCGTATGGCACGCAGTGTAGGCGTGTTTGAGCGCTCGCTAGGTATCGGTAGCCTGCCACGACATACTACTGCACATTACCTACAGTACTTAAGGTCATTAACCCTTTCGGAGCAAAAGCTGCAGTCCGTTTTGGGGGACGAACTATTACGGGGGACCACAGTCAATAGAACGTCCGGTCCAAACGAAAACCTACATATTTCCCTATTTTTACTAACAATATTTGGTCCTATTTACTATGCCCGCCCGTACTACTTAGAATTTGAGTGGTTCGTCCCCACAACGGAGCTGCACAAAAGCAGCTTGCCCTGCAAGGGCCAAGTGACGTTTGCACACCCCCGACAAATAGACCGTTTGAGTTCCACTCCATGCTCCACATCTCTCAAGGGGCAGATCTATTCCTCATCTTTGTTGTCTGTATCATCTATTTCGGGGGACCGTAGTAAATAGGACCAAATATTGTTCGTAAAAACAGCTAAATATATAGGTTTTTTTATTAATACCATAGGTCCTATTAATTATGGTCCCCCGAAATAGCTCATGTTGCCGGGTGGGACGCGTATAATCTGCATGATCTAGCTAGCACATGTTTCCTGGGTTGGGATCGGTACTACTACGGTGGTCCGTAGTTAATAGGACCTACGGTGCGCACAAAAACTTATATATTTACCTATTTTTACTAACAATACTTAGTCCTATTTACTATGGTTCCCCGTAATATGCCGATCCTGCACAACCTCTCAACGACGGCAGCTGAGGGACGACCGTTTGTAGATGATCTATGGAACACCATCTATCCTGGGTGTGAGATAACGTATACAGCATGAACCAAGGATGTTGGCTCCGCCCGAAGTTTTCACGTCAAAATGGATATGATTTTGCACTCGTGCCTTCAGCCTCAACCGCGTCGCAATTGAACATTTTCCTGCAAGTACCAGCCGGATTCTCTCAAAGTAGCACTTGCGTATGAGGCTGCTTCCTATGCGGTTCGATTTCGAGCTTCAGATTTGTATTTTTCGATCCCAAAAGATGAAAGCATCTGCTTATGCAGTCCGAACATGCAAAATCTGGCCGGATTTTTTTCGATTTGAGAATCCGATGGCCCAAGTCGTTGGATTTTGGCCCAAAATCGGACGACTTGGGTCACCCAAAATCCGACGACTTGGGTCACCAGATTTTCAACTCGAAAAATGGCATGGTCTCTCAATTCAATATGTTGTCCACGACAGCATGCAGCTGAAGAAGAACGATCGATGAGTTGGACGGCGACACAGCTGTATAGCGACGTTGCTTCGCGCCCGACGCGCTGTCGGCGGGCGGTGCGTCTTTCTGTGGCCAGACTGCAGTCGGTTGGCGCGGGCTCGGGCCTAGATACCAAGAGAAGCGCGCTCGGCGCGCACCACTCCGTGGATACGTACTTGTAGACTCGTACAGCAGCAGCAGCTAGTCACAGTGTGAATTACAAAATACCAAGACAGGTTGATTCTACTAATAGCGCGCTCGGCACGTATCTTCGCCGCCAGACCAAAGGCAGTCAGCGTTGGATCGGACGCTTGGGTCCTACGCGCAGTGAAGCGCTCCCAGCAGGTCTCTTCGCGGCGCCAGACCACAACAACAGCACTTGGTCTCGGCGTTTGTTAGAATCTCTGCACACACAATATAAATCCGATTTTTCCGCATAGGACGACTGGTTCGATTCGCGAAGTTCGCAGCTGAAAATGCGATCGGGCCAAATTCTGAAGCCCAAAAAACGAACCGCATAGGAAACAGCCTGAAACAGGCATGTTGATTCAGGCTGGGGTTTCCACATAAAAAGGGGTGTGTTTTGCACTCGTACCTTAACCGCCTTGCAACATAATACGTTCTTGTAGATATCAGGCTTATTTTCTTAGTGCTCGTTTTGTTCTACATAGTGATATATAATGTGATGTGTCCTGCACGAGTAGTCTACTGCTCTTACATACGTACCAGGCATGCCACCGCGCACGAACGCAAACTAGCCTTGTGCAAAAAACACAAGCCTCACGCACCTCCTCCACCCAGAGGTAGAACGCCAGCCCCAGCACTGCCGCATCCAGCAGAGGGTTCGGGAGGTTCTCGCCCAGCTCCTTCACATCCTCAACGCCAGCCAGGCCCGCTATAGACACGCTTCCGAGGATGACGGCGATAAAGGCTAGGACGCCGTAGGAGACAAGCCGGAGCTTTCGGAAGGGCGCCTCGGCTGCTTCGGTCTGGACGACGTTCTGGTCGAAGCCGTAGATACCCTTCTCGTCATCGCTGTCGTTGTCGTTGTCGAGTTTCGTCGAAGGTCCTGCTTCCTGGAAGGCGGGAGCCACGGGGGGAAGCGGGGGGGGAAGGGGGGGGTACGCATTTAGCATGCATGGCCGTAGTCGTATGACCATAGACGCTCGCGTCCCCACAATGCCGAGACGGAGCATGTCGGGTTTTCACCGACCAGGCGAACATTGCTTGCATCAAGCGCGAAGCGCCGTGAGGTGTTGGGCAAGTCGCATGAAGGGTGAGCTGCATCTCGCTAAGAGCCGCTATTGAGGCGGAATTTCTTGCATGTGGATGACGGTGTCAATGAATTGATTTATTTTCTGGTGTGGCCACTTCCAGAGACAGCAATGGGTTTACCATGTAACTGCCTCGTGGGTGCCTTACCATATACACATTACGTGATACGATCATCCCCCTTGTGCGGAGTTAAGGTTCTCCCCGCACAAAAATGATTTAACTGGACGGCCAGCCGTGGTGACCGCCACAAAAAAAAACAAAATAAATAAACGGTACCCTGGTTGCCAAGCTCACGCAGTGAGAGGCGTGTTTTACGGCGTCGTCGCCAACCGATGCCAACCCAACCTAGATATGTACATACCAGGTACACAACATAGGGGTGGGGGGGGGGTGTACTCCTTTTTGTTGCATGCTTCAGTCATTAGAACATTGGCCAAGCATATCCTTTCGAAATGGAACAATCGCTCCTACGCCTAATGGAGACACTTCCAACATTTGGGCGCTCAGTATGTTTTCTTCCCCATATACCTGGTACTGCATAGAAAGGGGGTGGGGGGTCATGAGGGATGAAGGAACGAGTGAAGGAGGAGTGAAGGGATTATAGAATGAAGGGGTGAAGGAAGGAAGGAAAGGAGGAAGGAATACGTGATGGATGCACGCTGAAAGGAAAGGAGGGAAGCAAGGGAGGGAGGGAGGGCCTAATAGGAGGGAGAAAGAAAAGAAGGGCAAAGACAATAAATGGGACGGAAAAACAAAACAAACAAAAGCTGCATATAAGAAAATATCAACTCGAACCCAACAAAACACAATCCGCATAAGAAGCGGCCTAACTAAAACTGTACCAGTATATTTACATACGCAGCATGATCTAAACTCCGCGTATCGGGCGTAAGAAAAAAAATCAACAGTCGACCCTCCTTCCTGAACTCAGGCTGGAAGGACACTTTAAGTGTTCTCAGAAACAGAATCAACATATGCAGTACGGTATATCGCGGTTGAAACTCGGCTGAAAAGCTCAAATCCAACGGATCACATTACTCGTACAATTAGCGTAAGAAATGGTCCTGCAAAAAAAAAAAATCTGTAACCCGCCCGTCTATCGGTGGGGGAGTTGAAGGGAGTCGACAGTCGACCTTTCTTCCCGTTTAAAGGAGTGGACTCAGGCGGGAAAGGGAACAAGTACGAGTATAGTCTTCTCAAAAACAAAATACGCAGTGTACACTGCTGCTAAAGGTAGAACGCGGCATAAAATTGGCAATCCACTCAGGATAAGAAACAGGAAACGGCCAACTATAAAGCATATGAACCCACTGTTAGTGCATCAGGGGGGGGGGGGGGGGGGGGGGGGGGGGGGGGGGGGGGGGGGGGGGGCGTACTCATTTGCTGCTTGCCTTAGTCATTTGACCATTGACCACGCATCCCTTTCGAGACGGAGCACCGTTCCTACTCCTAATAGAGACACCTCCAACAATTGGGCGCTCATTACGCTGTTTCCATAAATTTCATAGAAACTTTTTGCTAATCTTATCCCCTTCCTGTTTGGCCTCCTGTGGCCACCATCTATCTCCTAGGATAGCGATCGTTTTCTCGCTGCTATTCATTGTATCAAACTCCTCCATGTCACATTCGTCTATTTTCCTCATCTCCTCTTCTAACACATCCCGTTCCTCCTTGTATATTTCACATTCTCCTACTATGTGACTTCTACTCTCTATTGCTTTGCCACACGGGCACATCTGTGCGTCTACTTCCTCCTCTTCCGGGGGGGGGGGGGGAGGGGCTTACTCATTTGTTGTTCGCCTTGGCATTTGACCATTGACCACGTATCCCTTTCGAGACGGAGCACTGTTCCTACTCCTAACAGAGACATCTCCAAGAAATTGGGCGCTCATTACGTTGTTTCCATAGATCACACAGAAACTTTTTGCTGCTCTTATCCCCTTCATGTCTGGCCGCCTGTGGCCAACATCTATCTCCTAGGATAGCGATCGTTTTCACGTTGCTATCTAGTGTATCAAACTCTTCCATGTCACATCCGTCTATTTCCCTCATCTCTTCTAACACATCCCGTTCCTTCTTGTATATTTCACATTTCTCCTACTATGTGAGTTCTACTCTCTATTGCTTTGCCACACGGGCACATCTGTGCCTCTACTTCCTCCTCCTCCCGGCTACTGGTATAACCCTTTGTTCTTTCTGGCAGGCCCAGGTCACCTACACGAAATCGCAGTTTCAGCGTTTCCGCGAAGTCCATTGGGCCGTGCAGATACATTTTCATTTATATTCCTTCCCTTAATCCCCCGTGTATCTCTAAGTGTTTTCCCCCCGATTCCACCTTGTTCCTTAGCGCTAGCCTTCCCCTTCTTTCTGTCCTTTATTCTATTTCTGCCTTGTACCTCCCAAACTTCCCGGCGGACATTACCTCTTCTTGGTCTCCCCCTATATTCTTCCATACTTTCTCAACTACGCCATCCCACCTTATTCCAGCTCGCCCTTTCGTTACTTTCTCCCACACAGCTCTGTCAACTATGGCTGGCAACCTCTTTTTCGGGCAGGTTCCTTACTTCATATTGCCATTTCAACTTTATCATGTCTCTATTTGTCGTGAGTGGGGGGGTTAAGAAGGAACTCGACAGCTGACCCTCCTTCCCGGACGAGTGCGGGTACAGACGGGCAAGGAACAACTCACCATTGATTCAAATACAAACGTATAAAAGAGGAACTACTACTGCCGTATTATAAAGATGTTCGATTCAAGTTGGTACGGAACATGTACGATACACCTTTGTCGGAGGGCTAAACGAACAATAAAAACAAATAAAAGCACAACCTACCTACCTACGTACGTACAAATCATGACGCCTGGTACGACATACCTGGTATCATATCTCCGCGGCTGAATCTGGCCGAACAGCTCAAAAAACGGAACACAATCCAATCAGCGTAAATAAGGAACCGATAAGAAACGGCCAAACTGAAAAGCACACCTTGTACCTGCATGTACAATATTACGGGGGACCATAGTAAATGGAACCAAATTTTGGTAGTAAAAATAGGGAAATACATAGGTTTTTGTGGGTACCGTAGGTGCTATTTACTATGGTCCTCCGTAGTACTAGACGCGCGTTTGCCTTAGAGGGGTACCACCTGATCTTTCCGAGGCCGCCGGTCTCTCTCGTGGGATAGGAAATCTAGCCTTGGATTTAAGACGAACGATATAAAAAAAAATACCCGAGTAGCCCTGGACTTAGACCCCATCTTAACGGGGAACGCTAAATTTCGCTATTTGGAAATAAAACTTCAATTTCAATGAATTTTAATTTGATTTCGAAAAAAAAAAAAATGTTTGTATCCTATCGGGAAACGGCGCATTCATCGTCAAACAAAAAGTATTTCGAAACAACCTGGAATACCGCACCGCGTCACACAACGCCCAGCCGACAAAGAGCGACGAGCGTAGACGAGAGCGAAGGTTTGCGTTGTCGCGTGCGCGCCGCTGCCAGCCTCTTCTTCTTTTTGGTGGCGCAGGATAGGAAGCTATCACCCTCAGGGTGTCTTGGGTGGGCGGAGGGAGCCCTCAAGTGCCACGTGCAGAACAGCAACGGTGATGTAGCTATCGAGGTCTCGAGCGTATCCTCTGTTTTTTTTTGCTCGTTTGCTCGGTTTTCGTGATGGTTGGCCGATCGAGCAGGCCGAAAAATTGGGCTTGCGGCCGCCATGATTTCTTTTGAGGCGCCACCGCCGGGGTACGATGTGCTATGGTCTGTGGCCGTGGGCGCCGCTATTGCTGCGGTCGCCTGTCGTTGAGGTTCGCGTTTTATCGCCTCGACAGCGGTCACCGAAGCGGCCAAGAATCACCCCAGACCCCACCGGGGGTGTTGACCCACCATGAACATGCTACATCAAGGCTGTTCAACTCCCAAATTCGAAAATGAAATTAAAAAACTCACACGAAAAAAGTCCCAAAATACGTTTCACTCAACTCGATTTCTTCTAATTTGTCCCTTCGAATCCTGCCAGGTCGTTCACTCTTCGGCCAATCAGATGCAAATTAAATTGGAAAAAAAAAAAATCAAATCAAATTGAAAGAACCAAAAGTCTTCGATAAGATGGGCCCTTAAGACGAACGATATTAAAAAATACCCAACTAGCCCTGGACTTAAGACGAATGATATTAAAAAATACCCTTTGGGGGCAACTCAACTGTGAGACTGATATATACCTGGTACACTGGTGCATAGAAGCACTATGAGGGTATGGGTGTGTGAAAATAATTGGTTCGAGACATTAACTAGCCGGCGTCCCCGGTGGCTTGGTAGGTGGTCCACGTGCCTAATACAGCAAGACCAACCTCGTGGGTTCGAGCCTCACCGAGTGCCTACTCGTGAGGACTTTTTCTTGCATAACAATGGATTAGCGGAAAGCGCGAGAGCGTGAGTCAGCATCATTCGATGAAAATCGACGAGCGGTGGGAATGCTGGACCTTATGCGCGACAAAAATGAAGGCACGTGCCGGGGGGGGGGGGGGGAGGGGGAGAAGGGACGACACCTGCTGCCACGGCTTGTCGAGAAGATCGCTGAGGGTAAAACCTCCTATGAGTTGAGCTGGAAATTAATTAATTAAAAAAAATAGCCCTGTCGGGACTTCCAGAGAGGAAAATTGACGATAAAAATTGACGACTACAGCAGCACCGGCCAATGAGTTGATTGTCGGATAATGCATGTTGGGGTCCGAGTTACAGCGCAAGGGAGTCGTACGGCACACGGGGGGGCGCAAAAACACGACCCAACGCGTACTGCTCTTGAGCGCTCGTTGATAGCACCAAACGTAACACTGTTTTGGTCGTTATATCGTTGGTCGCTATATCAACCCTTCGAGATACCGATATAGCGACCAAAACAATGGTTGGTAACTTTGGTGTTATCAACATCCTACACACGCGCAGCAGCGTGAGCGCACAGCAGCATGCGTAGGGTGATGTTTTTGCGCCCGTGTGCCGTACGACCCCTTGCATTGTACCTCGGACAACAATTATGTACCATCCCCCCAATCGCGCAGTTGGCCGTTGCTTTGATCGCCATTTCTCGTCGTCAATTTTCCCTCTCTCAAGTCCCAACGGGGTCAATTAATTTCCACCTACTACTACGAGGCACACCCTACATTTTATATTACGGGGGGCCGTAGTAAATAGGACCAAATACTGTTAGTACAAATAGCGAAATACGTAGGTTTTTGTGTGTACCGTAGGTCCTATTTACTATGGTTCTCTGTAATAGTAAAATCGACATGGTACATCGGATACAAAGATAATGGGTAGCTACTGCTGCTGTGGCTCCTCAGTCTAACTTGAGGAGCTCCGTCAATAAAAAAAAAAGGCTAAAAATGCTATTAAAAAAAAATTGGCCAAAAGTGCTACCCCTATGTATGCCCGTGTAGTGTGTGTGCGAGGGGGGTATTCGCGTCATGCATGGTCGTAGTCGCATGACCATAGACCCTCGCGTCTCTACAATACCGGGACGGAGGCACATTGGGTTTTCATCGACCACAGGCAGGCATTGCTTGCATCAAAAGCGCGAAGCGACACGTGAGGTGTTCGGCGAGTCGCATGAAGGGTGACCTGCATCCTATGACACTAAGAACCACTTGTGGGGCGAACTTTCTTGGGATATGGATGACTGGGTCGAATGGATAGGGTAGCGGGGGGGTAAAAAAAAAATAACTCGACAGCCGACCCTCCTTCGTCGATGGATGAGTGGATTCAGGAGGGAAAGGAAAAAAAAAAGGTACATGTACGTAAGTGTTCTCAAACACACTTAAAGCAATAGTAGTACCAGCCAAATATGTCAGGAGACGATGATTTCGGGCGTCATCAGTCGTACCCCAGGAACTCCCACACTAAAACTACTGCTCTCGAGTAAAACATGTCCAGATGGCGGTGTTAAGGTGATGGTCATGGCATGCGGGTTAGGTTTGGACAGCAACAACAGCAGAACGGGTGATGGTGATGGGGGTGTGGCAGCAAGTTTTTTAGCATACGTATCGGTCATGAATTCCTTACGTATATGCCTGGTCTATGGCGGCATGGCCGCGATGACCCTATAAAGGTCACCCCCCATAGTGCGCAGTACGCGGTGCTCTGCGAAGTACTCCAGTTGCCCTGCCGAAGTAATTTGCTCCAACTCCCTACTCAAAGGATTTTTCGGGAGTGAATACTGGGCACAACGCCTGTACTTGAGGAAATTTTGGTTGGGATTTATCTTGAAATTTCTGGAAACTACTGCCAAGTAGCCCCAATCACAGACGACTTTTGTAGGGATTTTGTTGGGACAAACGTCGGTGATTGGCACCACGATCGCGCCGCCTTTGTCAGACTAGACGAGAGGTGGTGCGCGCGAGGAAGAGAGAGACCTCTGTTGCAGCTCGTAAGCGCAGACAAGCGACGCAGCAGAGGGCGCCCCCGACACCAACCATGCTCGTGTGGCGGTGTCTCCCCCCTATAGTATGTGCCTTGTTGTATGTCTCGGAGTCTACGTTCTGTCTCTGTGAGAGGGTAGGAAGTCGGGGCCTGCGCAGCCTGCTGTCCCTGTACGTACCCTCATCCGCCCAGAGGCCACAGGTGCAAGTTTTGAGTGCGTGTGCGTACGAGGCAGACCACAGCGACACCTGCAGCAGACTACCATACCAGCAGCAGTAGCTTGGTCCCCGTCAATCTGAGCTCTGACCCTTTTGCCCGCAGCAGCGGACAAACCGCGTGCTTGCAGTGGCTAGGACGCGTTTCCCGTCAAACTTTAAACAGCAGCAGTACAGCAGCAATCTTACCACCCTGTCCGGAAATGTAAGAGAGTTTTGACACTCGTATTATTCACCAAACAGTCGTTATATTTCCGGACATATTGGTAGGACCAGCACCAATGTAAGAAACTGTCGGTGCTGATATTATGGTGTTTGCGAAGTTCAGATTATGGTTTTTGGTTTGGCGTATTTCTATTCTCCCGATCCCAAAAAATAATCAACTTCCCAAAATAGGGACCCAAAATCGGCCCATATGGGCCATATCTTCACAATTTTTTCGGGTTGGGTTTAGCTTCTTGGGTTTCGATTACGATCACAGCTTCATTGGCCAGGACAACCCGGAGTTGCCCCGGGCGAATGAAAACGTCGTATTTGGCAAGAAATCGTAATCGTCTACGTCACGTACTCATACGTACCCAAGCACAAGGAGGGGGGCATGATACATGGGTTGCCACACACCACCAAGCTATCTAACCAAGCGCACGGCCCATTAGGCGAGTCCGTGTCAACGCGAGGCCCCCGCGAGGGCCGGCAAAGTCATGCGGCCATAAGCGGCGGAGCGCTGGCAGGGTGCAGCTTCAACATCGTTGACGGCGCCGTGTGCGTTGTGGACTGCTGCTGAAGTTGTTGCTCTGCTGTGCTGCTTGTTCTTGATGCGGCAGCAAAGTAGCGGTACTCTGGGCTCTGGCGCGCGTTACCGCGCCACACGCACAACCACAGCACCCCTACGCACGCACTGCACAACGGGCTTCGGTCGCATCGATTGGCACACTTCGCATGGCTGCCATAGAGCACAGAGCACACATACACGCAGGGCGACTCACGCAGCAGCTGCAGAAGCGAGCAGCATCTCGCACGAAGCCGTCGGTGTTCCACTTTTCGTACTTTCATTTCGTCACTTGTCATTTGTTGCTGTATTCCATTTTCCTAGAGTTTTATTTCCAGTTCAAAACCGAAATGATCGTTTTGGGTTCTCGCAACCAGTATCAAAACCGATTCTGTTTTGGTTTGGTGAGTAGCCTGTGGTTATCGACCCAACCACAATCGGTTCTTTCGCAAACACCCTATTAATAACCAAAGAGTCCTTACATTACCGGAAATAGTGGTGTCGTTCAGGCGAAAAACTCAAAACCGATTCTAAAACAAGATAAACGAATTCTCCCCGAGGAAAACATCCCAATGACTGAAAGCCCTAAAAAATGTTCCCCAGGTATAGGATCGGAGCCGAATACTGCGCGAGTACTCCAAGTACTTCGGGGTTCAATACTCTGGATACTCTGATACTATTGTCTCTCTTCTTCGATTTTCACACACATAGAACTACCTACTTAGATATCACTCTCTGAGCGTGCTCGGTTGGTACATCCCTGGCCTCTCAGAGTTCCCACTTGGACATCGCCTCCTTTTATTACTTGCCGGACCTTTCCAGCGCGTCTTTGTTTTCTATTTATTTCTCTTGGTACTTTCAGTCCTTTCCTTTTTTCTTCTTTCGTTTCGTGTGCGTGCGTGTACTTCGAGCACGGTTCCGCGGGCGAGCGCGGCACCGTCGCGGGTGTCAGCGGGTGCTGGCCGGTAGAGGGGGAGTGCAAGGAGCGCGGTCGCCGTTTTCGTGGCTGGGCGTCGTGTGTGCCTCGAGACACGAGAGAAGCATGAATGGGCTCTGTCTGGCCTCCGTTTGTGATTTTCGATAAGAGTACGTACGAATATTTAAGGGTCGTTCGGGATAGTAAGATAATATTCGAGCAGAGCTTATTTTTGCGACCGGGCTGAAAACCACACTGGGAGGTACCCAGGCTGAGCACCAACATTGTCGAGCTGGCGAACAACGGCCAAGGTGAGCACCGGGCTTCACGCGAGGCGGGCGACGGGGCTCAATGTGAAAGAGAGGGAGAAAAGCTTTACCCGGACCGAATCGGTGGCGAGATGGTCGCGAGAGGGGCGGGCGGCGTACGAGGCTGAGAGAGAAGCTCTGCTGTTCGATTTTTTTTCTTTTTCTTTTTTCTTTTTGACCGGTGTAAGGTGCTCCAATCAGGCGGTAAATTATTACACGAAAGGGGGCGGGGATTTTTTTTTCTTTCAGAAATTTTCGATTTCATTTTCATTGTTTTCGTTGTGCTGCTCTGCCGTTCTGTGCTTTATCTTTCGTACATACGAGTACAGACACAGAACACGTCGAAGGAAGAAAATAAGTACCCTGCCTGGGGTAAGTACGTACGTACGACATGTGAGCAAGCGTAGCGGAAAACCGCCAGCGACGCGAAGCGTATGTATGTGGCGTCCGAGCTGTTTTCTCCTGAAGCATGGCGGCGGGACTCTTGACATTATCAAGTCGCCAGTTTGCAACTGTACAGCCATGAAAAAAACAATATTCAGTCATGGACCTCCGTCCGCGTCGCATAATTTGATGTAATTTTCCTTCCTGAGCGAGCGTAGCGGGCGGCGCAGGCCGCCCGCGGAGCGGAGCGCCTTGTACACACAGACAAATCACCACAAAACACAGAGTTTAATAAAAGTATTTACCTCGTATTTCATGAAAAAAAACTATTTCGGATGCTTAAACAGACGGGAAAGTGGTACCGGGGAATCCTCGAAGCAGCTGAACAGTTCATGGGCAGGTGGCACGAGGCTGAGGCAAAGCTGAGTAGACAGCGCCGTGCATCCGCTGCAGGTAGTGTTAGAGGGAATGGGGGGGAGGGGTAACAGCAGGAGGGGTAGAGGGAACACCGTACAAGTGTATAGGGGCAGGGGGGGGGACAGGAGGAGTAGAAGGGAAACCGCGGTAGAAGAGAGTAGCAGAGAGACCGCAGATAGGGTAGCAAGGTACCAGGCCGACTAATAGGTTAGGGACGTTTCTTTGCTACTCGTACCGCCAACTGCTGCGGCCGTTCGGTATGCATTTTGATTTTTTTCCCTTCTTATCCTTATGAAAGAAGTACTACATAGTGGGTGGGTGACGAGCGTATTTTGGCCCACTCACTATTGCTCTTTTTACTTAGTTAAGTGTTCACCGGGATGCATAGTCCCCTTTTTCCTTCTCGTATATTTCCCCTTGCACGTCCCTTTTGGCTCATGCTCGGGGTAAGTATGTATGTGTCTGAGCTTTGGCTTCCCATTTTATTTATTTATTTGGGATTCTTCTCCTTTTCTTTTTCTTTTTCTTGTTCTTTTTCGGTTTGGTTTTTTCGTTGCTTCTCTTTCTTTATGGTGTATTTTGGTTGCTGGCGTATGTATGTATGTTGTGTCGGCCGCACCTAGTGCGAAGGCATGGTATTACGTAGGCTATTAATACATTACGGTGTGTTATCTCTGTGTCGTAGTCTGTGACCACAGAGCTCGTATCTTTCTAGGGTGAAGAATCAGCACGGACACTGGGCTTGCTGGATGTCGACGAGTAGAAGAACGGTTTAATGTGAAGAACACACACACACACTGTACAACACACTGCGGGTACTGCTTGTACTCGAGGTTCCGCGTTCTGTAACGTTCATACTCCTACAGAGTACTTATATCTGGGTGTTCAGTACTGCAATATTCTCATTACTCGGAGCACGAAAAGTACTCGATACTCCGAGTATGATCGGGGCATGAAAGCATCTGTCCAGCTTTGACGGCTTGTGTCAAGGGCCGCAGAACGGGCGATACATGCACACATGCACGCAGAGAACGCAAAGATATCGGAAAATGTCTCCTCCCGGACAAACCTGTGATGAGTCTCCGGCCTCGCCCTGCTTGCTGCCGTTTCCTTCGCCAGTGGCACCCATGCTGAGCGGTCCGGCGTGCACGAGGCATCTGCTTCTGCTTCTGGTGCTGGTGCTGGTGCTGCTGCTGCTGCTGCGAAAAACTCCATGCCATGAAGCTGCTGCGTTGGAGTCCTCACGAGCAAACCTATTAGGGCTCGAGGGTTGATGTCCTGATTCAACTGCTGTTGTTGATCCTCTCTTCAGAGAGAGAGTGAGGGATGTGTGGCGAAAGCAGTGACGCGCTAGCATAGGCTGCGGAGCGACAAAACCCGAAACATCAGCAACTAGGGAAAGAAAGACGCAAGCGGCTTCCACCCGTCGCTGTCTCGGTATCATGACAACGAATGGGCGAGAGGGGAGAGCGAAAAGTAGCTGCTGCAAGCTCAATACTGCATGACAGGAGTTCATCATGAGCTAGTGGCGGCATCTTTTAGGGAGACTATGTACTTACCCCCCTTGTCAATTTTCCTTTTTGGAGCAGAACAACCACAACCACAGCCACAAGCACCGGCGCTGCGCGGAAAACACACGGGTCAGCGTGCTGTCGGGAGAATCACATACTGGCACAGAAGGAATCCCAGTTTGCACAAACTGTTCTGATATGGAGCTGCGAGCTTCGTCGAAGTGTTCCGCGGTCGCGAACGCTTGCCTCGTGGCCGGGCAGTACTCGGCTGTTAATATCACGCAGGTGGTCGATGAGGCTGCTACTGAAGTTGTGCTCTCGGGTACTGCCGGTGGGGAGGTCAAGGGGAATGAGGCTGTGCTGAGGTGCGTTGGGGAAAGACGAGAGTGTGGGTAGGGTTAAGGTTTTGGCATGCAGCTTTCGCGGGAGCTGCAAGCAGCAAAGAAAGGGCAGAGAGAGAAAGCAGGCTTCAACAAAGTGCCTTCGAGATGAGAGGTCGGCACCACATACCGCACACGCAGACTCTGGTAGGCCTCCACGGGGCTCTACCTGGTACTTACGTACCAGTACGTAACACTATTTAACAGCAGTAGGTGCTGTGCTCGTATTCCCAATTGCTCGACGTTTTCGTGGCTTTTGCAGACGTGCACGCACAGCAGCATGAGCCCACCAATGCTACGCGTCACCGCAAGAAACCAACCTCGTATTTCTGCTATTAATATCATTTTGGTACTTAAATAGCCGTACCAGATGCGTATGGCTTCGAATATTTCAGCAGGGAATAATGATGCAGATATGCAGGTAGGACCGCCGATAGGGAACGCAGATGTTGAACGTAGGTTTGCGTGTCTTACACAGCAGCAGCAGTGTCATCGTCATTTTGTCGACATCGCTTGCGCTGCACTCACTCCTACTCGAAATATCGTATCATATTCGCTCCGGAGTGCTGCTGTGTTCTATTTATCATATTACGAGGGGCATAGTAGACATATATAAAACTCAAGAGAGGGCGATATTTCGAATCTTCACGTCAAATTCAATATCGCGATTTCCGTATTGGCAAATCCCTCGATATAAAACTCAATATCGCCTTTTTTGCCAGAAGCACCTGAGATATAAAACTCGGGTGTATTATAAAGAGTCTGATTAATTAGGTGACAGTCCACGTCATCCTCCAGCAAGTCAAGCACGTATGTACATCACATGGGCTAGAGGACGTGGCTGCTGCTGCTGCTGCTGTGGTAGGTAGAGTTCACACCAGAACCCATGTTACGGCGATGGCGCCGACATGAAGTGGCCGCCAAGCGGCTCCTCCTCCTGTCCGGGCATCCGGCGCGCCGACCGCTACCCGCTTGTTGCCGGATAGGGTGGGTGGCACGGCTTGTTGGGGGCATGGATTTGGGGCGACTCCATCGTCGAGACGCCTAGCCGGAACACTGGATTCTGGACTGGTGTCGCTAAACCCGGGCATCCCGGGCATCCGCCCGTCCCCGACCACGGGGAGAACCTGTCTGCCCTATGCATTCAACCAAGTCGTCGCGTCCACCGCCGCTGTTGTTGCTCATGGCGGCGTCGTGATGATCGGATGACCGAGTACAGGAGACAGGCTATGTCTGAGGTGTGTCCAATCTTGTCTACAAAATTCGGCTCTACCAACAAAAAAGAGAACACAAATATATGCTTGGGGTAAAAATACCCCAAGCATATATTTGTGTGTTGCGGACCACGTATAGCGAAAATATCGCCTACACCCGACGTCCGTATAAAACTCGTCAGGCACATAATTTGGCTCTAAAGGTCAAATATCGCGATATTCTCGAGTTTTATATGTGTCTAGTAAATAGGACCTACGGTACACAAAAAAAAAAAAATTACCTATTTTTACCAACAATATTTGGTCCTATTTACTATGCCCCCCCGCAATAGGTAACACGCAAAATATAGCACACACCCTGGAAGGCGTTTCCGAGCCGATTTTCTCCAAACCATGACTTGAGGGGAGCACACACAACAATAAAGATGGCCTTTGTACAGTTCTCGGCAAGGTCTTGTAGACGCATCGCTCGGCGTTTGCAACTCCCGCAGTTGCCGGCGAAACCAGTTCAGAAATTCGTCCGCGGAGCTTGCTTGTTACACGGGTATACCTATCTACGTACGTACCAGGTACCTGTCTTCTGTACGATCCCAACGAAAATAAGTTTTAAAAAGTTGTCTTACGGGATGAATCTCTCGCCCAGTAGAGCTTACCACTTACTCAAGATTTGGTCTGATTGGATCAGGGCCAGGGGTAGGGTTGTTCTCATTAGCTTCGTGTTAGGGTTCGGGTTAGTTCCATCCGTCTCGTACAGGGCAGTTTGTGTCAAACCATTTTATCATTTTCTCGAAAAATTGCTAAGCAATCCCCCGCTCGGCAGGCACATCGCTCGGCTAGACCCCACGCCAGGCATGGAGGGGAGGACCGAGGAAGAGAGGGCGCTCGTCGACAAGTGGCTCAAGCTCGCCTGGACCATCCAGGTTAGACGAACGTGATCATAGAACTACTTACAGATATCTCACTCACTGAGCGTGCTCGGTTGGTACATCCCTGGCCTCTCAGAGCTCCCACTTGGACATCGCCTCCTTTTATTACTTGCCGGACCTTTCCAGCGGGTCTTTGTTTTATCCGTTTCCCTTGACACTTTCGGTTATTTTTTCCTTTTTCTTCTTTCGCCTCGTGTGCGTGCGTGTACTCCGAGCACGGCACCGCGGGCGAGCCCGGCGCCGTCGCGGGTGTCAGCGGGTGCTGGCGGGTAGAGGGGAGGTCGCAAGGAGCGCGGTCGCCGCTTTCGTGCCTAGGCGTCGCGTGTGCCTCGAGACACGAGGGATGCATGAATGAATTCTGTCTGGTCTCCATTTGTAATTTTGAATAGAGTATGTACGAGTTTTTAAGGGTCGTTCGGGATTGCAAGATAACATTAAAGCGGTGCTTATTTTTGCGACCGGGCTGATACTCAAAGAGAGAGCTGCGCAGTCTGAACACCAACATTGTCGAGCTGGCGAACGAGGGCCACGGTGAGCACCGGGGTTCACGCGAGGCTGGCGACGGGGCTCACTGTGGCAGAGAGTGAGGAAAGCTTTACCCGGACCGAATCGGTGGCGAAGTGGTCGCGAGAGGGGCGGGCGGCGTACGAGGCTGAGAGAGCTCTGCCGTTCGATTTTTTTTCCTTTTTTGACCGGTGCAAGGTGTTCCAATCAGGCAAAAAATTATTACATGAGGGGACGGCGATTTTTTTTATCTTTCCAGAACTTTCGGTTTCAGTTTCATTGTTTTTGCGGTGCTGCTGTGCTGTGCTGTGCTTTCTCTTCCGTACCTACAGCAAGCATATCAAAAGAAGAAAATGATTACCGTCGTACCTGGGGTATGCACGTACATACGGCATGTGAGCGAGCGTAGCGGGCGGAACCGCCCGCGACGCGCAGCGTATGTGACGTCCGAGCTGTTTTTTTCCTGAAGCATGGCGGTGGGACTCTTGGGGTTATCAAGTCGCCAGTTTGCAACTACAATCATAAAAAAAAACTATAATCAATCTTGGACCTCTGTCCGCTTCGCATAACTTGATGTGGTTTTCCTTCGTGAGCGAGCGTAGCGGGCGGCGTAGGCCCCCCGCGGAGCGAAGCGCCTTGTATGTACGTATCATATATACGTAGCGCCCCCGAAGCTTGGCGTTTCAAGCCTAGAGCTTGCGAGGCCACGTAGAGCTTGCGAGGCCAGAGCTGCAAGGCTTCTATTGATAGGGCTGTACGGCTGGCGCTAGAGCTTGCTAGGCCAGAGCTGCAAGTCTTATATATAGAGCTGCAAGGCTGGCGCTGCAAGCCCAGGGCTTGCGGGGCTAGAGCTTGCGAGGCTGCAGCTTGCGAGGTTATAGGGCTGTGAGGCTAGGGCTTGCACGCTTGAGCTTGCAAGGCCAGAGCTGCAAGCTAGAGCTTGCGAGACTAAGTCTGCGAGGCCAGGTCTGCGAAGCTAGAGCTTGCAAGCTAAAGTTGCAAGGCAAGATATTACGAGGCTAGAGCTGCAAGGCTGGAGCTTGCAAGCTAGAGCTGCAAGGCTAGATATTGCAAGGCTAGCACTGCAAGGCTGGAGCTGCTAGGCTCATGGTGCTGCAAGGGTTGCGCAGGGATAGAGGAAGGCTAGAGCAGCATGGTTAGAGTTTGCAAGGCTAAATATTGCAAGGCTAGAGCTTGCGAGACTAGGTCTGCTAGGCTACGTCTGCGAAGCTAGAGGTTGCAAGCTAAAGTTGAAAGTTGAAAGGCGAGACCTGCAAGGCTAGAGCTTGCGAGGTTAGAGCTTGCAAGCTAAAGTTGCAAGGCTTTATATTCCAAGGCTAGCACTGCAAGGCTGACGCTGCGAGGCTCGTAGAGCTGCAAGGCTCGTGCAGGGCTAGAGCTTGCAAGGCTAGAGTTGCGAGCGAAGTTAGAGTTTGCAAGCTGGAGCTTAGGAAGCTCGGGCTACGAGACTAGAACTTCTAAGTTCAAGGCTAGAGGTTGCTCGATTATCGCGTACTCGTAAATCTGCGAGGCTGGAGATTTAAGACTAGAGCTGCTTCGGTAGAGATGCAAGCCTAGAACTTGCAAAGCTAGAGCTGCAGGACTAGATTGTTGCGAGGCTAGTCTAGACCTGCTAGGTTAGAGCTATGTACCATACCCCCTGTCCTCCATCCCACCCCACTCCCGCCTCCACCCCGCTCCATCCCTACCCCACCCCCCCCCACGCCCCCGCGCCACCCTATCCCACCTCTCCCGCCGATCCCAACCTATCCGAACCCAACCCCACCCCCACGTCGACCCCTCACACTGTCACCCCTATATCCCCCCACCGCCACCCCTGTCCCTGCCCTCGCCTCCTCCCCTCTGCGGTAATCTTCCTCCGCCTCAAAAGGAAAGCAATAACGCTACGACAGTTTCGCTGGAGGAGCGCCTCGCAAGGGAAACCTTTTTGGCCGGACAGCGGGTTACGCTGGCCGACGTTGCTGTGTGCTGCGGGATGCTTGGGTCGGGGTCTGCCTCGGAGAAGGCCCTGCCCTCCCCTCCGGCGGCTGTAGCACGGTGGATGGGGACGTGCCTAAACCAGCCTCAGTTCAAGTGGGTTTGTACACATGTACGGCATGTATTGTCTTTTCGATCACGAACAGTATTATGGTTGAAGCAAAAGTTTCGTGTCATGAGGTATTTGTGGTGGTACACCTACTGCTGTGTTTAATATTTCCCTGCTCGTTTCTTGTTTTTTGTGAGGTTTTTGTGATTGGAGTGGTGGGGAGGGTGGAGGGCGGGGGTGCCGGGAGTGAAGGTTAGGGTATTAGTGGTGGTGGTGGTGGTAGGGATAGTGATTGGGTGGGGGGCGGTAGTAGTAGTAGTAGTAGTAGTAGTAGTAGTAGTAGTAGTAGTAGTAGTAGTAGTAGTAGTAGTAGTAGTAGTAGTAGTAGTAGTAGTAGTAGTAGTAGTAGTAGTAGTAGTAGTAGTAGTAGTAGTAGTAGTAGTAGTAGTAGTAGTAGTAGTAGTAGTAGTAGTAGTAGTAGTAGTAGTAGTAGTAGTAGTACGGGGGGCCATAGTAAACAGGACCAAATATTGTGAGTAAAAGTTGTAAATATATAAGTTTTTGTGTGTACCGTAGGTCCTATTTACTATGGTCCCCCGTAATAGTAGCAGTAGAGATAGTGGGGATCGTAGTGGTTGGGGACGGGGGGGGGGCTGTGGTAGTGTTGTTGATTGGGGATTTTGTCAGAGTTGTAACTTGTGTGTACGTACGTGCGTCCCGGTTATTTTTGTCGCTACTGGTGTGTTTTTTGTGCGGAAAGAGAGATGTCGCTGTCGCCCTATCCGCTGTGTGTTCGCAGTGGCGTCCGACAGTTTCGAGTTTCCAGTGGGCGGAGGAGGGGCGGGGGGGGGGGGGGGGGGGGGGGGGGGGGGGGGGGGGGGGTTGTGGAGCGCAGGGGGGTGCGTGGTGTGGGGACAGGACGTTGTTTCGTGGCAATTTTTTTTTGTGGGAGTTGCCCACGGCGTTTATTGTCGTTGTTGCAAGTTGTTCGTTCGTTTGCGGTTTTATTAGTCGCTTCCGACACGCCATTTTGGTGGCATATGTCAGTCTGTCGGGATCGGGACAGTCCGAATCTGCGCCCAACCGTAACAACCCTACTCGAAGCCGTCGCGACAATGTTATCTCGCCCTTGTGGCACAGCAATAGAGGATGTGAAACGACGGTGGGAGAATGTGAAACGTACAAGGAGGAACGAGATGAGTTAATGGGAAATGAGGAAAATAGAAGGACGTGACGTGGAGGAGATTGGGACACAAGGTAGTAGAGAAAACACAAATCGCTATCGTAGGAGATAGATGGTGGCCACAGGAGGCGAAACAGGAAGGGGATATGAGTAGCAAAAACTTTCCATGTGATTTATGAAAACAACGTAAATGAGCGCCCAACTACTGCTGTTCGGAGGGGTCTCTATTAGGAGTAGGAACGGTGCTCCGTCTCGGAAGGGATGCGTGGTCAATGG